>JAGFBZ010000170.1:0-359959 GCA_018398805.1 Hirundichthys speculiger
CTGTAACAGGTGCCGGCCTGAAACAGATGCTGCAGCTGGAAACAGATGTTGGCCTGTAACAGTTGCCGGCCTCAAACAGATGCAGGCCTGAAACAGATGCTAGCTGGAAACAGATGCAGGCGTGTAACAGATGCTAGCTGGAAACAGATGTTTGGCCTGAAACAGATGCTAGTTGGAAACAGATGCAGGCGTGTAACAGATGCTAGCTGGAAACAGATGTTGGCCTGAAACAGATGCCGGCCTGAAACAGATGCAGGCCTGAAACAGGTGCCGGCCTGTAACAGATGCTAGCTGGAAACAGATGTTGGTCTGTAACAGATGTTGGCCTGTAATAGATTTTGGCCTGTTACAGATGCAGGCCTGTAACAGGTGCTGGCCTCAAACAGATGTTGGCCTGAAACAGACGCTAGCTGGAAACAGATGCCGGACTCAAATAGATGTTGGCCTGTGACAGATGCCGGCCTGTAACGGATGCCGGCCTGTAACAGATGCTAGCTGGAAACAGATGTTGGCCTCAAACAGATGCCGGCCTGTGACAGATGCCGGCCTGAAACAGATGCAGACCTGAAACAGATGCAGGCCTGTAACAGATGCTAGCTGGAAACAGGTGTTGGCCTGTAACAGATGCAGGCCTGAAAATGATGCAGGACTAAAACAGATGCAGGCCTGAAACAGATGTTGGCTTGTAACATATGTTGGCCTGTAACAGGTGCCGGCCTCAAACAGATGCTAGCTGGAAACAGATGCAGGCGTGTAACAGATGCCGGCCTGTAAACAGATGCAGGCCTGTAACAGATGCCGGCCTGTAACAGATGCTAGCTGGAAACAGATGTTGGCCTGAAACAGATGCTAGCTGGAAACAGATGTTGGCCTCAAACAGATGCTAGCTGGAAACAGATGTTGGCCTGTAACAGATGCAGGCCTGAAACAGATGCAGGCCTGAAACAGATGCAGGCCTGAAACAGATGCTAGCTGGAAACAGGTGTTGGCCTGTAACAGATGCAGGCCTGAAAATGATGCAGGACTAAAACAGATGCAGGCCTGAAACAGATGTTGGCCTGTAACATATGTTGGCCTGTAACAGGTGCCGGCCTCAAACAGATGCTAGCTGGAAACAGATGCAGGCGTGTAACAGATGCCGGCCTGTAACAGATGTAGGCGTGTAACAGATGCCGGCCTGTAACAGATGCTAGCTGGAAACAGATGTTGGCCTGAAACAGATGCCGGCCTGAAACAGATGCAGGCCTGAAACAGATGCTAGCTGGAAACAGATGCTAGCTGGAAACAGATGCCGGCCTGTAACAGATGCAGGCCTGTAACAGATGCTAGCTGGAAACAGATGCAGGCCTGTAACAGATGCAGGCCTGAAACAGATGCAGGCCTGAAACAGATGCTAGCTGGAAACAGATGTTGGTCTGTAACAGATGTTGGCCTGTAATAGATGTTGGCCTGTTACAGATGCAGGCCTGTAACAGGTGCTGGCCTCAAACAGATGTTGGCCTGAAACAGATGCTAGCTGGAAACAGATGCCGGACTCAAATAGATGTTGGCCTGAAACAGATGCTAGCTGGAAACAGATGCAGGCCTGAAACAGGTGCCGGCCTCAAACAGATGTTGGCCTGAAACAGATGCTAGCTGGAAACAGATGCAGGCCTGAAACAGGTGCCGGCCTGTAACAGATGCTAGCTGGAAACAGATGCCGGCCTCAAATAGATGTTGGCCTGTAACAGATGCCGGCCTGTAACGGATGCCGGCCTGTAACGGATGCCGGCCTGTAACGGATGCCGGCCTGTAACGGATGCCGGCCTGTAACAGAAGGGTATCTGCTCCGTCTCTGAGCAGACGAACAGCAAAAACAAAAACTGACTTGAAGACGTATTTTTTACCGGCCGTAAACCCTGCCAACATCTGGAGCAGCAGCGTTAACCTGCCTCCAGCCCCTCGTCCAGGTGTTCACCAGCTTCAGCTCTGACTCACAGTGACGTGAGGACGACATCTGGGTTTTCAGCTGGGGGGGGACAGCTGACTCGTTCCTTTATTAGCCCGCATCTACTGATTCAGATTTCATGGATGGAGGCTCTGAAAGTGACAGAAGGAAGCCAGGTTGATGGATGTGCAGCGTCTGAAGGACCGCTGCAGCTCCGTCTCAGTCCTGTGTGGACCGACGCCTGCGGTCCAGTCAGACGTGAGATCACAGACCGACTAAGAAAGTTAGGGTTGTTAGATGTTAGCACAGCCTGCAGGATACAGCAGAGACACCAGTCCATGTCTCTGTAGCTGTAGACGACCACGGATGAGCTCGTAGTGACTGAGCGTAAACCATCTTCAGAGCTGGTGATCAAATTGGTCCTTTTATATCTTTCTTTTTTTTTTTTTTGTCCTCTTAAAAGAAGGTGAATGCTAACACTGTCTATAGCCGTGTTCGGGGCGTCGTATTTCCCTGATGATATCGTGGCTCTGTGTCCTCAGAGAGGGAGTGTGACTTGGACAAGCACTGCGGCGTCCTCGACCCTGAAAGGAAGAAGGTCTGCACTCGCCTCCTGACGTGCAACGTAAGTACCCAACATGCATTATGATGGACCAAACTGAGTGAGTGTCGCTGAGCTGCGACTTCCTCCCTGGTTTTATTTCCCTCCATTGTTGTCCTGACTCTTCTCGGTGGACGGCCTCTGAGTGGAAGTTCACAGGTCTGGTTGCTGCAGCGGAGCGTTGGCCGCCTGTTTGCTAACACGCTGTTTGCAGCAATACGGCAGTGCCTCACTCCCTCTGAGCCTTGAATGACCGGCAGTTAATGTTGTGTTCAAGTGACATCGGCATAATCAGGAAAAACGATTACTCAATAAGGAAAATCAAGAATACCCCCTCATGCCACAAAACAACTCGTTAAGTCGGTCGTAATTTTAGTAGTTGCTAACTTGAATCGATATTAGCAGTATTTCCCCTCATGTTACACATAAAAAAAGAAAAAAAATAGAAAAGTTTGAAAGAACGACTAGCAAACGAGGGAACGTCAGAATTTGCGTTACACCTTGAAGGCAGCCTGCAGCACAGTGCTGATCACAACAAACATGGCGGCGTGGAACTTCGTTAAAGTTTCAGAAGAAGATAGTTTGGTGGTTATTTGTGACGAATCCTCCGAGTGAATTCTACGAGGAGGGAAGCACAAGCTTTAATACATAAAACCCGATCGGCCACCTACAACATAACAATCACTTCCATGGAGTTTTGAAATCACGCTAACGCGAGCTAATGCTAACATGCGCAAGCCAGCAGCAGTCTCTCTCCTCCCTCATTCCTCTCGTCTAAAGCTTCCATGAGATTTAAAAAAAAAATTAAAAAAAATCACTGAACCTCATTTACTTTAATTAAAGGTATTAATTTAAATGGAACCACAAGTCAAAATCCTTTAAATGTTAATCATTTTCAGTTATTAATTCTGATGCATGTATTTCCATCAGTTCAAGGAGCCTTTATTTTTTATATCAGTCAGTAATGAACCTTATTTAAGTTAATGTTAGATATCAAATAGGTTTGTTTGATAGCTTTAAGAAAATGTTTGAGAGGCTTGCCAAAAGTTTTTCATTGGAAGAATAAATATCTGTTCATTTAAAGAGTTTTGTTCATAGTATTGATGTAATGATCGTAGGTATATGTGTGTTATCGGTATCGGCCTTTAGGAGCTGAAAGTTATCGGTTTTAAAACAGTTATCGTGCATCCCTAGCATAATATCTCAATGAAGCGTGTGACGGACTCTCACCTGCCGAAGACCAAACGGGGGAAGACGTGTCTGTTGCCCTCCGATCAAAGTTCTGCTCCGGGCTTTCGTTGCTCCGACTGAAACGGAGCCTCCCACGAGCGGGAAGAGTCCTTTGATGGAGGCCGGCGGGGTCCGGAGCAGGAAGTGAGGGCCAGAGATCACATATCCAGGCAGGCAGAGACGGGGACGACCTGATGGACAGGATGCGACGGGAGGGACGAGGAAGACGCGCAGGAAGGCGTTCATTTTTGTCGGCTGCTGAGGAGTTTGGAGGGTTTTTGTGTTATAATGTTTCCATGGTGACCCCGCTGGGTTCACGAGAGGTCACGAGAGGTGACCGTTGGTCGTTAAAAGACGTTTATCTCGCCATGTCTTGCTCCTTCTGGAATTACACCTGTAAAAAGGATGAGTGTCATCATCAGGAGGAGTCCACCTGGGAGGAGAACCAGGACAGAGATTAGACCTGGTCTGGTCTGTTCTGGTCTGCTTCCACCCTCATTAAACTGCCTTCTGTCTTTTTTTCTTTCTCATGTGCAGATCCACTCCATCCACCAGCGCAGGAAGGTGGCGGGCCGCAGCAAGAACTTCGACCAGCTGGTGGCGGAGCTCAAGACGAAGGTCCGAGAGAAAGGCGCCCCGGCCCTGGAGGGGGGCTCCTTCACGGGACAGTCCCCCAGCCCCGAGGCCCCCCGGGAGCAGGCGGGCGTTCCACACTGCAGGAGACTCCTGGCCAGCCTCCCGGCGTTCAGGTTCGGAGGATCACATCATCCCTACACTTTCACACCACGGTCGTAGAGTCATGTGACCCGGTCCGGTTGCTTTCACTTCCCAGCTCCGGTCTGGACGTCACGCGCCCTCACGCTCGCGTTTCTGATCAACTCCAAATACCCCTCGGTCCGTCTGAACGTCTTATTCCTGAAAGTGGGCGGTCCCAGCTCTCTGTTTGTGCTGTGGGAGGGGCTTGATGATTATCGATTCGCTCGTACGTTGAGTCTTCCATCATGTCCAGTCTAACTGAGCATACGCTACGGTCCAAAATACTCTGATTGGTGCGTCTTAGACAGGTGCAACCTCAGACACACGGCAGCGTATAATTCTTCATACCGTGCCTTTATTTATTTATTTATTTAAAAAGATGTGGGCAACACTAAGTACCCCCTCACTGCTTCCATAGGATTTAAGAGGGAAAGTTGAATCCAGGTGAAGGTAATCAACAGACCTCTGGAGTCTGGAGCGTCCAGGTGTGTGTTAACACAACGCCAAGAGGGAAAGACATCAGCACAGGTCTTGTTCCTGCACCATCAGTGTGGAAAGAGTTTTAAAAGCACTTGACAAGGAGTCCACGTCCCCGGAGTGGACGTCCCAGCAGATTTACCCCACAGTCAGACCGTGCAGGGACGCTTCTCAGAGGGGGAAACCAGACGGATTTACGATCTTCACACTATTGAAAACTGAATGTTTTGAGGGAGTCGGAGGTTAAAGTCCCGTGGGTGACCCCTCAGCGGCTCACGCTCTGCCCGTGTCTGTCCTGCAGTCGATCAACGGCCCCGTCGGAGTGCACGCCGGAGGAGGAGAAGCAGCGGCCGGATGAGGCCGGGGTCCGAGCCCCGTCGCCTCTCGTCCACGGACACATCTCCAGCGATGAGAGCGAGACAGAAGGACCCGAGGAGCTCTCAGAGTTCTCGTCGTCTGCCGCACATCCGAGACCTGCAGCGGTGAGATGAAACTCTGTCGATCGTTTACAGCGCAGGCCTGGAACTGTTTTCTCTTCTGTAACGAGATGTTCGGTCAGAAGATCCTGGTGTCACAGTTATAAGAATCAAATGTTAAGGCTGTTTGCTAGTTTCCAGGTCATTGCATGAAACCAGAGAACCGCGGCCTCGTCGGGGTTGTTCTGGTTGAGACCGAGACTCCAGCCTGACGCAGCTGCTTCACAACAAGTCGTGTCTCTGCAGGTCTGCTCGTTCGGCAGCCACTGGTTGGGTCACGGCATCTTCACGTTCGACCGGAGGCTTCACCACCTGAGGTCGGCGCTCAGCAGCATGTTGGAGCAGCACATCAGCGCCCATCTGTGGAAGTAAGGCTCCGCGAGCGCTCTTCTGTCTGTAAACCCGACACAGCAGCAGCCCGTCCTACATGTAGATGTAGATGTTGATGTTGGTCCAGGCAGCTTCAGACCGACGGTGCATTCAAACGTCAGCTATTACTCGCTTTGTAGGCTAATCAGGAATGATAAGAATAATTAATCGGTATAGTCGTTAGAGGTCAGAACTTCCTGTGCAGATAAAATTACAAAGGTCCTTATTGTAGCCGTTGGTCTATGAAGCCCCGTTTGGGTCATAATTCAATGAATAAATTAGTCTATTATTATGAAATACAGGTGTTTATTATTATGAAATATTTCCCATTATTATGAGAAAATGTAATTATTATGAATTATATTTGTATTATTTCATCTTAGTTTAATGAATAATAGTTTATTTCAGAATGGCTTTTTTATTTAAGAATGAGTTTTTACATAATAATGACATTTTGCCACTGGGCGGGACCAGTGGTTGACCTGCACGCTCATTGGCTGATCCTTCGCCATGCAGTTGGTGGGGGACTCACATCGAGCCTGTTGGCTACCTCTCGGAGTAAGTCAGAAAAGGATCTTTCTCCTGTCGCCAAGCCGTCAAAATCAAGTTTTCCCTACATTTAGCGCTACGTTTCTTAGTCGATGTCAACTTTTTACCGTAAACTGAGGTGCATTCTGCCACCTACTGGCCTGGAGTATATACATTGCACCTCTCGCCCACTATCGATATTCACTGTTCTGTTGCTTATGCCTGAATGAATGAGCAGCCAATCACATAAATGGCTCCGCCCTCTCTGCTGTGATTGACACACAAATCATTCTTACGAAAAACGAAACCATTATCATAATAAAGGGAAATATTTCATAATAATAAACGCCTGTATTTCATAATAATAGACAAATTTATTCATTGAATTATGACCCAAGGGGGGCGAGACCAGAGCCTTGTGGGACTCCATAAACTTCTAACAGAAATGAACGGCTTCTGTTTTTTTTTTTTTTCTGTCCAGGAAAATTCCTCAAGCCGCAGACCTTCAGTCCCCGAGTCCTTCAACCAAGCCCGTCACGTCCTCATCTCCCGCCTCCATCGCCGCAGGATCCTCCTCTTCGTTACATTTTAAGGTCCGTACAGGAAGTCACATCAGCTCCTCCCTGAAGAATGCTTCGTCGTCCTCTTCTTCCAGCCGTGGTCCAGGGAGACCGCCCACGGCCATCCAGGTGGAGAACTCCGGGGGTGGAGGTGGGGGTGGGGGCGGGGGCGGCGGCTTTGCTCGTGGTCACCTGGTGTCTCCGGGGAAGCCGGCCGGTGCGCGTCAGGCGGGTTCGGGCAGACTTAAGAACCCGGTGGGGCGGCCGAGCAAGCAGATGTTGAAGCTGCGGGAGGAGGCCGCCACCGCCGCCGCCCTCCGCAAGCGCAAAGCCCCGTCCCAGGAGGGCGAGCACTCGGGCCCCGACAGGAACTGCATCATCCTCCAGGACCGGGGCCGCCCACCCTCCACCGCCGCCTCCTCGTCATCCTCTTCTTCCAAAGCCCCCACTCACTCCCTCCTCCCACACGGCCAGACCAATGGCACGCTGTCCCCGAGCAGCAAACCCCGCCCCCAACCCTTCCCCTTCGGAGGCCCACTCCCCCGCCGCCAAGGCGGTCTGGACGTACAGACGGACGCTCCCCCCTCAGGTTCACTCCTCACCCCCGGACCCTTCCTCCGCCACAAATTCCCACGGCCGGGCTGGCGTGGGGGACTCAGGACAGCACGGACAGGGCAGTGGGCGGGGCTTCGAGCACCAGGGACTTTTGAAGAAGCGCAAAGGCGGGGTCATGGAGGAGCACTCGCCCTCGTCCAAGCCGCCAGCGCCACGCCTGCCTTCGTCCTCTTCCAGCTCCGCCGCCACCTCCTCCTCCCCGCGCTCCAACTTCTACCCGTGGAAGGACAGTAAAGGTGGGGGGCTGGCGGGGGGCGTGGAGAAGAAACTGGGCACACAGAAGGTAGGTCAGGTAGCAGATTAGTACCTGTGTTGTTCAGGAAACGGTAAATGTTTCCAACCGCTCCAGCTGTCGTTACGTTGACCGGAAAAACTCGTAGTTTGATTTTATTTCAGTTAACGAAAATGTTTTTTCAATTCTAGTTTTCGTTATTTCGTCCGTTTTCGTTAACGATAATAACCTTGGCCTCACCTGAGGGAGTTCAGGTTTTTTTTTAACTTTTTTTTTCTTGAAGGCACAACTCATGTTAACCACATTTTCTAATCATTTAGAGAGGAATTACTTAGGGGTGAGTATTGACAAGGACCTCACAATACGATATGTATCACGATACTTGGGTCACGATGTAATATTATGACGATATCACGATATATGCGATATTCTACCCAGTTGATATCAAAACTAAAATTAGAAATGAAAAGTCAAGTTGCTGTATTTGTTCATCAGATGATATTGATCATTCAGAGGACAAATTGAGTCAAAACTATTTGCTTCAAAACAACCTATTTATTGTTTATTATTAGTGTTTTTGCACATTTAATGAATAAATAAAATCAAACAAATATAGTAACATTTTCCTTAAAAAAAATTGATATTAGTAGCTGAAAAATCGATATTATATTGGGTGGCTGAATATCGTGATATATTGCCAAATCGATTTTTTTTTTTCACACCCCTAGAATTGCTGCAATAAATTAGCTTAGAATGAGCTATTTCACTGTCACGAGAAGTAAATATTGTAGAAAAACATTAATATCTACACTAGTATTAATACAGGTTTGCATGGCCTCACAGAATGATACTATTTACAAAGAGGTGGCACTCGTTATTCTGATTAAGTGAAGGAATCAGAATGATGATAGTTGCAGTTAAAATACAGAACCCTTTTATTTTTCAAATTTTGTAAACAACTTGAAAAAGCATATTTTGTAAAAAAATTAATATTAACTACACAATGTAAACAACGTTCTCCAGATATTTCAACAAATAAATAGTAAACAAAGTATGCAACTTGCAAGCTTGATATTCCGATCCACCGTTTACTTTTTTAATCATAGGCAGTGCCGCTAGCAAACACGTCTTTGTCATCTAACTTGACTTTTCTACAGCAGTAACGTTACTAGCGTTAGACGCAGAGGACGCAGACCTCAGCTTCATGCATTCGTTCTATTCTAACAAATGTTTGCGGCTTAGGCCGTGTAGCGGATTGCTGTCGTTGCCTCCCGCGGCTACAACTTTAGCTCGGCAACATTTGCAGATTATTGTAGTTTGTTGGACGTCGTCTTTTTTAAATCCAAAGAACTTCCACACGACAGACACGGCTCCTCGTTTAGGAGGAAGTTCCTCAGTCTCATGTTGCCGTTCTGGAGCTTCCACTTCTGGACTTTCTCTGTTAGCAGCCATCACCGTTTAACCGTAAGTAGTAGCGTGTTGTGCCTCCAGTGCAACTTCAAAACAGTCCCCTGTGAAACAATGTTCTGCGGCACTTACGTTCCGCCGCACGTCGTTCTTAACGTTGTTTACGCTACAGTACATACTCACCGGTGTTACGGTATAGACCTTTTCGGGCCAGCCCCCAGGAAGTACCCCGTCCACCATTGCTGGGTTGTGCTACAGAGCGACACTTTCACCGGCTCGCAGATTAGCCAGTGTTTTTCTCTTTCTACAAATATATATTTTTATAATGTCGAGTCGGTCGAGTGGGAATACATGTTCTGTCATAAACTGTACCAACAATGGCGTGAAAGTTCAACAATGGAAGAAGAAAGTATGTGAAATACACAAGCCTTTACTGCACGAAGACTGCCTTGTTTGCAGAACAAGAAGTTAGGAAGACGTGGGTGAAAAATATCAACAGAAAGGACTTTGTTCCAAATGAATACAGCCGGGTGAGTTTTCGTTAACATTTAATCTCGTACTACTCATAGTCTCGCTGAGAGTCCCGGACGTTTCTGGCCGAAAGAACAGCAGGATGAGGCTACTGTAGCCCTCGGCACTAGCACAAGCCTATAAAACAATCAATCAATGAATGAATGAGGAGAATGATAAAATAAATTAAATATAACATTAACACATAGCCTAATTTACCGCTAGCGTTAACGTTACAGTAGCATAATCTTTATGGCTTGTTGACGTTAGTTATAGCCAGCGTTGCATTTTTCACGTATTCCCACAGTTTTTAGTGTTTGATTATGGGAATAGATCATGCTATTTCCATAACTAATCATTAAAAACAGCGATAAACTACCTTCATCTGTAACTGGAGGCCACTGCCTAACATCATCAATCCAAGACATGTCTGTGTTATCCGTAACAGATGCTCCACGCTGCTGTGTTTGGGTTAGTTGGTGGAGCACCGCACACTCCAGTTATGGCTGGGCCACTAGGGGGCGCATGTCCACAATTTTTAAGTCGAAAAGGTGTCTATGAACAATTCATATCATAAGAAAAATAAACACCAGTGTTCGGTATAAACTAGTATACCGCCCAGCACTATGTGGTGGTCCGGTGGTTGTCGCCACAGTAGATTATTCTACGGTCATCCGGGTCATGGTGATCCTCAGCTTTCACATTCCATCCAGAAGCCGTCAGACACACTGGCCACGGTTACATGATGTTTTTTAATTCAGAATTAATAATTCCGAATTAAGTAATTCCGAATTAAACTATTTTACTTAAAGTTTACATGGAAATAGTAATTCCGAATTGAGGTTTACATGGAAAACACGTTTGTTCGGCTTTATCCAACTCTGCTTTAGGTCTGGGGGTTGAGAAGGGTTCTGATTGGATGGGGGGGCGGACGTCTTTACATCTACTGGAAGAAAACAAACTTAGCAACAACTCGGTTAGCAACATTCCACTTATTTTTGACCTGGGTGGCGTCTCTATCTGTGAAACCTCCTTCATTTAACCTGGCCGCTACAACTTTGAAAAGCTCACAATTTTTATGTTTCCTGCCATCTGTTCTTTTAATTATTTCCAGTTCCTCCAAGCTATTTATTAAATAAATCGTCTCTGCTCTTGAACACCGTTTACTGCGTGCTGCCATCTTGAAACTTTGTTTTAAAAACAAGCCCAGCGCGGAATATAAGCGTCATCGCGACAGACGGATAAGGAAACTAGCATGCGCAGAAAGACGGGAATTAATTTAAACAGGAATGAGTGTATACATGACCGGGGAATTATTTAATTCGGATTTAAAATCAGAATAAACCAGCCACTTACTTCGGAATTAAGTTTAATTCGGAATTGACATTTTCATATGGAATTAGGTGTTTACATGGTAACTTTTATTGGGATTTAACTTTAATTCTGAATTAAAGAGGAATTAAACTTCCCATGTAAATGCACTGAATGACACAGCTGTGGGGGTGTGAGACCAGACCCTCCTGCAGGAACCGGACCCTCCATCGGGGACCGGTCTCTGGCTTCAAGCACTGGTGGTGTGTTTTTTCCCAGCTCCACCGGGCCGTACGCTGACAGGTCGGCGTCAGGCGGACCACGGGGCCGTCCCTCGCCATCCCGCTGACAGACGGACTTCTTCCTCTGTGCAGAACCGGGTCGTCTTTTCACACCGCTCTCATTTCACACCTGTCGAGCCTCAGGACACAATTAATGTTTAACGCTGTTCACCTGCGCCTCGATGCTCACAGCCACTTTTCAACGGTTCCGTGCTGCGACTCTTATTTTTCACGGTGACGCAGACGAGCCGCCGGAGAGCAAACGTCCCGACGTCTCCGTCGCAGCGGTTTGTAATTACATCCGGGCGCTTGGCAGCGAGGAGGCCGATGACACGTTCTCAGTGTCTGCGGGATAAAATCTACAGAATCAAACGCCACAAAGATGCCTCAGCGATGTAGTTGACCCGTTACTGGACGGCGATGAGTGAAAACTGTCGTTAGGGAGCTAAACTACATGAACCGAAGCAGTTTAGAGTTGAAAGTGAAAACACGTCTGCAGCAGAGCGGTTGTTAATGTGAGTCCAGACAGCGAGGGGTGACATTTATGCCTCCTGGTCCACTCTGACGGGGTAGATGGGGTCTCCTCAGACGACCCAAAGTCATTCTAACTTTGTATTAGGGATGTTCCTGGCGACTAATTTCCCTGTCGACTAAACGAAAATTTTAATTAAGACTAGTCGACTAGTCTAAAAAAAAGGAAAACACTCAGAAAACAGTGTAAATTTAGCACAATTTATTGAAACATCGAAACAGAATTTGAAACATTGTCCCAAAAAATATTGTGTGTAACAAGAGTTCTTTAAGCCTTTAATCACAATGTTCAACAACCATGTCGGATTTTAAATGCCGCTGAAGTACGAGACACTTTGCACCGTGCAGTATGAATGAATGTGAACATGAAGGCAACTCAGTCAAACGTTAACCACCAAAATAAATAAATTGCCTCTGACACATTGAATCTTGCAGATTATCCGACAAAAATTATAGCTTCAATTCACTTTCAAGTTAATAAAACATCTAAATTATAATTAAATATCAACCGAAACGAGCAGCATTTTGCGCCGTGCAGTATGAATATAAACCCTGCACATCCGACAAAAACTCACTTAAAGTTAACAAATAATGTAACATCTAAAAAAGATAAATTGCTGCTGAATTATTAAGTTCTATGCGCAGTTCAATATGAGTGTAAAATTAAACAAACATCTAAAATCTCTCAGACCGGACGGGAGAACACGTCTCCGGGTAAACAATGTCAAATTGGCCTGAGTGTGGCTAGCACCGCTAGCATTAGCACCGCTAGCATCAGCACCGCTAGCATCAGCAGCCGTCGTCTCCTGCAGATTAACGTCCAAATGCTTGAGTGGAATGTGGTTGCGCATTGCTCCAGTCGAGTGATTGTATGCCAGTTGTTTCTGACACAGTCTACATACGACCTTGTTTTCATTTTCTAGATTAAAGTACCGCCAAACCGCGCTGGTTTAGCGAGACCATCTTCCCACCGTGCCGTTTTAAAACTCCAGTCTACTCGAGCATTGTAGCATTGTAGAGCATTGGAGGGGGCTGCTGTCTGACAGCTCTGTAGCCCCGACTAGTGGCGGGCGGCTGTATGACAGTTAAGCGGCCTTGTACATGAATAAAACACAAATTGGTTTAAACGACTAATATTTCTGGTGCCGACTAGTAAGTGGGCGGACGTTTAATCAGTTAGACGACTAATCGCGCGCATCCCTACTTTGTATGTGCATGAAAAGGACAGTTTGTGCAGGAAACACCCGCCAATCAGTGTAGGAAGAGTCTGCTTTCTCTAATCTGACGCTTGTTTCTTGCTCCACAGCCAAAACTGCACCACTGAGTGTGCTGGCCTTAAACGAGCCACTGCGAGGGATCCTGCTGTGCTCAGCGTGGACCAAGACCACAGGACTTGAGTTTGTGTGTGTGTGTGTGTGTCTGCGTACACTCCAGTACGAGTATGTTGGCTGTGCGTGTGTGTGTGTGTGTGTGTGTGTGTGTGCGTGCAGTATGAATCGGTGGGTGGGTTTGGGTGAATGTCTGCAGGAGGAGTGGGGGGGTCGGATGGATTCAGAAATACCTCAAGACCATCTGGTTATGCTGCTAAATTGAATATGTTGGTTTATAAAAATGGATTAAAATGTCCTTTTCTCTTGGTTCCCGTGTTTTCACTTCTTCAGTCTCATCTGTTGGAGTTTTTTTTTTTTTTTTTTTTGCAAATTAGCAGCTAAAGCAGGAGTCTGTTTGCTTCTAAGTGCGCACACACGTGATGCTGGATTTAAAATGTTCATAACTCGTTTGTTTGATCTCAAGGATCCACATGGTACCTCAGGTGTTTCGCAACATACCGGATCTTAAACAGGACGATATTGATGTTCTGTATTTCTTGATTTCATTCAGGTTACTGGTTTCAATAATAGTTCATTAATCCTCAAAGAGAAATGATATTGTTGCCGTATTAATTGATGAGTTTGGGGGTAGAGCTGAGCGATTTCATCGATTCCACGATATATATCGATATTTTATTTCGTATCGATTTTTCAGCCGAGGGTATCGATATTCTAAGCTTCTTCCAAAACCTCCGTGTCCCACCTTTAAAAGCTTGCAAGCAACAATTTGCACTGTTTAAATAAATGAAACTATTTTTCTCAACAAATCTTTTATTCATTTTGTCCAGCTGCCTGTCAGCCATATAATGTGTAATTGATGCTTTCAGTTCAATTATTTCAAACAAAGTCATTGGAACACTCACAAGATGTCACCAAAATCACTTTGTCCCTTTAAAATCTTTCAGAAAAATATGTAAATGTATTGTAAGATGAATATCGATATATATCGTATCGTGAGATTAGTGTATCACTACAGTTGGAAAGTTGGGAGTTGTAGTTTAATATCCAGGGTTCACAGCAACATGTCGAGGATTTCTCCCTGCACTGAAGTTTCGTTTTAGTGTTGCTGTTACTGGGAGTGTTACTCTCGATAACAGACTGTATAAGAAGAACTAAACCCGTCTGATGTCACCCGTAAGTTCCTGAATAGTGCTTTTGAAGACTTTTGAAGACTGTTGCGAAAGGCGGTGGAACAGGACTGGGAATCCGACTGGGTCGCGCCCACCTTACACCAGTCACGGTTGGCCATTTTTATCTCGACTGGCTTTGCTTGTTACCTACAAAGCTACGTTCATTCTGGTCAAATCTGTCCAAATGTCCAATTTCAAGCATCGCCACCTCAACGACAACGGACATCCGCAGCAGGACCTGTTTCGCATTCAAAGGATGTCCCGCTTCGTCTTCATCGGCTCTTCCGTTTTGTTTACCGGTGATGCCGTGTTCTCCGTGGCAATTCTGAGGAGAAATAGCTTGAACTTCGTCCTCCTGTTGTGACATCTACTCCTCGTCATAGGTGTCAAAACGTTCCAGAACTACCAGCAGAAATCCTTTTTAAGCAGCATAATATTCAAACCAGCACAGAAAACCTTCAATTATCAGTGTTCTTATCGTTAAAAAGTTCAGAGAATCTGGAGATGTCGAAGGGGAAAAAATGCAGCGTGACCAGACCTTTATCTGAAGCTGGAGAAATGGTGACGGTATCAGCAGGTTCCTGGAAGATAAAATGTGGTTTTAACAGCATTTATTCTAGATCAAGATGTCTTTAGTGCTCAGTCTGCGCAGCGCAGAGCTCCTGGTTTCTTGGTCCGTGAGGTTAATAGAGCAGCGACTTCCTACCGGCCCAAAGACTTCCCAGCTTACCGGTGGTGTTGTCAAGTCTTTCGCCGTCACTCGTAGGTTCTCGTTGACCTCCGAGGATTCTGCGTTGTCCTCGAGCCGTCTCGGCTGGATGTTCACACATCTAGGACGCCGCGGTACTTCACAGTCTCAATGGAGACTGGATTACAGTCCAGCGCTCAGCTGCTCCCCACAGGGCTGTGTGCTGGGCCCACCGCTGCTCTCCCATCCACTCCTTCACCACCACCGTTAAGTCTGCCAACAATGCCACTGTGATGACTGGAGGCCACGACTTTCCGTATATGGGCCCAAGCGGTGCACGAACAACATCCTGGCCCGTAACGCCGGAAAAAATAAAGGAAATGGTGTATGACTTCAGGAGAAAGAGGGCTGACAACGCTGCACTTATCAGTAGGGACGAGACGGAGCAAGAAGGGGCGGCGGTACAGGCGCCTAAAAAGTTCCTCGGGACGTCCAAACTGGGAACGCTGTTAATACGATGTGCTGCTGTACAATGACAAGTACTGAATTATCTTCTGTGGACCGCTGTTTTGGTGGCGACATTTTCAAATTACTGCTGCGGTTAGCGCGGCTAGGCGAAGCTAAGCTTCGTTCTCAGACCCTTCCAGACCAATCTCAGTCGGTCACGGTGGTCTGTTAGTACAATCAACACAAGCACAACGGAACGGATCCTCTTTAAAATATGACCATGATCCGTTCGGTTTTTATTCACAGCTCAGAAGTCAATATAACGCTTAGCGGTAAGTAGCTAAAACGATGACAGCAGTAGCCAACGGCTTAACCAGTGGCTGCCAGTCAAATGATGTTGAGCCGTCTGCTTTGTATCATTTTAACTGATGTGGTACAAAAAAAAATTCACCCCCGTACAGCTGTCATGAATGTCGAATACAACTATCGAGACCAAAGCTGTTTTTTTTTTTTTTATTCAAGCTGTAAATATGTTTTTTTTGTTCCTGATTTTTTTTTTTTTTTTTTTTTTGATCCTGAGGTATAATAGTTTGTCGTGCTCACCTGCTACTGTGTTTTGCTGAAAAATAAAATCACATTTTATAGTAAATTAGATCTATCTATCTATCTATCTATCTATCTATCTATCTATCTATCTATCTATCTATCTATCTATCGCCAGAGGTTGTTTTTTTTTTTTTTTTTACATATTCTCACATGAGGTCTTTTCAGAATAAGTTCATTACTCCAAATGAAGACTGTGCCGCTGGTGTCTGAGTTTGTACATGACTTGTTCGGATATTTATCGTACTTTTGTTTTCCAGCCCGTCTCACATGGTTGCTGCAGCGACTGAACAGGAAATACAAGTCAGGCAACACATCTTTCCCTAAACAAAAACAAAAAAAAAAATTAACAAAAGATAAAAGGTGTAAACCTGTAGTTCAGGTGTCAGACTTGTGTTGCTGCATGTAAAACTACACTTAATCCGCACTAAAACTGCTTTAAGAGATTGACAGCTTCTGTCAAGTTGGTGAAATGTAGTTGGGTGCAGCTGGAAGTGGGTTAACGGAGAATACGCCGGACTAGTTCCTGAATCACCAGCTTTTATTTTCTGTTTTACATTTAACATATTTTAATTCTGGTTAATTTATAATTGATTTGCGCATTTATTTGTGTTTAAGTTGTTTTTGCTTGTTTTGTTGGGTTTCACGGCAGCTGAATTTTTGGCCGTCTGGGCTTGCCATACATCGCTCTGAGAGGGAACGAAAGCGTGAAACTCTTCATGTGAAACACACCGGAAGCAGAAACGCGTGCGTGCCGCTCCCTTGACCCGGGCCCGGGTTGATATAACCCGGCACTTCCTCCTTCCGCGCCACCATGAGAGCCGGGGAGCGTCTGCGCCGGAGCTGGCGGCCGCCCGGGGAGCGTCATGCCGTCTGACGTGGAGTACAGCCCGGTGGGAGAGGGGCTGGGGATGCGGGACTACTGGCTCTACGTGTGGCTGCGGAGGGCGGCGGTGGCGGCCGCTCACGTCACGGCCGCGGGCCTGACCCTCATCCTGTCCCTGCTGTCCAGACCCGGAACCAGTGAGTGGACACCCGGCCGGGTCGGAGCCTTCGCGGTCGGGTTCGGTCTCAGCGGGGCTCCTGAAGCAGCTTCACCGGGGACCGATCCGGTCACGGAGGCTCCTGCTTTGGTTCGGTTTATATGTGAATGAACCAACTTATTATTTACAAACAAACAAACCAAACTCAAATATCAGTTGCTTCAATGATCTGTCTTGTGATTTAATTAGGGCTGGGCAACGATAACATTTTTTAATCGCACGATTTCCATGATTAATCGCGATTAATCGCATTTAATACAAAAAAATCAAATGAATTCAAAAGTGGTGTAAAGGTCACTTTTATTCAAATGTTCTGCTAAAGTGCCGTAACATTTGTTTTTAATATTTTTTTGTCTGGTTTAAGTGACCCAGAAATGGCTTTGTTTTATAATCAAGAAATAGACTTTCTGTTGTCGTTACACATCTGTGCCACTTGATGGAGTAACCAGCTAGAGCAGCGGTTCTCAAACTTTTAATCCTGCGAAAACACCTGAGAAACTGAGTACCACCATGATGACCAGTTTTAAAATATAGCCATATATGCCTTCTCAATTAGCTTTAAATTCACAGGAGAGATGTTTATTCCTTATTGTACTTATTTATTGTTACCTGAATTTAGTTTGAAATATATTTATAATGCATTGTATGTTTCCGATTTAATAATTAAAAAAAAAAAAGTGAAAATTTGAAAAGTCCTGACGTTCCCCCGCATACCACCAGAGAGCGCTCACATACCACCAGTGGTACACGTACCACAGTTTGGGTTTGAAAGTGTTTTTTTTTTTTTCAGACAGAATTGTTAATATTGCTACCTGAGTTGCTACCTGAACTGTAAAGTTCACTGATTTTTACTGTCTCCATCAGTGCGTTTACATGGGAAGTTTAATTCCTCTTTAATTCAGAATTAAAGTTAAATCTGAATAAAAGTTACCATGTAAACACCTAATTCCATATGAAAATGTCAATTCCGAATTAAACTTAATTCCGAAGTAAATGGCTGGTTTATTCTGATTTTAAATCCAAATTAAATAATTCCGCGGTCATGTATACACTCATTCCTATTTAAATTAATTCCCGTCTTTCTGCGCATGCTAGTTCTCTTGCCCGTCTGTCGCGATGATGCTAATATTCCACGCTGGGCTTGTTTTCAAAACAAAGTTTCAAAATGGCAGCACGCAGTAAACGGTGTTCAAGAGCAGAGATGATTTATTTAATAAATAGCTTGGAGGAACTGGAAATAATTAAAAGAACAGATGGCAGGAAACATAAAAATTGTGAGCTTTTCAAAGTTGTAGCGGCTAGGTTAAATGAAGGAGGTTTCACAGATAGAGACGCCACCCAGGTCAAAAATAAGTGGAATGTTGTTGCTAATCGAGTTGTTGCTAAGTTTGTTTTCTTCCAGTAGACGTAAAGACGTCCCCCCCCCCATCCAATCAGAACCCTTCCAACCCCCAGACCTAAAGCGGAGTTGGATAAAGCCGAACAAACGTGTTTTCCATGTAAACCTTAATTCGGAATTACTATTTCCATGTAAACTTGAAGGAAAATAGTTTAATTCGGAATTATTTCATTCAGAATTATTAATTCCAAATTAAAAAACATCATGTAACCGCAGCCAGTGTCTGTTTTAGTTTTACCTTCCAATTCTTTTCTGGTTCTGCAGCAGCCAGTAACAGACTTTTGAAAACAAAAGCACGTGAGCAACATGCGTTAACGTGCGATAAAATAAATGCATTAATAAACCCCACCTTGATGACGCGTCATCAAGGTGCGCTCCTAGTCCGATTGTAGCTATGGCAGCTTGGACTGAGCTACAGGAAACCTTGACGTTTCTTAGTCGATGTCAACTTTTAACCGTAAACTGAGGTGCATTCTGCCACCTACTGGCCTGGAGTATATACATCGCACCTCTCGCCCACTATCGATATTCACTGTTCTGTTGCTTATGCCTGAATGAAAGAGCAGCCAATCACATAAATGGCTCCGCCCTCTCTGCTGTGATTGACACACAAATCATTCTTATGAAAACAAAGCCATTATTATGTAAAAGCTCATTCTTATGAAAAATTAAACCATTATCATAATAATGGGAAATATTTAATAATAATAAATGCCTGTATTTCATAATAATAGACTCTTTTATTCATTGAATTTTGACCCAAACGGGGCTCCATACCTCATCACTAATAAAGCTGACTGGCAGCGCCCACAGACAAATCAGTGGGAGAAAAGTAAATCTAGATATGAGGCTTTAATAATCACTTGTTTGTGTTTCCAGGCGCCTCATCAACCACAATCATCAGTCTTTGTCCTCCGTCTTGATACAGAGACAGAGACAGAGACACGAATAAAGAAAAACAAGATAGATTTTCTCCCCACGACAGCTCGGTTGGGTGGAGAGTCTGCCGTCGGCGTCTCCGTCAGGTCCTGATGGAGATGTCTCCAGTCTCTGAGACGTCTCCAGTCTCTGAGACGTCTCCAGTCTCAGAGACGTCTCCAGTCTCAGAGGGCGTCTCCAGTCTCGGAGGCGTCTCCAGTCTCTGAGACGTCTCCAGTCTCAGAGACGTCTCCAGTCTCAGAGGCGTCTCCAGTCTCGGAGGCGTCTCCAGTCTCAGAGGCGTCTCGTCTCCAGTCTCGGAGGCGTCTCCAGTCTCGGAGGGCGTCTCCAGTCTCAGAGACGTCTCCAGTCTCAGAGGGCGTCTCCAGTCTCGGAGGCGTCTCCAGTCTAAAAGACGTCTCCAGTCTCAGAGGCGTCTCGTCTCCAGTCTCGGAGGCGTCTCCAGTCTCGGAGGGCGTCTCCAGTCTCGGAGGCGTCTCCAGTCTCGGAGGCGTCTCCAGTCTCGGAGACGTCTCCAGTCTCGGAGACGTCTCCAGTCTCAGAGGGCGTCTCCAGTCTCAGAGACGTCTCCAGTCTCGGAGGCGTCTCCAGTCTCGGAGACGTCTCCAGTCTCAGAGGGCGTCTCCAGTCTCAGAGGCGTCTCCAGTCTCAGAGGGCGTCTCCAGTCTCGGAGGCGTCTCCAGTCTCGGAGGCGTCTCTAGTCTCGGAGACGTCTCCAGTCTCGGAGGCGTCTCCAGTCTCGGAGGCGTCTCTAGTCTCGGAGGCGTCTCCAGTAGTCTCAGAGGGCGTCTCCAGTAGTCTTAGAGGGCGTCTCCAGTCTCAGAGGCGTCTCCAGTCTCGGAGGCGTCTCCAGTCTCGGAGGCGTCTCCAGTCTCGGAGGCGTCTCCAGTCTCAGAGGCTCTGCAGCAGAGACGTTTGACTTTGTCCAATGTCTCTGCGTCTCTTCGTCCTCCTCCCTCAGCCACGCTGGTCCTCCGTCCTCCACCACATCAGTCCGTGGTTTTTAGTCTTTTTTTTTTAAACCGACATCGGTAAAATAAAAGGTGCGAGGGTTTTTCTTTTAACGTTATGTTGAGCTGCAGGAGGAACGCTGACTGCTGAGCCCCCCGAGCCTAAATAATGTGTTTAAAATATGTCTAAAAACCGTAAAAAAGTAAAAAAGACACTGCAGCGAAACAAGACAAAGGCTCAACTGTGGTCTTTCTGTTTCCTTCACAGCCTCTGGTCTCTGAACCGTAGTAAACAAACCGCTGCTATTGTGCTGTTTTTGGCTCGTAATTAGCGGCTAACATGCTAACGGTTAACAGAGAATGTAAATCTATACACGCTGGGCTGCTGTTGATGCTCACTACACTTTTCATCTAACCCCGTTTTCTTCTGCCGTCCCACGACACACACACTACATTACCCATAAGGCCACCTTCTTAAAGGGGCCAGGCTGGCTCACAGCATTTCTTCGCTGTGAGAGAACGCGCACAACATCCTGTGATGTTTCCGTGATTTTTTCTTGATTTTTTTAAATTATATTATATATTTCTGAAAAATCAGCGAATAACTAAAACCGCGGAACTTCAAGTGCGAATTGGCGAGGGATCACTGTATCGAGAAACAAAATTTTCGGCCCCATTGTTATTGAAAATTTGAAAGTGATCAAACCAAAATGAAATCAGTTCTTCCTTTTCACATTTCTGACAACTCCTGAAAATTTAACCAAAATCCATCCATAACTTTTTGAGTTATCTTGAACACAGACGGATAAACGGAGGTAATAATGACGCGCAGCTACTGTGTAACGAGCCGTCGCGTTAATCCGAGCCCGCTCCGCTCTGAGATGCTGTTCTGGTTTTGATGTCGACGTGTCGGTGACCCGTGTTGGAGCAGGGAAGCGTCTGAGACGAGGGGCTGAGATGGTTGCTGGGAGCTCACTGATGTTTCTTTTAGACAGTTCGTTGTTACCAGATGTTCACAGGTGTTTCTTTCTCTTTTTTTCTTTTTTTCCAGGTCTGTTTTCTTGGCATCCAGTCTGCATGTCTGTCGCTGTAAGTTTACAGTCCACACACACACACACACACACACACACACACACACACACATTCATGCACCACGGGGCTACATCAGCTGAAGAGCCAAAAATGAGCAGTTCCTCCGACGACCACCAGGGGCTGGTTTCTAAACTGACTCGCATGTCACACCCTCCCGTCCATGGCGCCCTCCAGTCCATCGTGCCCTCCAGTCCATGGCGCCCTCCAGTCCTCGTGTCTCTGTCTTCTTTCCACTGTGAATAATAGATGAGGAGCTGTGATGCGTCACTCCTTCTCCTCTTCTGTTACACGCTGACCGAGAATCTCCGGACGTCTGATCAGCTTAGTTTCGTTCCTCCATGTTTCTGTTTCAGTCCTAAAGCACTGGGGGGGGGGGGGGGGATTTTAAAGGGACAAAGGGATTTTGGTGACATCTTGTGAGTGTTCCAATGACTTTGTTTGAATTAATTGAAGTGAAAGCATCAATTACATATTACCGTGTTTTCTGGACTATAAAGCGCACCTGAATATAAGCCGCACCCACTAAAATTTAAACGAAATATATATTTTGTCACCGGCCGCCGGTATCCAGGCTGAGAAATAAGATATTTACATCGAAAGATTTTGTACCATAAGTGTTTATTCACATACCTGAACTGAAAACGGCTGAAAAATCGATACTCGATAAAATATCGATTATATATCGCAGAATCGATAAAATCGCTCGGCTCTAATCTTCATACAAACTGACTCGGAGTGTCGGGATGTGGGATTGAAGAAGCGGAGGTCCTGGTACCCGACAGTTGGGACGCACCGCCGCCCCCAGACGCCTCCGAGCCCAGAGATGACGGCGGCACCTCAGCAGACGTTTCCGTAGCAACTCCTCGTCCACGTAGTTGAATCAGCTGTTATTTCCGTTAGTCTGGAGTAGTTTCATGAGGACGTGTGTCTCCGTTACCTGTTGACATCACGTGCATGAAATGTCACCTTCTTAATACCACTGAAATGTCCCCATATCAATGTTTTGTTTGTTTTTTTTTTCGGTTGCAGGGCTGAAATACAAAAATAGATGCACATAAAAAGATCTGAGATGAAGCTGAGGAGAAAAACAACGTAGGTGGTACGATTCATCAGGGACTGTTTTCTGCGGAGGAACGATACGAGCGCGGTGTTGGCGTTTCTGGCAGCAGGACGCCATATTGAGGGTTGAGTCAGAGTGCTGATCGGCCGGTCTGTTCGTGGGAAGGAGAAAATCTGTCGGCCGGCGCCGAGATGTGGTTCATGTCAGGGTTTTCTGACGTTAAGGCTGAGAAGTAAAGCGGTTCAGATAATCAGATAATAATAATAAAGTTCAGGACGAAGGAGCTGAGAGGAGAGGAAAGATGTCCCATTGTTATGGAGCCCCATTTGCGTCATAATTCAATCAATAAATGAGTCTATTATTATGAAATACAGGCGTTTACTATTATGAAATATTTCCCATTATTATGATAATGATTTAATTTTTCATAAGAATGAGTTTTTACATAATAATGGCTTTGTTTTTCATAAGAATGATTTGTGTGTCAATCACAGCAGAGAGGGCGGAGCCATTTATGTGATTGGCTGCTCTTTCATTCAGGCATAAGCAACAGAACAGTGAATATCGATAGTGGCCGAGAGGTGCAATGTATATACTCCAGGCCAGTAGGTGGCAGAATGCACCTCAGTTTACGGTTAAAAGTTGACATCGACTAAGAAACGTCAAGTTTTCCCGTAGCTCAGTCCAAGCTGCCATAGCTACAATCGGACTAGGAGCGCACCTTGATGACGCCACGGCCCGCTGCTAACGGGACCTCACGGCCAAAACTAGTCGATGTCAGAGCGTAGAATGGAGAAGGATCAGCCAATGAGTGTGCAGGTCAACCACTGGCCCCGCCCACTGGCAAAATGTCATTATTATGTAAAAAACTCATTCTTAGATAAAAAAAGCTATTCTGAAATAAACTATTATGCATTAAACTAGGCTTGGGCGGTATCCAAATTTTGATACCGTCAAACTTCCCTCACATTTTACCGGGGTATACGGTATTCCCGCGACTATATAGGCGAACACACACCGCTAGCGGACGCCGCGCGTCAAACAGCCGCTTTTCACTGTAGTTTTAACTGTTCCTGCCGAGGAAATGCTGCCGAGGTGTGTGTTTGCTGAAACGCGCTTTATAGTATTTATAGTAAAGTGTCTGATGCTGGACGTTTCACCTCCTATAAATTCTTCAACATAAAAGTCCAACATTATTAGTTTAAATAAAAGCTTTTATTATGAAGCAGCAAACTCAGGAAGTGTTGTTTTCATCGTCAGTACCTTAACAGGACGAGTCAAACCGAGATGAGCTGCAAGCGAACACGAATAAACGGTAAAATAAAGCAGAACACACAGCGATACAGGAGAGAAACTAAACTTTAAACCACAGAAATCAATTCATTGCATTTTTTTATGACAGTATTGAAACTGATACCGCTGCTATTTTTAAATACCGGAAGTAAACGGTATTACCGTAATACCTCCCAAGCCTACAATAAACTAAGATTAAATAATAATAAAGATATATTTCACAGGACATGATGTAATTATGCAATAATGTATAACAGGTATCACCTTTGTTCCAAATAAAAATTTGAATTAAAAAAAAAAAAAAAAAGAAATGTAAAAAAAAAAGTAATTTTTGTCTTTTTTTTTCCAAAAAAAAAAAAAAGAAGATATATTTCATAATAATTACATTTTTTTTTCATAATAATGGGAAACATTTCATAATAATTAACGCCTGTATTTCATAATAATCGACTCATTTATTCATTGAATTATGACCCAAACGGGGCTCCATAGACTGTAGCTGAACTGTGTTGACAGACGGTGGTTTCTGGAAATGTCCCTGAGTCCATCAGTGACGTCCAGGAGACAATCATGTCTGTTTAATTCCTGGAAAGTTCACATTTTTCACAGACTGGTGGACATCTGCCCATTTTTGCGTCAGTCTCCTCCTCTCTAAGATGATCTTTTCATCCAGTCATGTCACCGACCTGACAGTTAACCTGATTAATCGTAACTTACGGTTAACCTGATTAACCGTAAGGTACGGTTCCAGCCTCTTTCAGCATTTGAAATGTTTTTCTGTGTTCCATTGGGACTAAAATGAGGGTTTTTAATCATTCGCCATGTTTCTCTGACTCTCTGCAGTACTGCCTGTGCATGACCGAAGGAATCCTGCTCTTCTCGGCCGAGGGATCCCCGTTCTGCTTCAAGTCCCGGAAGGGTAAAGTCCGCCTGCACTGGTTCTGTCAGGCCCTGGCCCTGATCGCGGCGGCCACCGGCCTCGGCTTCATCGTCGCCAGCAAGAGCGTGTCGGAGCTGCCTCACCTGGCCACCTGGCACAGCCTGCTGGGCGTCTGCACGCTGGCCGCCAGCGCGCTGCAGGCGGCGTGCGGCGTCGCCGTCACCTTCCACAAGCGGCTGCGGCTGTCCACGCCGCCGCCCAGGCTGAAGCTGTACCACGCCACCTGCGGCCTGGTGGTCTACCTGCTGGCCACCGTCACCGTGGTGGCGGCCATGTTCTCGGACTGGTTCCAGGCCACCATTAAAGGGCCGGCCTGGTGGGCCTTCCTCCTGCTGCCCCTCTTTCCCGCCCTGGTGGTGATGAACCAGATCACCAACGCCTACCTGCCCCGCAAGAAGCTCACCAGCTAGAAGCTCACCAGCTAGAAGCTCACTAGCTAGAAGCTCACTAGCTAGAAGCTCACTAGCTAGAAGCTCACCAGCTAGGTGGCCCGAAGGTGAGGGCAGACGGCTACCTGAAGGAGAGCCCCGAGGTCGGGACGCCACCAGACGAACCTGTCCAGCTTCAGGCGGAGCTTATGGACCAGACAGAGACGAGAGCCTCTAGTGGACGGTAGAGGAACTGCAGCGGATTTTGCACTACGTCTGCACTGAAAGTCTGGAGACTTGAACCTCCAGGAATCTGTTCGTCTGAGCTTCGGCGACACTTTTCCACCGGCCAGTGAAAACACTTCTATTTATTCATGTATGTTTGTGTATTTTTTTTTTGCTTCAGATGCTACGTAAAGGCTTCTGATGGTGGAACTGACCGGTTTAGATCGGTGAAATATAAATAAAACTGAACAAAGTCCACCGTAATTCATTTTAGACACAAAGTTTGATCGAAAGCAGGACGAGATTTTAAGACGACTTGTTGAATTTTGATCCACTGAATCAGGTAAAAATCATATTAAAACCGGAAATGTATTCAAAGTTAGCATTGTTTGTTTTTTTTTCTTTTTCATCACATTTGCTGCAGAGCACTTTTGTTGATCTTCTAAACTGAATCAGTACCTGTCCTCCTCCCGCCTTTTCTTCCTGTTTCCCAGCTATGCCGTTTGTCTCGCTGTGTAATTCCACCACCAGCCTCTAGATGGCAGCGCCGGGTTTCCTCTTGTTTCCTCCCTGTCTGTAGCTCGGACACGGCAGCGGAGCAAATGAAGCGTTTTTTTTTTTTGTTTGTTTGTTTGTTTGTTTGTTTTATAACGTGAGGCGGCGCCGATAAATGTCGTTTCTCGGTCGCTTTTACAGACATCGCAGCAAACCGCCTAGCATGAGGACGAAGGAGTAGCAGCGGCGGGAAATATGAAGAAGAAGAGCAAATCTACTGAGCAGACCGGTCACGTTTTCTTGTGGTGCATTTAAACAGAGGTGCACATCGTGGACCGGAGCAGCTATGATGCTAAGTTGATGTTAGCCAGTGTTGCCAGGTGGGAAATGTAGGATTATCGTACCAGAGACTCTAAATTATCGTATTTTGAGGGAAATTATCGTACATCTGTCATAACCAAAATAACAAGCCTAATGATGCGCTAAAGTCAAGTATAATCACTCTAGTGATAAATAGCGTCCCGACCGTGAGCGTCTCGTCGATTCGGTCCTGACCGGGAGTGTCTCGTCGATCCGGTGCGGACAGTGAGCGTCTCGTCGATCCGGTCCCGACCGTGAGCGTCTCGTCGATCCAGTCTCGACCGGGAGCGTCTCGTGGGGCGGTATGCAGCTGACCAATCAGCCCATTCAACCTATCATGCTAGTTGTTCTGAGACAAACACTCGGATCTCCCGCTCAGCAAAGCACGATTGGCTGGAAACACGTCACATGGGAACAGATGCCTTCAGGGTTCACAAAAAAAAAAAAAAAACACACACTTTGACACACACTGAAAAATTGCTGAAACCAAGAGAAGAGGGTTCACTCAGTTAAATTACACTTATTAATGTAATACAGTATAAAACAAGAAAAGCACTCGGAGAGCGCAGACCTCCGCCAAGCGCAACAATTCCCCCGTAGAGCGATTTACAGATTGTCATAAAATCTGCCTTCTGGATCAGATCCGGATCAGCCTTTGAAATTTGATAGAGGTTCCCATTGTCAATCCCTGAGTCAAATTTCATGAGTTTTGGGCAATAACTAACGGAGATATTGAGAAACAAAATTTTTGGCCCCATTGACCGCAATGCTATGGAAAATTTGAAAGTGATCCAGAATCCAGGATTTCGGATCACACCCAAAATGAAATCAGTTCTTCCTTTTCAGATTTCTGACAACTTCTTAAAATTTCATCAAAATCCATCCATAACTTTTTGAGTTATCTTGAACACAGACAGACAAAATTGTGACTTTTTAATGCAAAAATTAGATGTTGAAAAATAACGAAGTTACAAAAGTGACTTTTTTTTGACAAGAACTCTGGAGTTTTGGTCTTAAAATCCTGACGTTTGCAGAACTGCGTATTTTCTGTTTAAAAGTCCAAAATTTTTGCTGTACAACTTTTTGCTGAGATGGTGAAATGGTCGTTTAGCCATCGTTCTTGGTCTGAGTTAAGACTTTAAATCCACAAATCAAATATATTTACTTTAGTTTTGCAGATATCAAGATGTTCTTCTTAGTTCCCGTATATTCTGCTCAGATTTTCTAACTTTAACGTTGACTCACGGGTTTATTTTGAGTCATGTGTTCAGTCGTATAGCATTTTTGATTTTAATGGCGACTAAAACTGCTGAGTGGAGCTTTGATGAAGCGACTCCAGGAGATGTTGGCGACTCCAGACGTGAACGTATGAAACTGGTGGAGACGAAGACGTCTCTGATCACCCTGAGCCTTTAACTTTCCATCTGTGCAGTAAAGAAGGACAAACATAACCGTATGTTGGAGGTGTGAATGCACCTGACCTGGTTCCTCTGAAATCACCTGCTGTTGACCACGTTCAGCCTCAGTTCTATGGAGCCCCATTTGGGTCATAATTCAATCAATAAATTAGTCTATTATTATGAAATACAGGTGTTCATTATTATGAAATATTTGCCATTATTATGATAATGGTTTTGTTTTTCATAAGAATGATTTGTGTGTCAATCACAGCAGAGAGGGCGGAGCCATTTATGTGATTGGCTGTTCTTTCATTCAGGCATAAGCAACAGAACAGTGAATATCAATAGTGGGCGAGAGGTGCAACGTATATACTCCAGGCCAGTAGGTGGCAGAATGCACCTCAGTTTACGGTTAAAAGTTGACATCGACTAAGAAACGTCAAGGTTTCCCGTAGCTCAGTCCAAGCTGCCATAGCTACAACCGGACTAGGAGCGCACCTTGATGACGCCACGGCCCGCTGCTAACGGGACCTCACGGCCAAAACTAGTGGATGTCAGAGCGTAGAATGGAGAAGGATCAGCCAATGAGCGTGCAGGTCAACCACTGGCCCCGCCCACTGGCAAAATGTCATTATTATGTAAAAATGTATTCTTAAGTTAAAAAAAGCCATTCTGAAATAAACTATTATGCATTAAACTAAGATTAAATAATAAAAATATATTTCATAATATTTACATTTTTTCATAATAATGGGAATATTTCATAATAATAAACATGTATTTCATAATAATAGACTCATTTATTCATTGAATTATGACACAAATGGGGTTCTATACAGTTCACTTTCCATCTTTCAAATAAAAATATTTTTGCAACAAAAGTCGTCTCATAAAAAGGAAACCAGCCGCCTGAATCTTCCCTCCTCTGTTGCTCCTGAACGTGAAGGAGGAACCTCCAGCCGTTGTTCTCTGGAGAAGAAACTGAACGTGGACCAGAGGGTCCGGTTAAAGGTCCAGGTCCAGTTCCTGCAGTCTGCAGATCCAAAAACACTCAGGACTCTATTTATTTATAGATATGGATCAATAATGATCCATTCATGTGAACCAGATGTTCTGAAGCAGAGAAACATCTGCAGGAGCTGAAGACCCCTGATCTTCATTTAGATCAGATCATTAAAGGTTTGTTTCTAGCCGTTTGGTAAAACCACAGTCTGATGGGAGAATTAAAACCAAGAATTAGTAACTTTAGAAGCACAAATATATCCAGGAGAAAATTAGAAATTTTTCTGACTTTTAAAAAAAACTAAAATCTGAAAGACAACAAAAAAGAAATTCGGACCAAAAAAAAAGGGACAAATTTGAAAGGAACTGAAAAAAATCATTTGTAAAATAAAAAAAAAATCAAAACTATTTACTTTATAAACAGAAATTTCAGAGAGAAAATTCAGGATTTCTGACTTTATAAACTCAAATTTAAAGAAGAAAAAAGGCATTCGGACTAGTTAATCAATAAATAAAACACAAAAAAAACTCACATTTTGACCTTGAACCTGTAAATTTGAAAGAAAAAATACTAGAAATTTAAATTGAGAAAATAAGATTTCTGACTTTATAAACTTAAAAAAAATTGAGGCAAAATTGAAAAATTATTAATTAAAAAAATTCTAAGGAAAAAAAACAAAACAATTCAGACAGTAAATTTAAAAATAAAAATGAGAGAAAACTGAGGATTTCAGATTTTATGAACTCAAATTTGAAGAAAAAAAACACTTAATAAATAAAACACAAGAAAACTGACTTCATCAATTCTAGTGAATAAAAAAAATAAGACTTTTATGAACTCACAAAAACAAACAAACAAACAAAAAAAAAAACAGACTCAGATTGGCGACACCTGCAAGAGAAAACCAATGAAATGGGGTCCAGAAGCCTGCTGGTCTCTGTGGGACCCTGGACGGACCCCGGCCTGATGGGAGGGGCCCCAGCCTGATGGGAGGGGCCCCAGCCTGATGGGAGGGGCCCCAGCCTGATGGGAGGGGCCCCAGCAGACCCCCGAGGCCCTGAAATGGAAGAAGCCGGCACAGATAACGGACCAAACTGACTTTATTGATTTGAAATATATATTATATCTGGTTATCGGAGGCGTCTACGATCTTCTTCTCCTAAATACCGTCTATGAGGTCACACCTGTGTCTCCTGGACAACAACACACAGCTTCTACGGAAGCTTCCGGCTCACTGGACAAACACAAACTGAAGAGAACTGATCCAGATCAAAGACGAGTGGACATGCGTGAGGACAGGACGCAGCTGAGGACGGTCCACAGACGGATCTGAAGCTCCAGAAGGTCACAAATGTCAGGAAGAGATCCGAACCAGCGATCTGCCCCCCCCCCCTGTCTGCAGCGCAGGACTTTTCTATTAATGCATATATCTTCACATGTATGACGTCAGCGTTCGTCGGGCTCTGACCCAGTCTCTGATCCAGAACTCCTCCCAGTCAGAAGTCCGGCGCCGGCGCTTTGTCCCCGCAGATGAAGGTGATGGAGTTGTTCAGCAGCTCGTACATGTTCACCTCCACCACCTTGGCCGACGACGCGTCCTCCCCTCCGTTGGCCAGGGCCACCAGCACCTGCTGGCCGGCCCTCAGCTGCTCCTCAGGTGGGACGTCTGGCTCCTCCCCCTCCTCTTCTTTCCCTGCCGCGTCCGTGGAGATCACCTGGTCGGGACAGAGAAGCCGCACACTTCAACGCTCGAGCGGTCGGCGAGCTTCACCGTGGTGGTGCGCCGCCGGAGCGGGTCTCACCGTGTAGGAGGTGGAAGCCTGCTGCTCCTCCCCGCCCTCCTGCTCCTGCGGCGGCGCCCCCATGTGGCAGGAGAGCAGGTGCTCGTGCAGCTCCAGCTGGGAGATGCAGATCAGCGAGCAGAGCGGGCAGTTGAAGGAGGCGGCGCCCTGGCCGGCGTCCTGACCGCACACGTGCGCCTGCGTCTTCTCGTCCACGCCCAGCTCCGCCTTGCAGTACAGGCAACGCATCGCCGACGCCTCGGAGTCTGCGGGGGGGGGGGAAGAAGGAGATCAGGAGATCATCAAACACACTCCCATTCACGCTTAACGCACTTCATGACTTCTGGGAAGAAAAAAAGTAAGACTTTTTTTCACGTTTTCGGACGTTTAGTGGTTCATCCAGCAGTTTTTAACTCGGTGAAGACTGTTCTGATCCGAGACGAGACGAGATCAGAGCGCACCTCCAGAAGACTGGTCGTTAAATATGGAGCCCGGTTTGGGTCATGATTCAATGAATAAATGAGTCTATTATTATGAAATACAGGTGTTTATGATGAAATATTTGCCATTATTATAATAATGGATTCGTTTTTCATAAGAATGATTTGTGTGTCAATCACAGCAGAGAGGGCGGAGCCATTTATGTGATTGGCTGCTCTTTCATTCAGGCATAAGCAACAGAACAGTGAATATCGATAGTGGGCGAGAGGTGCAATGTATATACTCCAGGCCAGTAGGTGGCAGAATGCACCTCAGTTTACGGTTAAAAGTTGACATCGACTAAGAAACGTCAAGGTTTCCCGTAGCTCAGTCCAAGCTGCCATAGCTACAATCGGACTAGGAGCGCACCTTGATGACGCCACGGCCCGCTGCTAACGGGACCTCACGGCCAAAACTAGTCGATGTCAGAGCGTAGAATGGAGAAGGATCAGCCAATGAGCGTGCAGGTCAACCACTGGTCCCGCCCACTGGCAAAATGTCATTATTATGTAAAAGCTCATTCTTATGAAAAACGAAGCAATTATGTAAAAGCTAATTTTTAGATTTTAAAAAAGCTATTCTGAAATAAACTATTATGCATTAAACTAAGTTTAAATAATAATAAAAATATATTTCATAATAATTACATTTTTTTCATAATAATGGGAAACATTTCATAATAATAAACTCATTTATTCATTGATTTATGACCCAAACGGGGCTCCGTAGTTAAATCTTAATTAGCTCTGAAACAGCCTGAGGAGACGCACACAGACCCGCCGAGCTGCAGCAACATTAATGGCCTCGTGCTGCTCCATCAACTCTCTCGGAAGAACAGACGGCAACGACCGTGTTTATGACTAGAGTCGTTACACAACCGTGCAACGTGATCTCCCTCTCTCCGACGTCTCCTGCAGAGAGGGATTAAAAATGTGTTTGAGGGATGGAGCTCTGTTGTTATTTCAGCTCCAGAGGCCTGTTTCAGAAATGAGATGAGATGAGATGAGATGAGATACTTCTGAGTATGTTGACTAGGGGTGAGTATTGGTAAGGACCTTGCAATACGATATGTATCATGATACTTGGGTCACGATACGATATTATCACAATGTCGCGATATCACAATATATTGCGATTAAGGCTGGGCAACGATTAAAATTTTTAATCGCGATTAATCACATGATTTTTCTTAATCACGATTAATCGCATTGTATACGCAAAATCAAATAATGAATTCAAAAGTAGTGTAAAGGTCACTTTTATTTAAATGTTCTGCTGCCATATGAACTAAAATGTCATAACATTTGTTGTTCAAACACTTTTAACATCAGCACTTGTCAGTAACACATATTTAGTATAAATCTCATCTTAAAAAATGTCAAATAAAATAAAGCTTGTTGCCACTGCCAGGACATTAATATCCTGTTTTTTTTTATAAAGAATTAAAAAAAAAGTCTACAAACAAAATCCAACAAAATGATTGTGTCTCAGCACAATCAGAACATTAAAACAGGTAATTTCTGAGGTAACAGCAGAAACTTTTAACGGGGAGTTCAACTTGTCAGTTGTTACAAATAACCTTGTTTCTGTTGAATCCTCCGTCTGGGAGAACTTTAAAATGAAAATGTCCATGTTAAAGTTTAGTAACTTTATCAATCTGTGTATCATTCGCTCTTTCCATTTTCAATTGTCAATCAAAAAAGTGATATTTTATTACATTTTTCATCTAACACAAAAAAATGCCTGTTTTTTTTATATTTCAATTTTAGACTTGGATCAAAAATAAGAAATTAAAAAACGGGCCACAGAACTGAATTTGTTTTATAATCGAGGACTGGACTTTCTGTTGTCATTACACATCTGTGCCACTAGATGGAGCCGCACTGCAGTAACCAGCTAGAGAACAGCAGGACAGTGAACACATGGAGCAGATCTGATGGAACATGGAGGAATGACCACAAAGTTTTGTTGCGGTGCAGGATTTTATTTCAAACAGAATTGTTAATATTGCTACCAGTTGTTACCTGAACTGTATACAGATTTTTATCGTTGTTCATGTCTGTTTTAGGTTTTTTTTTCGCATGTTTACCTGCCAATTCTCTTCCAGTTCCGCAGCAGCCAGTAACAGACTTTTCAAAATAAAAGCATGTGAGCAACATGCGTTAACGTGCGATAAAATAAATGTCGGCGTTAATAAATTAATGCGTTAACGCGATAATAACGCATTAACTTGCCCAGCCCTAATTGCGATATTCTACCCAGTTAATATCAAAATTAAAAGTAGAGATTAAAAATGAAGTTGCTGTATATGTTCATCAGATGATATTGATCATTCAGAGGACAAATTGATTCAAAACAACCTATTTATTGTTTATTATTAGTGTTTTTGCATTTAAGTAACCATTACTACATACTGACAGCATTGTAAAAAAATTGATATTAGGAGCTGTAAAAATCGATATCATATTCGGCGGCCGAAAATCGCGATATATTGCCAAATCGATTTTTTTTCACACCTCTAATGTTGACTGAGCTACCGTGACTATAAGAAGACGATATAAAAGAAGTAAAGTAGGTCCTGCTCAAGCCGTTTTCCCTCCTAAAGGGGAGCCGCTGTCTGGCTTAAAGCTTTTTCTCTCATTAGGGGAGTTTTTTCTCGCCACTGTTAAGTTGAATATTCACTCGGAGGTCACGTGTTCCAGGTCTCTGAAGAGCGTAGAGGAGACAGTTTGTACTGAATTGAATGAAGAGGTCCTTCAACGTCTCACAACTGGAACTGGAGCTTTTATTGCACCATAAAATTTAATTTGAACCTGTGAAGAGAAGTCAATGGTAATAACCCCTAGGGGTGTGGAAAAAAAAAAAAATCGATTTGGCAATATATCGCGATTTTCGGCCGCCCAATATAATATCGATTTTTTTTCAGCTCCTAATATCAATTTTTTTTTTTTAGGAAAATTCATGTATTAGACGCATTGTGAATACTTAAATGTGCAAAAACACTAATAATAAACAATAAATAGGTTGTTTTGAAGCAAATAGTTTTGACTCAATTCGTCCTCTGAATGATCAATATCATCTGATGAACATATACAGCAACTTGATTTTTCATCTTTACTTTTAATTTTGGTATTTACTGGGTAGAATATCGCAATATATCATGATAATATCGTATCGTGACCCAAGTATCATGATACATATCGTATTGCGAGGTCCTTGCCAATACTCACCCCTAATAACTGCAGAGGACTAACTGAAACACTAAAGGACTGTAACATTAAGTGACAGGTGGCTGAATGTAGGTTCATGCAAATGTGAAAAAAATACAACCAACAACAACAGAAACCAAAGGTGTTTGCAGCTGCAGGTGTTTAAGAGGGGGGGTTCCAGGTGCAGATATACTGTGTTGGCCGTGCGGTTCTCACCAGGATGCTCAGCCGCGTGGTGTCTGGTTAAACTGGCGGCGCTGGGGAAGAACTTGAAGCAGATGTCACACTGCACCAGGTTCTTGAGCTGCCGCGTGTGTCTGGCGAACACGTCGGGATGGTTGGTCCGGTTGTGGTACCACAGGCCCGACAGTTGCTACGGCGGCAGACGGGAGACACGCGAGCAAGTTCAGAGGCAAGTTCAGGCGGGTTTCACATAAAACGAACAGTATCTACGGTTCCGATCTGAACCGGGTCAAAGCAGCACCGCCACAAGGACGAGTTCATCTTGAATGTTTGGATGGAAATGTGTGGCAGTAAACAATGTGGGGAACCCACGGTTGTCCTCCAGCTGGTTCCAGGTGCAGACCAGTCATCAAAATGGTATTCTCCATCAACATAAAGCTCATTTTAGACATGTTATATTCTGATATTTGACATATTCAAACCCGATAGAGGTTCTTTATATTCATATTATCCTGTTGAGAATCTGAATTAACTAACCCTGTCACCTCTGGAAATCCAGGACCTCGATTCAAGCGAACAGTCTGGTACCAGGCACCTTATTTATGGAACCAGCTACCAGTTTGGGTTCAGGAGGTTGACACCACCTCTATCTTTAAAACTAAACTGAAAACATTTCTGTTCAGTAAAGCCTACAGTTAGTCTAAACTATAGTGTGTAGATGCTAATAGTTATAGCTACAGTTAGTCTAAACTATAGTGTGTGTAGGGGCTAATAGTTTATAGCTACAGTTAGTCCAAACTATATAGTGTGTAGATGCTAAGTTATAGTACAGTTAGTCTAAACTATAGTGTGTAGGGGCTAATAGTTATAGCTACAGTTAGTCTAAACTATAGTGTGTAGGGGCTAATAGTTATAGCTACAGTTAGTCTAAACTATAGTGTGTAGGGGCTAATAGTTATAGCTACAGTTAGTCTAAACTATAGTGTGTAGGGCTAATAGTTATAGCTACAGTTAGTCTAAACTATAGTGTGTAGGGGCTATAGTTTATAGCTACAGTAGTCTAAACTATAGTTGTAGTTGCTAATAGTTATAACTACAGTTTAGTCTAACTATAGTGTGTAGGGGCTAATAGTTATATAGCTACAGTTAGTCTAAACTGTAGTGTGTAGATGCTAATAGTTATAGCTACAGTTAGTCTAAACTATAGTGTGTAGGGGCTAATAGTTATAGCTACAGTTAGTCTAAACTACTATAGTGTGTAGATGCTAATAGTTATAGCTACAGTTAGTCTAAACTATAGTGTGTAGGGGCTAATAGTTATAGCTACAGTTAGTCTAAACTATAGTGTAGTGCTAATATTAGCTATAGCTACTTAGTCTAAACTATAGTGTGTAGGGCTAATAGTTATAGCTACAGTTAGTCTAAACTATAGTGTGTAGGGGCTAATAGTTATAGCTACAGTTAGTCTAAACTATAGTGTGTAGATGCTAATAGTTATAGCTACAGTTAGTCTAAACTATAGTGTGTAGGGGCTAATAGTTATAGCTACAGTTAGTCTAAACTATAGTGTGTAGATGCTAATAGTTATCTAGTTAAACTATAGTGTGTAGGTCTAATAGTTATAGCTACAGTTAGTCTAAACTATAGTGTGTAGGGTATAGGCTAATAGTTATAGTCTACATAGTTAGTCTAAACTATAGTGTGTAGATGCTAATAGTTATAGCTAGTTAGTCTAAACTATAGTGTGTAGGGGCTAATAGTTATAGCTACAGTTAGTCTAAACTATAGTGTGTAGGGGCTATGCTACAGTTGTCTTATAGATAGTTTATAGCTACATAGTTAGTCTAAACTATAGTGTGTATAGTGGTTAGTCTAATAGTTATAGCTACAGTTAGTCTAAACTAAACTATAGTCTAAAACTATAGTGTAGATGCTAATAGTTATAGCTACAGTTAGTCTAAACTATGTCTAAGTTCTACAGTTAGTGTGTAGGGGCTAATAGTTATGCTAGCTACAGTTAGTCTAAACTATAGTGCTGTTAGAAACTGTGTAGATGCTAATAGTTATAGCTACAGTTAGTCTAAACTATAGTGTGTAGATAGCTAATAGTTATAGCTACAGTTAGTCTAAACTATAGTGTGTAGATATAGCTACAGTTAAACTATAGTTGTAGGGGCTAATAGTTATAGCTAAGTCTAAACTATAGTGTGTAGGGGCTAATAGTTATAGCTACTAGTTAGTCTAAACTATAGTGTGTAGGGTTAGCTAATAGTTATAGCTACAGTTAGTCTAAACTATAGTGTGTAGATGCTAATAGTTATAGCTACTAGTTAGTCTAAACTATAGTGTGTAGGGTGCTAATAGTTATAGCTACAGTTAGTCTAAACTATAGTGTGTGTAGGGGCTAATAGTTATAGCTACAGTTAGTCTAAACTATAGTGTGTAGGGGCTAATAGTTATAGCTACAGTTAGTCTAAACTATAGTGTGTAGGGGCTAATAGTTATAGCTACAGTTAGTCTAAACTATAGTGTGTAGATGCTAATAGTTATAGCTACAGTTAGTCTAAACTATAGTGTGTAGGGCTAATAGTGTAGATAGCTACAGTTAGTCTAAACTATAGTGTGTAGGGGCTAATAGTTATAGCTACAGTTAGTCTAAACTATAGTGTTGTAGGGGCTAATAGTTATAGCTACAGTTAGTCTAAACTATAGTGTGTAGGGGCTAATAGTTATAGTGTGTAGTATTAGGTATAAACTACTATAGTTTAGGGTTAGACTATAGTCTAATAGTTATAGCTACAGTTAGTCTAAAACTATAGTGTGTAGATGCTAATAGTTATAGCTACAGTTAGTCCTACAACTATAGTTGTAGATGCTAATAGTTATAGCTACAGTTAGTCTAAACTATAGTGTGTAGGGCTAATAGTTATAGCTACAGTTAGTCTAAACTATAGTGTGTAGGGCTAATAGTTTATAGCTACAGTTAGTCTAAACTATAGTGTGTAGATGCTAATAGTTATAGCTACAGTTAGTCTAAACTATAGTGTGCAGGGGCTAATAGTTATAGCTACAGTTAGTCTAAACTATAGTGTGTAGGGGCTAATAGTTATAGCTAAGACTAGAGTAGCTCGTCTTAATTACAGCTTCGTCAAGCTATGCTGCTATAGGCCTACGCTGCAGGGAGACGCCAACATGATCTGCTGAGTGGTGTCTCCACTGCTCTTCTCCCTTTCCTCCTCCCTTCCTCCTCCTCCAGCTCATTCCATAGTTAATTAGGAGCCACCTCGTTACTGTAGCTGTGCAGTTTTTTTGTGCTGTTTTGCCTCCTCTTTTCTCGTCTGCTCGGTCCACCAACGACGGCCCCTGTGAGTTTTTGGAAGCATCTTGTGTGGTTCTGCACCATCGTGGACGCCGAGCTCGCTCGCTCCTACCTGGTAGGATTTGCTGCACAGCTCGCAGCTGAAGGGCTTGGTCCCGGTGTGCGTGGCCTTGTGCTTGTCCAGCACGGCGGCGCTGGTGAACACCTTGCTGCAGCTGGCGCACTTGTGGAACTCCTTCGGGTGGCAGTCCTGGATGTGCTGCTGATGCTCCTCCAGCGAGGAGAAGCTGAGGCAACACTTCTGACAGTCGTGGGGCTCCGACACGTCTGAGACACACACACACACACACACACACACACACACACACATCTGGTTTGAAAGAAAATACCGTTTTCCAGCCTTCCATTATCAAAACAAAACGCAGATTGATCATAACCAAACTCAAAAATGGAGACAAAAGCAGCCAAACACGTTAGTATTCCTCTTAGCTTAAAGCCACTCGATGTAGCAATACCACTTCTGACCACATGGGGGCGCACAGATCTGCTGCACCGACAGAGGAGCCACTAAAAACCAGCCATGAAAATGGGTCAGGGGGTTAAAAAGGTGACCCCCTGGTGGTCCGTGGTGGTACTGCAGGTGGGCCGTGAGAGGTCATTAAAGTTAAACAAATATGTTTTAAATCCTCGATTTTTTTAAAATATGTTTTTAATAACTGTAAAATATTCATGACATAATAAAAAAAACATTAAAAAGTAATAAAACCAACCAGTTTAGTGTTATTCTACTGTCATCTTAACTTAATATGACAAGTGTCACCTTATTTGTTGACCCCTCACATTAATATCGGATCATGGTTCCTGGTCCTGTATGTTGATCACAGTTGTGATTAAAGGTTTGGGTGGACCGCGTATATTTTTCACATTTCAAATTGGTCCTTGGTATTCTGTAGTTTGGGAAATGGCTGCTGTAGAAAGAAGCTGAAACGGAAATGACAGTTTTACATGGGCTGTCCCTTGAATGCTAATGCTAATGCTAATGTGAACCCTGGTTGGTTCAGGATTTAGAATAGTTTTCAACAGATAAAATGGATAAAATAATTGCAGTTTGTGGTGGTGTAGTATATGGGCAGTAGCAATCATTTTGACAAATAATTGCTCGCAGCAACATTAAAAAAGAATAAGAAAAAAGAATTAAAAATGAACTATTTAGTAACCCCCCCCCAAAAAATAAATAAATAAATAAACAAATCCTAGGTCACCCTTTTTGACTTCAAAACAGCGAATTTTGCCGAAAGGTGAGGGACCCGAAGGAGCTCCGCCAGGACTGGCAGCTGCTCGGTGGCCATAACAGCCACGTAACAGCAAGATGGCATATTAATTACTGCGCCACTCCAAGGAAAGATAAGAAATAAAAAATAATAACGCTCCATTTGGCCCGTTAGGTCTCACAGCTCAGGAGGACTGTCACTCAAAAGACCACGCCCCTAATTATGCATGCGTCTTTGGCTCAATATCATTGGACCTTATAATCACCCCCCCCCCCCAATCTGGTCAACTCTTTGGCAGCACTGAAAAGAAAAAGAGGCGTGGTCTCTGTTGGCTGTCATCTCCAGGTAGATGACGACCTAAACTCTCCAGGACCGGGAGGGCGGAGCCAGAAGCAGCCGGGTCAGGTGTGACCGACGCGCTCTTACGGTGGAAGGTCTGCAGGTGCACGGTGAGTCCGCTGGCCTGGCTGTAGCCCTTCCCGCACTCGCGACACACGTACGGCCTGTCGCCGGTGTGCGTCCGGACGTGGCGCGTCAGCTCGATGGACTGGGCGAAGACGGCCTTGCAGTACTGGCACACGTACATCTTGCCTGGAAATGGAAAAAAAAAAAAAGAAGGGTTGGAAGGCAGACGTGGAACCTTGAATTTTTCGTTACCCGGATGTAAGAGCGGTCGGCGCACCCTCAGAGTGTTTCTTCTTGGTGTGGTACGCCAGCGCGGCCGCCACGCTGAAGCTCATGTCGCAGTGTTTGCAGTGGTACGGCTTTTCCCCCGTATGCAGCCGCATGTGGTTCTTCAGGGACGAGTTGGCGCCGAACTTGGCTCCGCACTCCTCGCAGACGAACGGCTTCTCCTCGAAGTGCTCCGTCCGTTTGTGGTAAATCATACCTGGGAAAGAGGACACGGTGAGTTTGGGCTGGATGTGTCACATGGTTTAGGAAGGCAACCAACCACAGCAGAGTGAGCGGGGAGCAGCGGGAGGCCCAAACAGGGTGGTGCTCACCTGGACACACTGGAAATAGAAGACTAACAGACCCAGAGTTTCTGAGTCTCACCTGACGGGTGGGCGAAGGTGCGCCCGCAGAGGTCGCAGGCCACCTTCTTCTTGGGCCGCGCGCTGCGGTGCACCTGAGCCTGGTGGCGCTGCAGAGCCCGCTGGTTGGCCAGCTTCTCGGGACAGTCGGGACACTGCTGCTCGCACTCCTGAGACATGGAGCAGCGCTTCATGTGGGCCAGCATGCGACACTTGTAGTCGAAGCTCTTCTTGCACCAGCAGCAGGGATACGGCTTGGAGGCGGAGCCGGAGGAGGGCGACCAGGAGTCCGCCGCGGCGTTTTTGTCTTTCTCGTCCTCCTCCGAGTGCTCTTTGCTGTCCGACGTCGCCTCCCGCTTGTCCGGCTTCTCCTCGCCGCCGGACTCGTCCTGCTGCTCAGCTGGAACAGACGCAGACGTCAGGTTAGAGACGTGAAACGGGTCGAACCGCTCCGAGCAGCCGGGAACGGATCAGGGTTATAATAGTTTTAGATTTTCCATTAGTTTTAGTTTTTAGTTTAGTTTTTCCAAATTCAGTTCGTTTTAATTCATTTTTAGAGCAGTTTTGCTAGTTTTTATTCGTTTTCGTTTTGAAATACTTAGTTTTAGTTTAGTTTTTATTAGTTTCAGTATTAGTTTTAGTTTTATTTTGTAAATTAGGGGTGTAATTTTGGTTCGAGTGAAACACTGAACTTTTTGAAGGCTATCGAATCACAAAGTTGTGTTTACATTCTGGTCTAAATAAACATATTTATCAATGCGTCTTCCCGCTTGTGGTGTTCCTGCGTATTTACTGACCAGCAGCTATCTGGTCTCCATGGAAACAGTCCATTATAGTTGCTGTTTTCTCCCGTTCCTTCCCAACGCTGACTGGCCTGCAGCTGTAGCTTCTCTTTCCAGGGGGCTAGCTTAGGCTAGCTTATCCAGGTAGTCTTGGTTAGCCTTCTTTCCAGGGGGCTAGCTTAGGCTAGCTTATCCAGCCGGTCTTGGTTAGCCTTCTTTCCAGGAGGCTAGCTTAGGCTAGCTTATCCAGGTAGTCTTGGTTAGCCTTCTTTCCAGGGGGGATAGCTTAGGCTAGCTTATCCAGGTAGTCTTGGTTAGCCTTCTTTCCAGGGGGCTAGCTTAAGCTAGCTTATCCAGGTAGTCTTGGTTAGCCTTCTTTCCAGGGGGCTAGCTTAGGCTAGCTTATCCAGCTAGTCTTGGTTAGCCTTCTTTCCAGGGGGCTAGCTTAGGCTAGCTTATCCAGGTCTTGGTTAGCCTTCTTTCCAGGGGGCTAGCTTAGGCTAACTTATCCAGCTAGTCTTGGTTAGCCTTCTTTCCAGGGGGCTAGCTTAGGCTAACTTATCCAGCTAGTCTTGGTTAGCCTTCTTTCCAGGGGGCTAGCTTAGGCTAGCTTATCCAGCTAGTCTTGGTAAGCCTTCTTTCCATTGGGGCTAGCTTAGGCTAGCTTATCCAGCTAGTCTTGGTTAGCTTCTCTTTCCAGGGGCTAGCTTAGGCTAGCTTATCCAGCTAGTCTTGGTTAGCCTTCTTTCCAGGGGGCTAGTTTAGGCTAGCTTATCCAGCTAGTCTTGGTTAGCCTTCTTTCCAGGGGGCTATCTTAGGTTAGCTTATCCAGCTAGTCTTGGTTAGCCTTCTTTCCATGGGGCTAGCTTAGGCTAGCTTATCCAGCTGGTCTGGGTTAGCCTTCTTTCCAGGGGGCTAGCTTAGGCTAGCTTATCCAGCTAGTCTTGGTTAGCCTTCTTTCCAGGGGGCTAGCTTAGGCTAGCTTATCCAGCTAGTCTTGGTTAGCCTTCTTGTGTGAGCTTTTCAAATGGACTTTCAGATTCGTGGGTTTTTTCTCCTTCAGAAGTATTCCACACATTGTATCACCTGCTTCTACAACAAGTCACTTATTTTTATCGTTAACACAGTCATAATCAAAGAAATCCCAAATAGGACTGAGACGCTTTCTCCCAACTTTTGCCGCAGCCATCACTGCTGATCACTTTTTTTATTTTTTTTTGCGGTTGTTGTTGTACGGTGGAGCGAAGTTATTAGATTTCAAACGTTTATGAGGAAAAAAAATACAAAGACGAAAACGAAGGACGTTCTTGATATTATTATAGTTAATTTTAGTTCGTTATATAAACACATAATACAATTTCAGTTAGTTATCGTTTTTAAAAAAACTCTCGTTTTTATTTTATTTCAGTTAACGAAAATGTTTTTTCAATTCTAGTTTTCATTATTTCGTTCGTTTCCGTTAACGATAATAACGTTGGAACAGATCTTCACCTTCGGGCCGGTCTCCATCGGGCCGGTCTCGTTTCTCCTCCTCGCCCTCCAGCAGCGACGACAGCGGCGTGGGGAAGCAGGACGGCGCTTTCCGCTCGACGGACCTCAGAAGCTGAAGGAGCGCCGGCTCTCCGATCCCTCCGTCTCCCAGTCTGCCCATCAGCTTCTCCAGCGCCGAACTGGGATCAGCCTCCTCGCAGCAGCGACACACAGTCTGCCGGCATCAGAGAGGAAACCACAGAACCTCAGACGGCAGCAGGGACGCGCCACACAAACCCACAGCAGGGACGCGCCACACAAACCACACACCTGCGCCGACCCCGCTCTCACCTGTCTGTCTTCGTCCTCCAGACCGCTCTGGGCCGCCTGGCGCAGCAGCTCCAGTATGGAGGGCACGCCGGAGAGGAGCTCCACCAGGCGGGCGGGGCGCCGCAGGAGGTCGGCGGGCGCGCCGGGCGGCCCGGCTGCAGGAGCATCTTTCGCGTCCGCCGCGCTCTCCGAGGAGTTGGTTTCTTCCAGCCCTGGGTGAACAGCGGCGGTGCTTTTACTGCGCATTCATCGGCCTCCAAAACACCTTCTGGACCTGCTGAAACCAACCTGAGGAGTCGGGGAGCTCCACGCGGGCCCGTTTGCACGCCGGCACCTCGTCGTCGTCGTCGTCGTCTTCCCCGTCGCGCTCCTCCTTCGGCTCGGCGCTCCTCCTGCCCGAAGCCGAGTCGTCCTTGCTGGCTGAGGCCGAGCCCTCGCAGCTCCGTCCTCTCCGCCCTGGCGGCTCCGGTGAGGGCGCTGGTCTGCGTGGAGCGGACCGGGTCGGGGGCCTGCTGGGCCACCAGGGTGGTGAGGACGTTCTTGAAGCCGACGGCCACGTCGAACATCTGCAGGCTGTCTGCGGCGGCGACGATGCGGCCCACGTTGTGTTTGCCCAGGGGCAGCTTGCCGGTGTAGACCATGTCCAGGAGGCAGCTGAACTCCTGCGAGGAGACCACGGAGGTGTCGATGGAGATGGTGTCGGAGCCATCGAGCAGGGACCTGACGGAAACCAGAGCTCCCAGTAAATACAAACCACTAAACACAGTTGGCTCTTCTCTTTCTTTCCTTATAAACTGCTGATAATCAGCGTTTTTATTTCATGTTCTTCAAGACATGCAAAGGTCAGGTTCTTCTACACGGACTAGAGTCCTGCTATGGCGTCCCACAGGGTTCAGTTCTGGGACCGAATCTTTTTCCCTTTATACATACATAAACTTTCATTGCTACGCTGATGATACGCAGCTGTACGTATCTATGAAACCAGAGGAAACAAAACCTTTGGCTAAACTTCAAGGGTTTAATGACATTAAGTCCTGGATTGAATTGAATTGAATTGAATAGAGAGCCATTAAGTCCTCCAGCTACTCTGCTGAGATGGGTGCAAATTTTAAGGTGGCTTAAATGTTGCTCCAGTGGACTTGAATTACTGGCTGCCATGGTTCGTTTTTACTGAACCTGGTGGCTAGAACGGCTAGTAGCTACCTCATATGTTCAGTATCAAGCCAAAAAAGCTGCCAAAGAAGGTCACTAGCTGTACTTTAACTCTCCATTGTGCCCTTACCTTTAAAAGCTTGCAAGAAACAATTTGCACTGTTTAAATAAATGAAACTATTTTTCTCAATCAATCTTTTATTCATTTTGTCCAGCATTAGCAAGCTGCCTGTCAGCCATATAATGTGTAATTGATGCTTTCAGTTCAATTAATTCAAACAAAGTCATTGGAACACTCACAAGATGTCACCAAAATCACTTTGTCCCTTTAAAATCTTTCAGAAAAGGTTGTAAATGTATAAAAATGTATCATAAGACGAATATCGCGATATATATTGTATCGTGTATTGTATCGTATCATATCGCAAGATTAGTGTATCGCTACAAGCCCTACATCAGTGGCATCTTTCTATGAAGGATTTAATTCTTGACCAGAAACTGAAGTGAAACCACTTTAACTGCAGCATCACTGTTTCAAGTTTCATTCCTCTTTAATTCAGAATTAAAGTTAAATCTGAATAAAAGTTACCATGTAAACACCTAATTCCATATGAAAATGTCAATTCCGAATTAAACTTAATTCCGAAGTAAGTGGCTGGTTTATTCCCATTTTAATTCCGAATTAAATAATTCTGCGGTCATGTTTACACTCATTCCTGTTTAAATTAATTCCCGTCTTTCTGCGCATGCTAGTTCTCTTGCCCGTCTGTCGCCATGACGCTTATATTCCGTACTGGGCTTGTTTTCAAAACAAAGTTTCAAGATGGCAGCACGCAGTAAACGGTGGTCAAGAGCAGAAATGATTTATTTCATAAATAGCTTGGAGGAACTGGAAATAATTAAAAGAACAGATGGCAGGATACATAAAAATTGTGAGCTTTTCAAAGTTGTAGCGGCCAGGTTAAATGAAGGAGGTTTCGCAGATAGAGACGCCACCCAGGTCAAAAATAGCGGAATGTTGTTGCTAACCGAGTTGTTGCTAAGTTTTGTTTTCTTCCGGTAGACGTAAAGACGTCCGCCCCCCCCTATCCAATCAGAACCCTTCCCAACCCCCAGACCTAAAGCGGAGTTGGATAAAGCCGAACAAACGTGTTTTCCATGTAAACCTCAATTCGGAATTACTATTTCCATGTAAACTCGAAGGAAAATAGTTTAATTCTGAATTATTTAATTCAGGAATTATTAATTCAGAATTAAAAAACATCATGTAACCGCAGCCACTGACTGAGTCGCTGCACGATCTTCACCTCGCCACCTCCACACGAGGCTCAGCGCTCCAGAGAAACTGGACCAGAGAAACTGGACCAGTGAAGCTGGACCAGAGAAACTGGAAACTGGACCAGAGAAACTGGACCAGAGAAACTGGAACCAGTGAAGCTGACGGTGAAATTGAGACGCTCTGAGCTTTCATAAGTCACCTCCTGGACGCCGGCGGTACCTGAAGAGCATACTGGAGGCGGCCAGCACCAGCTTGTGCGCCCGGTGGTGGGTGTCCCCCACCAGGATGGTGCAGTCACAGAGGTGGCCCTCCTTCCTCAGGGCCCACAGCTGCTGCAGCAGCTGGCTGCTGTAGTTGGGGAGCTCCAACATGGCGGCCGAGGACGGGGGAACCGGTTCCTCCGCTCTGGGACCTGGAGACGAGATCATGACAGAGTCCTTACTGACGTTCTCCCTTTTTCCTTTCTGCAAACATCTGGCTGGAGAAGAAGCAACAGTTCAGAGTTTAACTGGCTGTACTGATAACGAGGACGGCTGCACCGTGCACACTGAGGTCACGCTGTTTTAGTAAAAAAAAAAAAAAAAAAAAGAATCTCGTGTGTTAGTGCTGGGCGATATGACGATAGAAAAGTGTGTATCGTGCCATTTCTTTTCTATCGTTTCTAACCTAATTTTATCAATTATTACAGCAAATATGTAATTAAATAACCTGCAACGATAAATTTGATAGAATCATATCTACTTCTACAAAGTAGCCTTTTATGTTTGCACTTTTATTCATGGTTAATGCCTTAAACAGAGTTCTCTTCAACCCTGATGTTTACTTTAGACACTTTATATTGGTTTGCAAACTTTGCACTACAAGGTTACAGATTTCAGAAAGTTGAAAAATAATTTGTGTTTATTTTTTTATAGCTGAACTTCAGTGCAAAAATGTGTTTTTCCTCTCAGAAACTGTTGTGCACTTTAAAAAAAATGTGAAAGCTACTGTACCTCTGTACCTACCTGTTTTTGCTGCACTAAAATGTATGTTTGTGACAGTTCAGCTAAATGTCCTTTCAAAATAAAGTTGAAAAGTAAGCAATTAAATTTTTGTCAAACTTTTCAGAGAATAACTGAAAACATACTTTATTATGGTATATTGTGATATATATCGTTATCGTGATATAAAATAGTCCATATCGTGATATATGATTTTTTCCCATATCGCCCAGCACTATCGTGTGTTTTAGCGAGCTTAGCTTAGTTTTAGCTAGTTCTCGCTCTGAGCAGATGCACCGCAGCCACCAGGGGGAGTCATGGAAATTAGCATCTAAATGAAACGCTCAGCTACATTTATTCTGTTTTATTCTGTTCACGTAAAGTCAGACAGACGGCAGGAAGGTTACGTTTTTAATCAGCGCTATTTTTGAAGCCTTTTTCTGCAGCGGAAGCCGACAAATTCATCCTCAAATTATAAACCAGAAGAAGAAGCAGCTCCGACCAACGCAGGACAGTAATATCAGTCGCATTACAGTGATGTCATAGATGAAATTAGACCTGGCGGTTCACAGTGAAGTCGCCTTGGAAACCATCAGATATCTAATCAGGGACCAGGAATGATATGGGAAAAAACAAAAAAAACCAGTTTTCATGTCAAAATAAGATATGAGCAGGAAAAAAATTAATCAGATTTGGGTCCCTTTTGCTTGCAGAGTGAATTTACGTTCATTTCGGACCACGACTGGAACGCGGCCAACTTTAGCGTTACATTAAACTGAGTTCCGACTTCCAACGTAAATGGAATGGACCTCTGAAACGGATTTATGCTTTATGCTGTTATCTCGTTCAGAGTTGGTGCTCATAAACGTTTAGCATTAACGCCGCAGCAAACCACCGTTCTACCCAACGACTAACTAGCTACGGGGGTTCCGGTCCATGTCAGCGGTGGTGAACTCGGGTCAATTTATGGACTTGGTTTCTCTGAGAGAGAGAAAAAAAAAAGTAAGATTCGTGGTATTATTATGTTATTATTATTATTATAGCAGTCAGACTTCTTCCAGGTTGATGGAGATTCGGACTCAGTATGAAGATTCGGATCGTAAACCCGGACGGTTCAGGAACCCTCCGGTTCTCGTCGGCGGTCCCGCCCCTGAAGGATTCAGTACTTTATTCTAGCAGCTCAACATATTTAAACTAAACATTAATGAAATGAAACCTCTTTTCTTAGTGTTAAACAGTTTAATTAACCCCCACGGACCCTCCTGGGGGGTCAGAACCACCGCACGGGCCTGTTCTGTTATCAAACATGGGCCCCCCAGACAGAACCCTGCATTGGCCCCTCGAATAGCTGTGAACGGCCCTGGCAGCCTCTTATCAGGGCGGTTTACGGGTCACAAACGGTCTGAGTGAGCCCCGGCAGCTCGCGACGCTAACCTCCCTGACACATCAACACAACGGGCACGAGCACGAGCACGGAGGAGAGCGGCGGGTCCGGGACCCGGGAGTCCCAGACGGCCGCCCGCGGGTTACCTTCGCCGATTCAAATGATCCGTCTCTTTATTTAAACTCCTCCGATGAACAACTCCGGCGTGCGCAATAAAGCTTCGCCAAACAGGCGGTGCGGCGGACAAATGGGCTCGGCTTCCCGTGCTGGGAAATCTGCTGGTTCCAGTCCGCGGAACAAACGTTTCGAGCAGCCTGTTTTTATGATTTTTAAAAATGTCTAGGAAATGAGTTGAAATTACTTTATCAGTCACTTGGTACGTTACGTTTTATTGTTTTATTATTATTGTTATTATCATTATCCAGCAGTGAGCTGAGAAAGGTTCCGCACTGACTGACTAATTACCCGGATGTAACTGTGTAACACGAATAACCTTAAAAATCCAACAAAAACAGAAAATAACGAAGCAGGAGATGTTTCATCTACCTTACAAGAAGGTCTCCTTGTGTGGCTTTTATTTTCGTTGCAAATATCTTTTAGGTGCCTGGATCAGAATTATATTCGGACTAAAATCCTCAAATGCATGGACGACAATGAGTGAAATTATAACAGGAAAATGCATCTGGAATCACGAGAATGAAGTTTTTCTTTTTAAATTCATTTTAGTTGATTAATTAATTAAAAAATAATTAATTTTGTAATCTTGAGTCCTCTTCTGTTTCCTTCGGGGGTCTCCTCTATCCTCTACATCCTCTTCTCTCACTCCAACTAACTTCATCTCCTCTTTCTCTACCTCCATAAATCTCCCTTTTGGTCTTCCTCTATACCTCCTGTTCCTCCTCTTCTCCATCCCTTCCTCTGTTCATGTCCAAACCATCTCAGTCTGATTTTCTCCAGAACATCTAACATGTTCTGACCCGCCTGATGTTCTCATTCCTGATCCTCTTCATCCTCATAAAGTCGCCATTTTGTGAGAATTAAGTCATATTTTATATGATAAAGTTTAAAATTATGAGAACAAAATTGTAATATTGCAAGATAAAAGTCAATTTGCAGAGTAAAATCTTAATTTAATGAGATGAGACATAGCTTTGCAGCAAAGAAGAAAACCATAAATAAAAAAGAAACAGATCAGATGAAAATAATGAGCATGTTACCTTTTATTAATAAAAGGGACGAATAAACATCCTCTGAATTATTTTGGTTTCTGTGTTTCCACCAGTGTTCATCGGTCCTGCTAGAAGCCAGGTAGAAACATCTGTTTCTTCAGTCCCACATTTACCTGCTGAGTGTTTTTCCATCGAGACCAGAGACGTTCAACCCTGGAGACCAAATCTCACGTCCTCATTTTTATATCTTTGAACGTCTCGTGTTTTAAATGTTGCACTGATACCCCCCCACCCCCCACCAGTCAAATGTGGCACCTTCCTGTGAAGCTGATGGCGGGAACCTTGTTCAGTCACAGCGACAAAGACAGACCGGCCCAAACATGGCGTCCACATTTGTTCTTGGCTGATGGCGTCGACGCAGGACTTCCTGCCCTCAGCCAGACGTGGACCAGGTCTGCACGTCCTCTGGGCCACGCTTGGTCCTCACGTACTGAAGTTGGCCTTTGAGTGGCGGAACTTTCCAGAGAGACGCCTCTGCAGCTGTTACCGTTTTAGCCCCTTATTGCTCACCATTTTCTGTGAATTTGACATGTGAACTAAGAGTTGAGGGCGTTTCAAAGATAATGAGGCTTGTTGCATTAGTTGTACCATCAGACCGGTGGCGGAGCCACAAACCACTTCGGTCTCGTGTTGCGGTTGAGACGCCGCCGCCGCAGTCGTCATCCCTGCACCAATCAAGAAACGGCCTGGAAGAGCCAGTGTTGCAACTGCAGGCCGATGAAACAAAAGTCGAGTCGCTCGTTCGTACCAACGTCAAAACACCATCCCAACAGTGTAGCATGGCGGAGGGAGCATCATGCTTTGGGGTGGCTTCGCTCAGCGAACATGCAGATGTGGTCCACATCTGGTGGATATGTGGCTGAGGACACGGTCGGGCCTCCACGATTGAACCAGTTAACTCCAGAGGGAGCTGTGAGTCTCCGCCCACTTGGGGTCTGATGTCACAGCAAATCTGATCATCTCTGTGACGGACAGATAAATCAGACTCGGGGGTTTCCTGGGTTACAGAGGTCGTTGTTGTTTACAGTTGTGTTCAAAATAACGGCAGTGTTTAAAAAAAAAAAAAAAAAAAAGTAAGTGAGATCGAAATCCTTATAATAGCTTTTATTACCATCCACGCATCGGGAACACCGCACATCCTGTTCAGAGTCAAAACACGGAAGAAAAATCTAGAAAAGCCGTCATCGTTTACAGAGCGAAGATGGCAACCAAAACCAGAACGATGGAGAAGACAACAGGAGAGAAGAAGAACAGATGAAATGACTGAGCCAACCATCAGTCAAGCACGGTGGAGCAAGCATCATGATACGGGGATGGGGTCCGGTCCGGAAATGTTCCTGAGGACGACGAGCCCAAACACATCCTGGTTCCAGACCAACCAGATCAAGGCGAGACCTTGATCCTGGTTCCAGACCAACCAGACCTTGATCCTGGTTCCAGACCAACCAGATCAAGGCGAGACCTTGATCCTGGTTCCAGACCAACCAGATCAAGGCGAGACCTTGATCCTGGTTCCAGACCAACCAGATCAAGGCGAGACCTTGATCCTGGTTCCAGACCGACCAGACCTTGATCCTGGTTCCAGACCAACCAGACCTTGATCCTGGTTCCAGACCAACCAGACCAAGGCGAGACCTTGATCCAGTTCTTTTTTTTTAAACGCACCATTAGTTTGAACACAACTGTGCGCACCCAGACGTGCGCTCTAGAGGCCGGGGCATCGGTGGCGCGTCCCTTTTACTGTGAGGCGAGTGAGAAACTGGCGTACCCGGCGCCGACGCCTCCTGACCGGCGACACGTGTGACCACGCAGGGACAGGAGGCCTTGAAAATAACTTTATTAATAACTTTATAGTCCATAAGAAATAACAGTGGAAAGAAGAAGACACGTCACCACTCCTGCTCTTTGCTTCTGATTCGTGACATTTGCACTGGAGCTTCCAGAAATGCGCCTCTACGTAAACTCTCATGTGCACCGCTAACTGCCACGTGAAGAATATGGATATAGATCTGCTGTTATAGATGATCTAACATTGAATTGCAGTTATACTGACTCGTGCAGGGTTTTTGATAGACCTGTAAACTGTAGAGAACTCAAGCGTCCACATGACAGACATTTTCTTGCATTTGTCTTTTGTGAATCTTTTAAATTATGGCAAAGTTAATTTTCTGGACTGACAGCAGAACTTAAGTCAGAAGCTGCAGAGTTCAGCAGGGCTGTTGAATCTTCTACCTGGTACCATCGGGTCCTGCAGAGCCTCTGAGCCTCCAGCTCACCTTACGCAGAGGAAAACTAACGCTTTGCAACACCATCACAGTTTTATCAAAGAAAACTTAGTCAAAACATAGAAAACAAAGAAAATTAAAGCACTTATTTATATATATAGACATTTGACAAATTCAAGCTTTTTAAAATTTCCTTCTGTAGTTCGTCCTAGTCAGTCCCAGCGACGGCGGAGCTCTCCTCAGTGCCCAAGAAGCCCGGTTCCTGCAGAGGGACAGAAACCAGGACGGATCAGAACCGGTGGGTGAAAAGACAGCTGGGTCCACTTCAGTACGACATTAACACGACTGCTGCAGTCGGACCAGGACAGTGTCTCAAAGCCTTCGCTGCTGTTTGAAGGCGGCTGGCGCCGACCAGAGGACACCAAGCTGGACCGTTTCTAGGCCTGAATACCTCATTTCAAAAAATAAGACAAACACGGCGAGTTCCAGCAGAAAGCAGAAAACCGACATGTAAAGAAGAATAAAGCTCACCTTTGAATCCCTCTTCAGGCATTCTCACTGTGAACAAAAGAAAAAAAAAACAAAAACTTCAGTTTCAACAAGCTGGGCTGCACTGCAAATTTATTTTGTTCTTACTAAGAAAAAAAAAAAAAAAAAAACTTACATTTAGAAGCGTTAGATATTTTTTCTTGTTTTAATAATTACTCTCTTATTTTAGGTCTCAGTATAATCTTATATCAAGTAAAACTTTACTTTTTTGTCTCAAACAGGCAGGGAATCCTAAAATGAGACAATTAATAATCAAAATAAGATGTATTATGTTTTTTTCCTCCTCATCAAAAAAAATCTGGTTTTAAGATTCCATAACAAATTAAATCTAGAAACAAGTGTTCCTACAATGTTAATTTAATAAATCTTACCAAGTGAAATCATCTTGCTGCACGGACAGATATTTATCACTTGTTTTGAGAACGTTTTTCCTTAGTTGTAGTGGTTTCTATCTTGTTTGAAGACCCACTTTTTTTTGCAGTGTGTAAAATGAGCAGAACAGAAAGTGATTTTACAAGTCCATAAACCCGGTCTGTATTCATCACTGGAAAAAAGGCCACTCAAAAAATAAGTAAAAAAAAAAAACAAACAAACTTAATACAAGATATTTTTGCTTGTAATAAGCAAAAAAAAAATCTGCCAATGGAACAAGTGAAAATTTGCTTAATTCAAGATGCACTGTCTAAAAACAAGCTCCTATATCTCACTGAAATGTTACTCTTTTGGTGATTTTGTCTTATATTAAGTGTGATGAGATATTTTGACTAGAAATTAGAAAAATACACTTGGTAAGATTTTGAGTTTTTGCAGTGATGACAGGACATGGTTTTGGTCTGGATGCTGTGCTAGATTACACCCAGACTGAGACCCCAACTCCTCGATGGCTTAAAGGGGAGACGGCGCTGGATTATTCTGAAGCTGTTTCACCGTTTGTAGGTGGACTATTTCACAGACTGGTGAAGCTCCGCCCCCCTCTGAGACTCATTAACATTATTAGTTACAACATGTCCATCCAGGGGCTTTTTTACGATCACTTGCTTTCCAGCCTGTTGTTCCCCACATCCCAACGTGCTGCTGCCTTCACATTCAAAACCAGCTTTTATTTAAAAACTGGGAGTAAAAAATGGGCTCGTGAGATACGTTCTCATTTTATGGACATTTTAAACACCGTCCAGCGTTTCTGGAACGAGCAACGCCACTCACCCTGATAGACGTCATCCATCGCAGCGTAATCTGCGATCGGCTCGTCGGCCTGGAAGAAAACAAGGCGGTGAAACATTTAGCGGCGTGATGAACTAGAGGAAGCTCGTGTTGAAGCTGCGCGGGAGATCCGGCCGCGGAGCTCCAGGTAAAGCGCACCTTCAAGCATATGATGCTTTCCGGGATGACGCCCAGACTGCCCAGCGTGGCCGAGTCGTCCGTCAGACTCTTCCCGTCGATGGAGAGGTTCTGGTCGAACGGGGCCACGGAGAAGGCGTGCATGATCTGCGGTCGCAGGCAGAGGAGGGTCAGTGTGTCGCGGTAACGGGCCGGACGTCACCTGCGGCGCGGCGCCGGGCCTCACCTGTATCTTCAGCTCCTTCAGAGTCTGGTTGGCCGAAACGATGAGCGCCTTCTCCCCGCGGAGCTTCCTGTGCCGCGTGCTCCTCCGGATCCCACCCAGTTTGGTCAAGCTGTTCACAGGAAGAGCAGCTGCCGGCGCGTCGCCGCCGTCGTCGCTCAGCTTCAGCCGCTTCGGGCCGTCTTGTGACTGAAAGAGCGGTAACATCAACAAACGAGTGCAGTAAATCAAAACAAACAAATCGAAATTCAAAAATCTTCTAAATGATTCCAGAACTGGACGGTAGGAACCGATTCCTACTTGGAATCGTGTTTTTCGGTGCGCGACCCCAGCTGACGCGACACGTGACGGCGATTACCTGACTGAAGTCTGGGTCTCCGTCTCCGTCTCCGTCCAGCTTCGGCTGCTCCTCCCTCTCCTCCTCTGCCTCAGAGCTGCTGGCGTTCACCTCCGGAGCGGCGTCCTTCACCGCCTGCGAGGACGACGACGCGACAGTCAAACACTCGTCGGCTTTACAAACTCCGAGCTCCTCAGAGCGAACGCCCACCGCCGCGTCTCGCCTCTTACCCTCGTGTCTTTGACGACTTCTCGGATGTAGATGGTTGCTTGGGTGTACTCTCTGAGGTCCTTCTGCTGCTGGAAGAGGAAGCTCTCTCTGCACTCCCAACACAGATCTGAACACACGAACAACCTCACATCAACGTCACATTTATTTCAAATGGTCAGCTCGGGAACCCTAAAAAATAAATAAATAAAATAGGGCTGGGCAACGATAAAATTATTAATCGCGATTAATCGCATTGTATACAAAAAATCAAATAATGAATTCGAAAGTAGTGTAAAGGTCACTTTTACTTGAAATGTTCTGCTGCCATATGAACTAAAGTGTCATAACATTTGTTGTTCAAACACTTTTAACCAATCCGTAATTATCTGTGTATCATTTGTTTTTTTTCCATTTTCGATTGTCAATCAAAAATCTAAAAACTTAAAAAGTGACTTTATTTTTTTTTTCCGTTTTTTAATCTATGACAAAAAATGCCTGTTTTTTTATATTCAAATTTTAGCAAATAGGCCACAGGGACTGAATTTGTTTTTAATATTTTATTGTCTGGTTTACGTGACCCAGAAATGGCTTTGTTTTATAATGAAGGACTGGACTTTCTGTTGTCATTACACATCTGTGCCACTAGATGGAGCCGCACTGCAGTAACCAGCTAGAGAACAGCAGGACAGTGAACACATGGAGCAGATCTGATGGAACATGGAGGAATGACGCGATCGTCTTGAACAAAGGGGTTTGAAAGTTTGTTTTTTTTTTTAGACAGAATTGTTAATATTGCTACCTGAGTTGCTACCTGAACTGTAAAGTTCACTGATTTTTACCGTTCTCCATGTCTGTTTTAGTTTTACCTCCCAAATATTTTCCGGTTCTGCAGCAGCCAGTAACAGACTTTTCAAAACAAAAGCACGTGAGCAACATGCATTAACGCGTGAATAAAATAAATGTCGGCGTTAATAAATTAATGCGATAATAACGCGTTAACTTGCCCAGCCCTAAAATAAAATAAAAGGACAACCGTGTTTCCAAGGGTTGCGGTGCACGCGTCCCAAACAAACCCAAAGTCGTGGTTCAAAAGTGCGGAGTTAAAAACGCGGCTGTGAGCGTGACTCGGCGGTCTTACCGGGCTGAGTGGTGAAGTGCGTGGTCGAGTCGTTCGCCGTGGCCTCCGTGAAGCAGTGGATGGATATCGGCTGGTCAACGATGAAGAGTCTGCTTATCACGTCCCATTCGTGAGGCCAGAGCAGAGCTATACTGTGCAAGAAAAACAGCACATCATGAGACCACAAGAGCAAATAATGATAACAAATAATGATAATAAATAAATAAAATAAAATAAAATAATAAATAAATAAATAATAATAAATAATGATAACACTGATACCCGTATTTATCATACCCATTTTATTTATCATAGCCATTTCTTTTTTTATACCTTGTAAATACTTATTTTATATATTTTTTTATATTCTTTATTGTGATATCGTGCTTTTGTGTTTCTCTTGTTTTTCTCTCCTGCTGCCATGTGGAGCTGCTAAACTGATTTTCACAGTTAATGTTGGTAACAATGTGAACAGTGACAATAAAGGATTTGATTTTTTTTTTTTTGATTTCCCTAAAACAGAGAGGAGGTTTCCCTCATTTAAGGATTTACTGAAAATAAATGTTAACTAATAAGAGAATGTGAAGACAGCCTCACTGCTCCCAGGGCTGGAAGTAAAAATAAATCCGGAGCCTGAACTTTTTTAAGGGGGTGCAGTGGATCCAACGCATACACATTATAGGCAATTTGGCAAACAACTTTTTGTCATTGTGCTTAGTAATGTACAAGATGACCTTCAATTTAAATGTGAATTTTAGAAAAGTAAAGGTTATTAAGTTCTAAGTGAAGACATGTGAAACTTCAATTAATAATCAATTAACACCAATTAATCTGATTCATTTAACAACCATTTAATTCAGTAAAGGGCAATTTGTACAAAAAAAATTCTAACTTTTTTATCATTTTTGTTCAAAACAATGGCTAATTAAATTATAGGAAACACATTCCACTTGGTCTTGACTCGTCTCCTCTTTAACATATTTGCAGAGGCAGTTCTGTTATTCCTCTGGATGCATCATCATCAAAAAAGTGAACCATTACATTCAGTATTTTTCCACGTTTTGGGTGGTTGCTTCATCACATTTAGAGAAAACATCCATCCTTTGAGCTGATCAGACAAGGCAAGATTATTTGTAGAGCACATTTCGTGTACAAGACAATTCATGTTGCTTTATATAAAACACGGACGTTTCTCGACCTCTCGTGCTACGTCATGTTTGTTCATATAACTGGCCTGCTGACTGGAATCGGGCAGTTTTTTTAAAGCATTTTTTATCAACGGCTTTTTTTTTTTTTTTTTTTTTTTTTTTTTTTTTTTTTTTACACAGACGTACGAGCGGTTGAGCGATTGTAAATGATAAATCACGTTCCGCAATAAAAGAACACAAACGTATTTTCAAGTCACAAAATTGATGAGTCACCGGGGGCGCTACGTCTGCTACGTCCGCGTTAACGGCGTGGGCGTTGGAGCGCGCGGACTGCTGCTTTGTGGCCGGTGACGACCTTTTTAGCCGCTAGCTTCTTAGAGCACAACACATAAATACAGGTACCAGGCTCCCTTAGCTTCTGTTAGCCAAACGGCTAACAGTCTCCACCCTTGTCCTCCATCCTGCCCAGAGACACTTGTTGCCTCCATTCAAACAACCAGCGGCTCACTTCGGATGCTGCGTTCAAGACCACTCAGAGATAACGTGTTTGTATGTTTTTTTCCTGAATCATAGTCAAACGCCGGAGATCCGGTAGAATACTTTAAGATTACACCTGAGGCCCTTCAGGACGGGTTCAGTCATTCAAAAACACTTAGATTAAGCAGAACTCACTGTCGGGCCTCTCCGCTGATCAGCGAGTCGTAGGTGAACATGAAGCCCCCGTGGGGACAGAGCAGCAGGGTGTTGCCCACATTAGACACCGGAGAAGACTTCGTGGGCCTCCTGAAGAATTCACATCCAAATCAGTGGAAAAAAAAAAAGGACCGAGATTTAAGTTTACCTGCAGCCACACTTAAAATTAAGAAATTACAAAATCAAATACGTTCCTTAAATTAGTTTCTCTTTTTATTTGCAAGCTCAAGATATCTCATGTTTTTTATAGTTAATATAGATTGATTTTTGGATTTCAGACCATGCGACATATTCGTTCAGACAGCCGGGAGGTCTTGAAGTGGTGGCGGCACGTGATCTGACGTTCTTTTTTTTCACGACAGGATTTGATTAAAGGAAAGGAGAAAGTACATGAGATATCTTGGGTTCATGCTGAGAACTAAAAGTCAAAGGGAGTGTAAAAATAACTTTCTGAAATGAGCTTTTAATCAAGGTTCACAGCTTTTTTTTCCTGAGAGTTTTCTTCAGCGAGCACGGCCACAACATTTTTTTTTTTTTTCGTTGCAGGAACAAACATACCTGATGAATTTTCTCCACTCGTTCACAAAAAACAGAGGGACGATGTAGAGCACATCCGTGCCCTGGAGGAACAGGACAGAGGGGTGAGAACGATCACAAAGAGCCGCGGACACGGAGAGCGGGCGAAACTTAGCGTTTACCTGAGGCCACTTTGTGAGCGTGGGCCGGTTCTTTTCATGGAAGAGGTTGAGCAGCTGGTTCTTCTGGTCGAGGGCCATCATCTTACTGACGGCCTCGTTGTCCTTCTCCTCCTGCTCCAGCGTCTGGACGCACCAACAGGAAGAGCTTCAGCTTCACAGCAAACAAAGCGACAACTCAAACAGAACCACCACAGTCCCTGACTGAGGCTTGCGAATGGGTCAGGGGTTAAAAAGGTGAGAAGTATGGGCCGGGTGGTACTGCAGGTGGCCGTGAGAGGTCATTAAAGTTAAACAAATATGTTTTAAGTCCTTGATCTTTTTAAAATATGTTTTTATTAACTGTAAAATATTCATGAAATGATTTAAAAAAACACTAGGATGTAATAAAACAAACCAGTTAAGTGTTATTCTACCGTCATCTTAATTTAATATGTCACCTTATTTGTTGACCGCTCACATTAATATCAGAACGTAGCTTCTAGTCCTGTATGTTGACCTCAGTTGTGATTAAATAATTGGGGGGAGACTATGAAATCAGTTTTATTTGTTCTCAAGTTCCGTTTTAATTTTTTTTCATTTTCGGTTTTTAATTTCTGAGAATTCCGTTTTAAGCATTTTATGCAAATTTAACCCCAAGACAGTAGTGCTGGGCAATATGACGATATATATCGTGGGGACAATATAAAAGTGTATATCGTGCCATTTCTCTTCTATTGTTTCTAACCTAATTTTATCAATTATTACAGCAAATATGTCATTAAATAACCTGCAACGATAAATTTAAAAGAATCATATCTACCTCTACAAAGTAGCCTTTTATGTTTGCACTTTTATTCATGGTTAATGCCTTAAACAGAGTTCTCTTCAAAACCCTGATGTTTACTTTAGACACTTTATATTGGTTTGCAAACTTTGCACTACAGGTTACAGATTTTCAGAAAAGTTGAAAAATAATTTGTGTTTATTTTTATAGCTGAACTTCAGTTGCAAAAATGTGTTTTTTCCTCTCAGAAACTGTTGTTCACTTTAAAAAAAAATGTGAAAGCTACTGTACCTCGTACCTACCTGTTTTTGCTGCACTAAAATGTATGTTTTGTGACAGTTCAGCTAAATGTCCTTTCAAAATAAAGTTGAAAAGTAAGCAATGAAATTTTTGTCAAACTTTTCAGAGAATAACTGAAAACATACTGTATTATGGTATATCGTGATATATATCGTTATCGTGATATAAAATAGTCCATATCGTGATATATGATTTTTTTCCATATCGCTCAGCACTACAAGACAGTATATAAAGTAATAAAATATAGGCAATTTATGCAATTATAACTGTAAACTATAATGTTTTCATACTTTTAAACATATTGTGTCCAACAAAACATTTGTTTTTTTTTTTGACAAACAAAAAAAATTCAAAAGTTCTTTTTGTGTAATAAATAACTAAGAAAAAAAAAAAACTCAAATAGGTAAAATCCATTTAAAGTGCAAAAAAGAAAGAAATTGCAACAGCAGTAAACTAATCATTTTAGCTTGTACCTGATATAAACTGTGTCAAAATCTATATTTACTATAGTTTAAGTAGATACTATGAAATCCAAAGCACTGAACACTGGTTGTGTGTCCGTGTGTTTTTTATCTGAAAGTCCCAGATAGTTGGTGTCCTCCCAGTAAACACGCTCTGGTCGTCTATAGTTTAACTGGTGATCAAGCCTTTTAAGACGATCTCTGGCATTTTCTCAGGGGTTCAACTGAGGCCAAATCACGCTTTTTATACAAGAGTTAATTCCAGAGGTAGAGTCGTTTGTGCACGTGCACATGTGACCAGGTGGACGCGCATTGATGCCATTTGGACGCGCTCTTGTACGCGCCGACATGCGGGTTGCGTTTGAAGAAAAGTTTGCGGGTTTCTGCAAATTGCCGTTCAGTTCTGTCACATTTAGAGTGAATTCTGTTTTTAATCTCCAATTCCGTGATGGCGGATTCCACAGGGCCCTATTGAACGTTAGCTGTAGCGAAAAACAGTAACTTTGTTTTACCGCAAAACATGAAAACGATTGAAACCATAATTGACCAAATTCAATCCACTAGTAAATGCAGGTGAAGTAAATGTGAGTGAAGCTAAGCACATCAACCTAGTCACGGTTGAAAAACGAACACGTCCGGCATCTTCGCCAGAGTCTACCCACCATGCACTGCCGACACGGCTCCTGGTTTTGGGTGAACTCGGGGGCTTTGGGGAAATATTCTCTCAGCTTGGTCCAGACGTCTGCAGATACCAGCTTCCGCTCAGACTCCAGGATACTGAGGCCTCCTGCGGCGACAGGAAAACACGAGTGACATCACAGAGCCACGTAACGTTGTTACTGTACACGTTCGATACCGCGTCACCGCCAGGCGGCGCTGAGCAGCAGAGCTGGCGTGACGTACCGTGGCTGCAGACGATGTCTTTGTTGAACGTCTTGATCTCATCCTCCGCCCTCCCGGAAAGCTCTGAACTGAACTCTGCAATTGATCACATGACCAAGAGTGGTGACACAGCGAGGAAAAATGCAGCGTTGAATTCTCAACTGAAAATGTCTGAAGCGGTTCGGTGCAGCGATGTGGATTGTGAGTGCTTAGATCACGTGTGTCAAACAACAAGGCCCGCGGGCTAAATGTGGCCCCGTCACGTCATTTTATGTGACCCTCAAGAGCTTGGGCCATTATTGGCTTAAATTTCAAACCAATATTTTAAGACTTAAAATAAGCTTACACAGCTTTTCTTTTCTTGAATTTCCCCCTTGGGGGATTAATAAAGTATTTTTGAATTAGAATTAGAATTTAAAGCACATATTGACAACTACATTTCCCATCATGCATTTCTTCGTTACCCACAACGATAACGGTAGCTATGAGCAAGACAATTTTTCAGAACTGATGAATTTAAGAAAAACCTTTACAAACTAGCCCCAAACCTGCCCAAGAAAAGAGAAATTGAATGCTCAAGGAAGGCAGTTTCATCAGCAACAGGAACGTTTGTATCTCAAGATGAAAAAGTTTAATCCTGGTCAGGCATTTTGACACCAAACACCTGAGCTAAGTATGCTAAATTTAGCCTACAAGAAAAACAAAGAACCACTTCTGCTTCCGAAACCAAGCTAATGGATACTCTAACAACCACAAACCCTGAGGTTTAATATAATAATGACTTAAATGTTTGAAACTTGAAAACATAATAAATCCAGAAACCGTTATTTAACAATATAATAAGGTGTAGTTTAATTTATTTTGATTTTCATTGCATTTTGTTACATTCATGCTGTCAATCTGGCCCTTCGAGGGCCACCATGATGTTGATGTGGCCCTCAGTGGAAATGAGTCTGACACTCCTGACTTAGATGGAGGAACAGGAGGGACTTGGGGAGGAAAAAAATCCTCCACTTTTAAGTTGTTTTTTTTTAATGTAGGCGTCAGATTTAGTTTAAGGGGTAATAGAAAGCAACGTAGGCATCATTCCTCTTTACTGCAATTTTTTTTTTTAGGCCCATCACTGTTTTCCTTGAATGAATAGTTTCATTTAGGGAAAATCATTACTTTGCTAAAAAAAAAAAAAAAAAAAAAAAAATCAGGAGAGGCCGTGATAAACGGACAGATCCGTCTGGATCGGCACAAACCCGGCGTGCGGCGCTCACCCATGCTGTTGTTGGTGTGCGGGCCCTGGCCGTTGGTCTGGCTGTTGCTGTGTTTGCTTTCATCCTCCTCTTCTTTCAGCTGCTCCAAAGCCAACTGCCTCCAGCTGCGCAGGGACGCCTTCCCCACCCAGCAGCCCTCGCCACTGAAACGAGCGTGCAACACATCGGGACAAGCGTAAGCCGACCTGGGCTCGAGGCCGGCGACCGTACGTCACTCGGGCGCGTTTACCTGAGCGGCCGCTTGACCATGTTGGCGACTTCCTTGTAGTCTTCGTTGAGCTGGTTTTTCAGCCGCAGGACTCGGCACCGCTGGCTGACACACTCTCTGCACAAGGAGGAGCCTGGACACAAACGCCAAATAAACAATCAGCGTCCAAACCACCAGGCCGCAGATAACGTCAATACTTTCAGCTTCCAGTAAACTAGTGGGGGCAGGCGATTTAATCAAACACAGCTGAAATGAAAATCCTCGTACACAGGAAGTACCATCTCTGTTCCAGAAACATGGTTTAAATAAATAATTTAATTGATTAACCAATAATAAAAAAAAAAAAAAACCTGCATCCTGCAACAACAAATTGCCTTATTGGGCAGCAAGGTTAGCCAGATGTTTTATTGACACACAGGGTGAAAAATCTGTGCTTTGGATCGCTGTCCTGATGCCTCCTGTGGCTGCACAAACAACCCCAAATCATCACACTTCCACCACCGTGCTTGACAGCTGGTCTGAGGCGTTATTGAAATACCGTTTGGTTTTCTCCAAACACGGTTCTGGGCGTTGAAGCCAAACCGCCGTGGTCTCATCTAGTGCTGGGCAATATGACGATATATATCGTGGGGACAATATAAAAGTGTATATCGTGCCATTTCTCTTCTATCGTTTCTAACCTAATTTTATCAATTATTACAGCAAATATGTAATTAAATAACCTGCAACAATAAATTTGATAGAAACATATCTACTTCTACAAAGTAGCCTTTTATGTTTGCACTTTTATTCATGGTTAATGCCTTAAACAGAGTTCTCTTCAACCCTGATGTTTACTTTAGACACTTTATATTGGTTTGCAAACTTTGCACTACAAGGTTACAGATTTCAGAAAGTTGAAAAATAATTTGTGTTTATTTTTTTATAGCTGAACTTCAGTGCAAAAATGTTTTTTCATCTCAGAAACTGTTGTGCACTTTAAAAAAATGTGAAAGCTACTGTACCTCTGTACCTACCTGTTTTTGCTGCACTAAAATGTATGTTTGTGACAGTTCAGCTAAATGTCCTTTCAAAATAAAGTTGAAGAGTAAGCAATGAAATTTTTGTCAAACTTTTCAGAGAATAACTGAAAACATACTTTATTATGGTATATCGTGATATATATCGTTATCGTGATATAAAATAGTCCATATCGTGATATATGATTTTTTCCATATCGCCCAGCACTAGTCTCATCTATTATTCCAGAAGTCTGGCGGTTCGCTCAGACGCAGCTTTGTTAACTTCGGTCAAGCTTCTATGTTGTTTTTTTTCTTCTGGGAACCCTTTCAAACAAACTGTACTCGTTCAGGTCCTCTTTAACATTTAAACTGCTCAAAGAGGAACTGTTAAATAGTTTTGTGTTTGAATCTGAGGTAACCTTTCTGGCACAGCAGCTCCCGGGAAGACTGACAACTGCATTTAATGTTTTCCACTTGTGAATAATCTTTCAATGACCAACTCCAGACAGTTTGGAAATGGTTTTATAGCTCTTTCCACGGTGATGTGCAGCATTAGTTGCCTCTCCGATTGTCTTTCCCTCCAGATGTTGGTCAACACAAAACCTGCAAACCTGCCACATGCAAACACAACTTCAAAGAGAGAGAGGGGTATTAACCTCTGCACAGCACTGTACAAACACATCAAGGATATCTTTTGCCTGCATGTGCAAACTGACTATTTGCAGAACTTTGACCCTCTGACATGGTGGAAGTGTGACTGGATGCACAAAACCTCAACAGTTCTGAAGAAGTTCACGACGTGAGGCGCTGGACTAACCGTCTAGCCTGGGCCCGCCGCCGTAGCGTTTGTAGAGGAGGTCTGCAGCTTGCAGGGAAATCCTCTTGCAGTCTCCCACCTGGTCTGGGTGCAGCTTGCCGTGGGAACAAAGGAAAAGGGAAGTGTCGATCTCCTTGGTCGCCGTGGAGTTGTCGAGCCATTTCTTGAGCCAGTCAAGGGGGATAAACTCGTACTGCTCGCCTACGGAGAGAGAGAGAGAGCGAGGGGACACGTCTTAACGCGAAGACCATCCAGTCGTCCTCGTCTCTGTACGTTAGCTCTGCATTTGTACATATACCATATTTTCACGACCATAAGGCGCACCTTAAAGTCTTAAAATTTCTTAAAAAGGGGCGGGGCGCCTTATAAAGCGATGCACCTTATGTGTGCGCTGAGCTCCAAAATCTGTAAACGTTGAGTGACATTTCCTGCCGACACGCCGCTTATATAGAGGAAAGGCTGACGTGATAGGAGGACAGCGTGAGAACTAGCGGATGGGCATAATTAATTGATTAATCGATGATTGATCATTAAGAATTTGGTCGAAGACATTCATTTTCGTCGATGAACCGAATGTTTTTTTTTTTTTTAAACAATCTGAATGTAGGTTCTCAGTGCACGTCCTCAAACAATGTGATGCATTTCACTGTGCCACCGATAGAAATTTGGCAACAGGGGGCAACATTTCACCATCACTCTAACCTGGCTTGGCTGAGTTGTTACATGCGAGCTTCTATAGGTCGTCGCCTAATCATGAAGCGGTCGCGGTGAAGTGTGGCGTGGGACCATCTTTCGTTTAGAAAATGAGCCAAGTGTACTGCAATCACTGCAATGCAAATTACAAATACAATTAATCGACAACGACAATGATGTATCACTTGAACAACGCGCATCCAAGCCTTGTAAAGGACGGTGGAGGCAGTTCATCTCAGCCTAGCCTAGCCTAGCCTAGCCTCAACTCGGTGTTAGCATAGACCAGGAGCTGCAGCGCACATCGAGCACACAACAAGCGCATCTTTTTAAGAAACAAAAAGCCTGTAATACTGGCGCCTTGATATAAATTGTCATTGTTAAGTAGTCTCCTCGATATCTCTTGTTTTATTATCGTTGTTTTTTTTAAAGAAAAGAAACAGGAAATGTCACGTTATTGTCGAACACAAACATCCGGGCCACTGAACACATCTGGGCATGCGCGGGCCATAGCAACCATAGCAACCAGGCCAAAGGGGAAAACAAACGTCACGTCCGATATCGAGAATAATTGTGATAGTTTTCAATATAAAAATGTTAATGATTAATCGATTATTAATCATTAATTCTCCCGACGAATCGACAAATAAATCTCGACCAAATGCTCATCCCTAATGAGAACATTAAAGGGGGAAGTGTGGGCGTGATAGAAGATGCTAAAGGCGTTCTTCCAGTAGGTTTATAGTGCACAATGTAAACAACATTGTTTTGGACTTGTGAAAATGGCACCTGAGAAGAGACACGCTTACTAAGCAAAGTTTAAACTGCAAGCGATCAGCTACATGGAGGAACATGGAAATTGAGCAGCAGCAAGAGAATTTAAGGTAAACGAATCCACGGTTCGCAAGTGGAGGAAGCAGGAAAATGAGCTTTGCCAAGTCAAGAAGAAGAAGTTTCCGCGGACAAAAGGCGAGGTGGCCCGAGTTGGAAGACCGACTCAAGCAGTGGATTAGTGATCAGAGAGCGGCTGAGTGACGTGTTTCTACCGTCACCATTCGGCTGAGGGCAACGGCAATGAAAGAGTGGCTGAGTGAGGTGTACGTAAAGAGACCAGATGGTTTTTTCCACGGATCGCCGTCCCTGTTAACCTGTGACTCCATGCGCGTCCGTCTAACTGCCGCGGTGAAAAACAAAGTGTGGTAAATGAACTCTGAGCTTTGCCGTTATTCCGGGAGGCTTAACGAAAAGAACTCCAACCGCTGGACATCGGTGTGAACAGGGTGTTCAAAGCGAAATTACAGGACGGCTTGGGAACGATGGATGACAGATGGCGAGCGCAGTTTTACCAAGACTGGGAGGCAGCCGGGTGAGTTACGCAACAATATGTGAGTGGATTGCGGATGCTTGGGCTAACGTGTCTGCTTCCACTGTTATTCAAGCTTTCGCCAAAGCCGGAATCATCAATGAGAAGCTGCACGACAACGAGACTGACCCTGAACTAGCCCAGCTGTTCACTTCAGATGAGGACTTTGATGGATTTGTGGATGAGGACCTATTAAAAAAAGAATGTGATTACATTGTTAAATACTTAAAGTACAACCAAACTGAGTTTTGCTCCTGTCGCCTTTTTATAAACACGTTAGCATACGTGCTTTAAGCCGATGTACTGGCATGTTTCACCATGGCCGCACTTTATGTATATGATAAATACAGAAATACAGGGTTCCCACTCTTTCCTTGATATTATTTTCCAGGACATTTTCAGCCGCTACAGAGACAAGTAATCACGTCATACACTATATCAGTGTATGACATGATTACTGTTTTTTTTTTTTTTGATTTTTTGATTGATTGATTTGATTGATTGGTAGCTTCACGTGGGGCACTGCGCCAGCTAGAGAAGCGCTGTACCTCAGTGTTGATGACAGACATTTAAGCGCATAACTTTTAACACGTTTGCATTCGCTCACAAGACAGGGGGAGGATGAATAATTTTCCAGGATAACTTAACGGTTTCCAGGACATTTGGCATTTTTTTCTCATTTTCCATATGCTTTCCATGACTGGAAAATTGGTCAATCATTTTCCAGGTTTTCCAGGACGCGTGGGAACCCTGAAATAGCTCCCATAACAGACTGCGCCTTTTAATCCGGCGCCTTACGGTCGTGAAAATGGTAGCTCATAAATGCTCATCATTATATTAATAAATTAGGTATTCTTCAATTTAATATTAATATCAATCATTTGCATTTGGGGAAAATCACAAATATGCAATGCAATAGTTTCAGTATTTAAGAAGTGTTTTTACCAACCATCTCTTGCGGGTAACAGCTTGTACAGCTCTTTCACTTCTTCGTGCTTGGCCTTGCCCTTGTCCACGCTCTGTTTTCTCATGTCGGCCATCTCCGTGCACCACTCCTCAAACTTGTGGTTATCTTGGTCGACCAGCCTCTGCAGGAAGGCTGATAACCAGCAGAGGCAGAAAAAAAAAAAGACACAAAACGTCACAAAACGGACCGGGAAGAGTTCTGAATGTCGAGATCTGCGCCTTGGGGAAAACCAGAACATCTGATAACTCCTGGACTGAAACAAAAGACGGGAATCTCACCTGGGACCTCCACGTTGGTCGTCGAGGGATTCACGCTCTCCTCTTCCTGGACCTTGTAGACCAGCATGTAGGCGTTTCTGGAGCAGTGGTAGCCTTTACCGCACTTTGGCTTTCGTGACTGGGATTTCACGGTCTCGGCTGCGAGGCACCAGAGCCGACGGGGAAGAAGGAGTTTAGGAAGAGCGTTAAAAGACACGGAGCCAGCATGCTCGAAAAATGACTTAACTCTCATTTTAAAAAGAAAAAAGTCACACTGTGATGGTTTCACGTCCACAATCGCACACACAGCTACAGCCAGACGTTTAGAAAAAGACGCTGTCGCCTCCATGTCTGATACACGATTAAAGGGCAGCTCCATGTGATGTTTTGGCATCAGAAGCTTCTGTTGGGCTGTAAGAAATCACTAAGGCCGATGAGAAAGGATCGTAAAACGTCCACGTACCCGAAGGTCCCACATTCATCTGTCCGAGCAGAAACAGCTTTGGCTTGAAATGAACCCCAGGACAACAACGTTAGACCCTTTAAAGACGCTGGCTGAAGCTGAGAAGCCAACATGTGCTAAAAGACCAGAGATCCACTCCTCCAAAACCACCATAAAAAAAAGGGGGAAGTGAATAGTCTGGTCATAATTATCATTCCTACATTGCACCTCAGAACACCATCCAAGCTGTCAGCTACGGTGGTGGCTGCATCATCATGTGGGACCGCTGCAGGAGGAAAAGCTCATCTCTTTCTGAACTAACCGCAAACGTCTGGTTGCAACTGTAGAGGTCAAGAAGTTAACGGTGCAGAGCCAAAGCCAGTGCTGCTCACCGATGTCCTCCTCGATACCGAGCTGCAGCTTCTTGCCTTCCATCTTCTTTATCTCCTCGTCGTTGAACTTGTACCAGTCGCCGGTGAGCGCGTCCTTCACGTGGGCGATGTAGTGGCCCGAGTAGGCGCTGATGCCCCGATGGATCAGCACTGCACTGAGCTCGTAAACACACTTCTGGCCTGCAGAGACAGCAGCCGCAGACGTCAGGAGCTTCCTGCGTCGTCGTTAACGATCAAAGACGCGTGTAGCCGGAAACTACGGCGTACTGCGGCGCTTACGGGACTTTGTCTTGGCCGCTAAATGTCAACGTAAACGTTCCCTGAATCCGGTCAAAACCCCCTACTAGAAGGGCTGTAGCGATACACTAATATCACGATACGATACCCGATATTCTGCTCACGATACAATATATATCGATAGTCAATACATTTACATTATTTTCTGAAAGATTTTAAAGGGACAAAGTGATTTTGGTGACATCTTGTGAGTGTTCCAATGACTTTGTTTGAATTAATTGAACTGAATTCATCAATTACACTTTATATGGCTGACAGGCAGCTTGCAAATGCTGGACAAAATGAATAAAAGATTTGTTGAGAAAAATAGTTTTACTTATTTAAATAGTGCAATTTGTTGCTTGCAAGCTTTTAAAGGTGGGTTTTGAAAGAAGCTTAGAATATCGATACCGACAGCTGAAAAATCGATACTCTCTGGGGAAATAAAATATCAATATATATCGCAGAATCGATAAAATCGCTCAGCTCTACCTACTAGAAACATCGTCTCAAAATTAACACAAAATCTTTTGAGCCACCTGGGCGGCGAATGATTTTCCAAAAGTCAGTAGTTTATATTTCTGTTTCTTTTTTTTTTTAATCTAACTAATACGTGCTTGTTTCATGTCTGCTCTGCATGAGTCTCCATAATATTTTGATGTCATTTATGGCCACGCCCCTCCTCATGCTTCTGTGTAGTATGTTACTGTAATTGCAAAAAAAACTTCTCGATAAGCGTTACAATAAAAATATTAAAGAGAGACAATGCATCTCAAAGAGCTAAATACTGGAATCTTGATGTGGTGGGGAGGAAACAAGGCTGCAAACTCTTCTACTTGTGTTAAAGCCTAAAAACAAGCAGAAAGAACAGAGGGGGGAAAAAAAAAAAAGAGAATAGAAAGCTGTTTCAGAAAGCAGGTTTAGAGAAGACCGAGTAGAGCTGCCTCAGTCGCCTCCAAACCTCCAGGTCGAGCAGAACCTCTGACTCCAAGTCACCATTTCAACTCGGCCTGTTGAACCTCCTTTCTGAAAAAAAAAAAAAAAAAAAGAGCCCCCAAGACACCACAGAAAACGCTAAAGACATCCAGGAATACCTTGTTTTCCGTCCATGAAAGGGTCCATGTCCAGCTGCTCTGGAAAACTGATAAAAGTGTTGAGCTTCTTCTTGTGACCCGTTTGTCTGTAGGAAACAACAACCAACGCTTCAGTTACACACCAACACCAGCTCATGAACTGGCTTTACTCTCATTTACTCATCCGTTTTCATCACATTCCACTGTCTGTCGACCAGATTCAACTCATCATATCCGTTTGTTTCTCTCCTACTGCAGTGCACGATCCCCTAAAAGGCTTCTGGGTATTAATATAATTTTCTATTTCTGTTCTGAGACAACACAACAAATCTGAAATGCACAGCAGGGCAGACAGGGGTGTTCTTCAGAAGACAGTCCTCCTCTGAGGTTAGATTTGACGGTGGGATGGCTTTTGAAAACTAAAATCAAAAAGCACAGTCACACTGCAGCTTCTCTGAGCTTCCTCACAGGATATCGAACAGAAAATCAGACTGGCAGTCATGAACTCGTCCTGAAAACCTGAACGCAGGAGGACGCCGGGCAACAGAGGCGACGCCCTCTTTCTGCTCCTGCCGTCCAAAACCCGCCACTGACCTGTCGAAGACGAAGCGCATGAGCTGCAGGTTGAGGGTCGGGGGGAGGCTGTGCAGCCGGATCCTCCGGGTGGCGCTCTGCTTACTCTGACAGCTCTCGCAGAAGTAGCGGTTCTCCCCGTCCAGCTTCTCCTCCTGCAGAGAGACGAGAGGCGATCGTGACGAGAGGAGGAGGGGGGGGGCAACCTCCGGTTCTCAGAACTGCGAGTGCAGCAAAGACTGAAAGTTACCTTCAGGAACTCGGTGACGCACTCCGTGAGGTTCTTGTGGCCCTGAATGTTCAGCTCCAGCTCATAGAAGCGGGACGGCAGCGCGGATGACCGGCCACACTGATTACACCTGGAGAGCAACGGCTGATCTGAACATACGTGTAAAACAACAACTGCACTGGTTAGCTTTAGTAAACTGAAGTGATCCTCCTTACACCGTCACGTAGAAGAACTGTCCACAGAACTGCCGCTGGATGACGTTTTGAAGGCTGGGGTTCTTCTGCTTGGACAGAGTGTCCTCCAACAGGGACAAGAAAAGCTTTGAGAACTCCTGGGCATCCTAGAAATAAAAGATCTGAACTCAGTGCTCTGAAGGGACGACGATACTCTCATTCTGATACCGATAACTGATAACTTTCAGCTCCTAAAGGCCGATACCGATACTGATAACACACACATATATACCTACGATCATTAATCAATACTATGAACAAAACCAAAAACAGTTTTGACTTTTTTAATGAACAGATATTTATTTTTTACAATGAAAAACTATTGACAAGCCTCTCAAACATTTTCACAAAGCTATCAAACACACCTATTTGATATCTCACATCAACTTAAATAAGGTTTATTACTGACTGATATAAAAAATAAAGGCTCCTTGAACTGATGGAAATACATGCATCAGAATTACTAACTGAAAAAGTTCATTCCTCAATGACAATAAAAAAATAATGCACAGGTCATAATGTACCAACACAAGTTAGACTTGTCTGTGTAAATAAACTGAAAAAGTGCACTCCATAGTGACAAAAAAAAAAAAGTTTAAAGGGTTCCATTCAAATGAATGCCTTTTAATTAAAGTAAATGAGGTTCAGTAGTTTTTTTTTTTTTTTTTTTTTGGGGGGGGGGGGGGGTGGTTAATCTCATGGAAGCTTTAGATGAGAGAGATGATGGCAAGGAGCGGAGGGGAGGGGTTGACTTGCTGCTAGCTTGCTGACGTTAGCTCATGTTAGCTCACGTTAGCGCGATTTCAAAACTCTATGGAAGCGACGGTTATGTTTAGGAGGCTGATCAGGTTTGACGTATTAAAGCTTGTGCTATTTTTCCCTCCTTTGCTTGGAGCATTTGTCCCAGATAACCAGCAAACTATCTTCTTCTGAAACTTTAACGAAGTTCCATATAATAGCCGCCATGTTTCTTGTTTTTATCAGCACACTGAACTGCAGGCTGCATTCAGGTGTAACGTAATTTCCTCCGTTCCCTCGTTTGCTCGTCGTTCTTTCAGCCTTTTCTATTTTTTATGTGTAACATGTGGGAGAATACTGCAAATATCAATTCAAATCAGCAACTACTAAAATTATGATCGAGTTAACGAGTTGTTTTCTAGCATGAGGGGGTATTCTTGATTTTCCTTATTGAGTAATCGTTTTTCTGATTATGCCGACGTCACTTGAACATAACATTCACTGCCAGTTATTTAAGGCTCAGAGGGAGTGAGGCACTGCTGTGTTGACAGAAATATATATGTTATCGGGGCTATTCGTCGTGATATCAGACTTATCAGAATGACGTCATAATTTCCTGTTATCGGCCCGATAGTTATCGTGCACCCTACTTTGAAGAAAAGTTTTTTCCCCTCCTCATTATTTAGATTTTTACACATAAAAACAAACGCTCAGTGACTTAAAACAGGAAGCGTTTCCTCAACCTGGTTGTTTTACACGCAGAAAACAAGAAAAGTTGGTCTTTTTCTCGTCTGTGCGCCTCCTCTCCTTTCACTAAGGATGCTCCAGTGCTCCCAGTGCTTAAGCAGATGAAGGAACCAGTAAAGGCTCCTTTCCTAAACATTTACAGAAATGCATCAGCTTTTATCCACAGATGTACCTGCTGCTGTCCCGTGTCCAGACCCAGCGCCTTGACCAGCCCCGAAGGGTCGATGTACTTCCTGTTGCTGTTCTGCAGGAGCGCGAACAGGTACTGCAGATGCTCACAGATGGACTTCGGCTCGTAATCTGAGAGAGAGAGAGAGAGAGAGAGGTCCATTTAAGGGAACCACGCGCACCTACGATGTAAAAAGGTGAGAACGTGCGGAGCGGTTTGTGCGTTCAGCAGCGTCACGCTGAACAACCCCAAAATGGGTTCAAAGTCATCTTCAGTTGTTGGAATTTATCTGTGAAAAAATAAATCTATGGAACTAAAAATAAGTCAAACAAAAGTGTCTGAGATTAGTTTACAAAACAGTTATAATCACAATGAACAAATTCATTATGAACTGAAACGTTTTTAGTGTAAAATCTGCTTAATCATTCCACTCGCTTGAATTTTTTGAGCTCTGAAGATCTTCTTCAGTTTGTCGTGTCTTTTTTTTTTCTTTTCAGAAAATTCAATCCGAGTCACCTCAGTCCAAAAAACATTATTACTGCTGAGGTTATGCAACTGGTTCTTCCAATACTGAGCAGCAAACTTCAGAAAATAAAAGCTCTTATCAGCTCCAGCTTTGGAACATCACGGTTGGTCTGAATACCGAAGCACTTTAGAGAATAACGTCACCTGTGAAGGTTCTGACCCAACTAGATTTGCAGACGGCTCGGTAGACTGAGGATAACATACCGGACTCGGTGTTGTGCTCCTGCGCTCGGGAGTTGTAGCACTGATAGAGGCTCCGCCGGAGCTCCAGGTTGTGGAACCACACTTGCAGGAATGTGTTGACGTAACATGTCGCTCCGAGGTTGGTCAGGCCGACGAAGGTGTTCTGGAGAGGGCCAGAGAAGAACACATGGGGTACTCCTCCAAGCCCGGCGTCGGGAAACCTACCAAGACTGATCAGAGAAATACCTTGTCTCGACGTTCTGAATTTGGGTCGTCGATATTATGGAAAGCATTTTCGTCAATCTCCCCGAGCCAGGCCTGCTCGCCAATACCCACAAGGCAGTTGGGATTCCCTTTGCAATTCCTCCTGAAAAACACAAGTCGTGGTCACCACATGCTCTGTGGACATAATTAAGAGATGTTCTGATACCATTTTTTCCCTCCCGATACCGATTCTTGTGCTGTGGGTACCGACTACCAATCAGAGTATGATATTTAAAAAGAATTGCACCATTTCTGAATGTAACATAGTTATTATTATTGTAAAACATGAATAAATACAGCAAATCCAAGTCCATTTATATCTATATTAATTTCCAAATAGAACAGTATAACTCAGTGTTGAAAAATTAAAAAGATTGTAAATAAATCATTAAATATAAATTACTTGGTATCGGTTGGTGCCTGGACTCCTTTACTCGCTGATACTGATACCGGCATTTTTGGCAGAATCGGAGCAACAACGCTAGACATAATACCAGAATCTGACAGATCTGCGATGTTCTGCTCGAACCCGATGAACCCAGACTGCCCTGCATTTCTTTTTGGCCAAACACTTTTAAAGACTATTACCTGGAAATGTTCTTGGTTGCTACCAAGTAGTGCTGGGCGATATGGAAAAAAAATCATATATCACGATATGGACTATTTTATATCACGATAACGATATATATCACGATATACCATAATAAAGTATGTTTTCAGTTATTCTCTGAAAAGTTTGACAAAAATTTCAATTGCTTACTTTTCAACTTTATTTTGAAAGGACATTTAGCTGAACTGTCACAAACATACATTTTAGTGCAGCAAAAACAGGTAGGTACAGAGGTGCAGTAGCTTTCACATTTTTTTTAAAAGTGCACAACAGTTTCTAAGAGGGAAAACACATTTTTGCACTGAAGTTCAGCTATAAAAAATAAACAAATTATTTTTCAACTTTCTGAAATCTGAAAAAGTGTCTAAAGTAAACATTAGGGTTGAAGAGAACTCTGTTTAAGGCATTAACCATGAATAAAAGTGCAAACATAAAAGGCTACTTTGTAGAAGTAGATATGATTCTATCAAATTTATCGTTGCAGGTTATTTAATTACATATTTGCTGTAATAATTGATAAAATTAGGATTAGAAACAATGATAGAAGAGAAATGGCACGATACACACTTTTCTATCGTCCCCATGATATGTATCGTCATATTGCCCAGCACTACTACCAAGAAAACATTTGCTGCTCAACAAAACAAGGAAGACCCCACTTCACGTTTTTAATGAGGAGATGGATGTTCCTGATTCCATCTCTACATCTCCTCTAGAACCTCTGCTATGACGGAAATTTCTTGGACCGATAGGCTGTGACAGAACAGTTGCAAAAATTCTCTCAAAACGAAACTAAACACAACAAATGAAGAAAATGTGTGTTTGGTAGATTACTTCTTTGCTGTGACAACGCTTCTTCCCAATGAATCTTGTACCCTTGGAAAGCCTGTTTATTTCCCTTTCAGATGGAGCCACATGTGCCAGGGACATGCATTCGTGGGAGTATGCGGGTCGTGTTCCCATGCTGATCCCAACAAGTCTAAATAAAAATATATTGTTAGTGCACCTACCCAAATTCAAAGTTAAAGTGTTTTAGCTGTCCAGTTGAACATTTAGACCGTCTAGTTTTTTAAAACAGGGTGTCCAACAGACAGCTGAAACGCCCCCCTGGCGAAAGACCTGGCAGAGATACCATCTTCTAAGTGGCTGGCACCGAGAAGATGGGACTTGGCTCCAGCGGTCGGCGCCGCAGGGCTGATGCTCACAGGCAGGTGCCTGATCATTGCCTGGAGGAGGGGAGGGGGGGTACCAGAAGCTCGAAACAAGTCAATGACAACACACAAGAGGAGAGAAGATCTGGCAAATCTTTCATGGGCACAGTCATCATCTCTGCTGCTCATCCGTGCACGTTCCTGACACATGTGGCACCACCTAAAAGGGGAAGCGAGCAGGCTTTCCGACAGTATAACAATTACTGGCAAGAAGTGTTGTGACAACAAAGAAACAATGCACCAAACTTTTTGTGCTTAGTTTATACCTGCCCTTCAAAACCTACCTGTAACTGTCAAGCATCGGTCTAATTTTATAATTTCAGCTGTTTCTTCGCTACTTTGCACAGTGCTGTATGTGATCTGCTTAAATAAAAAGCTACATAAAAGGGGGGCGGGGGGGGGGGTTATTTAGTGGTATGTGGATGCTTTGGAAGTGTACGAAGCTGCAGAGGGTTTTTTTTTTTCCTCCAGAGAGGAAACAAAACAGCATCTCTGACCGGCCACCAAGCGTCCAAACCTACACACTTAAATATACTTTTTTTTTTTCTTTTTCCTTTTTCTGTGGCATGTTGCACCACTGAGACACGACGGTGTAAACGGGGCCGTGTCGGGACACCTGGACGGCGTTTGTTACCTGCAGTTTCCTCTCTTGCAGGCCGGCAGGTTGACGCGGTATGCTAGCTCGATGTGCTCCTGCGCGATCTCCTCCGGTTTCACCGTCTCCACCCAGCGCCAAGCCGCCTTCTCCAGCTGTACGCGGGGCGCCATCGTCCTCCGGTGTGACGCCTATCACATTAAGACGTCCAGTCCCCCACACCGCCACACAAAAAAAAAAAAAAAGAAAGAAAGAAAAAGAAAAACGAAGAAGTGACTGTTGGGAGTCCGGGAGTGCTAACGGGCTAGCCGAGCAGCGATCTCCCGCTCCGCTGAAGTGAAAATAAAAGTGAGCAGCTGTCGCGATGGAAGCAGGTCTAAGAGCGACAAATCGCGACGAGGACGCGGACTTTAAAAAAACAAACAAACAAACAAAAAAAAAAAAAAACAACAACTGCTAAACTCGTGGTGCCGGAGAGCTAAACCGCTGCTAGCGTGGCCGGCTACGCTCGCGAGCCGCTCCGCGAGCCCCCGTCGGCTAGCTTCTTGCTCGGCGCTGCGACTTTTATTGATCTCGGGGCGAGTGTGGTCGCGCTCCCCGTGCGTGTGGCCGCTTCGTCGATACGTTCGTGGAATCGGGCATTTTTAATTCCACGGTTTTTGTTTTAGATTTAGCGCCCTTACGTCAGTTTATAAATAAATAATTTTTCCGCTCAAAATCGACACGACGTCAACAAGTGACGCAGGTCACGTGGCCTTGTCGGGCCGCGGAAACGTTGCAGTCCCTCGGGCGGCCACGAGGCGCTGACTCCAAAACAGAGCAGATAGCCACTGACACCCCCCCCCCCCACCCTCCCATGTTAAAATGTCCAAGTTTGAAGGAAGACAAACATATTTACATCCTGGTACACAAAATAAAATGTTTTGTTCTCTTCAATTAGACTTGAGATCCGTGACCAACTGTATGGGGACTGATTTATTTTGTACCACATCAGATAAAATAACAGCAGTGAAGCTGAGAGATGATCTGATGAGCCACAGCTGTCAGCAACTTCTTCTGAGATGTGAATAAAAATGGATTCATATTTTTTAGAGAGAATATGTTTTGTTGTGCTTCACAGTTGGGTCATTTGTGCCACGCAGCATGACGCCATTCAGCACGAGGAAAAAAGACACTTCAATGTTCTTCTGAAAAAAACAAACAAACACTGGCAGTCATCTAAAGCAAACCAGAAAGGGAACACATTAATATAAACTTACTCATCAGTTTATAAATAGGTCTCCAGTCCAGGACGGGTACTCCGAACTCATACTCTTGACTCAAAAACAAAATTGCACGCCTGTGGGCAGACGTGTGCTAGAACCTCACATATCCTGACCACAGTCTGCTCTACACATACGAGCTAATCAATCATAAATCAGAGGGAACATCTGAGAGGAAGAACTTCCCTGGAGCAGTTGGAGACTTTCAGCAGGACCTTGAAGTTCATGCAGGCCTCACTTTTCTCCAGCTGTAGGATTTTAGACAGTTTTCTTGAGTTCAAGTCTTTTTAGACAATTTTCAAAGAGGCCTCCAAGTAATCGTTCACAATATATATATAATATATAACAGAGATGATCAGGTTATCATCAGTTTAATCGCGTTACGTGCTTCAACCCAGTCCTGCATTTGGAAAGTAGTTCGTTTTTGTCCTTCTCTGAGCTCACATGTTGTCTCTCTCTAGATATTAATCTAATTATGATCTCTAATGATGCACTTAAATGGCCGCATGTGCATCTGCGTGAATAAGCTGCTGAGATATTCATAATCTGTTTAGCTCATTGAGGAACCAGCCTTGTGCTGCAGCAGCTGAGTGCAGCAACGCTGAAGCGTCCCATGGTCCCATGGACAGGCTGGACCCGTGGACAGGCTGGACCCATAGTCCCATGGACAGGCTGGACCCATGGACAGGCTGGACCCATGGACAGGCTGGACCCATGGACAGGCTGCAGACTTACCGGTTCATCGTTGCACAAGAGCATCATCACACAGAGCATATGGTCACGTGACGTAGCTGTGGGGGCAGGTACGCTGACTACCTGTGTCTGTGCGCTCATTACGAGCCACTGCTGCAGCTCAGCATGCGTGTCCAAGTGTTTGAGTAAGACCATTAAGTAAGATTTAATCATCGCTTGGACTGAAACTGCGGTGATGATGTAAGTGGAGGCGCACGCGGAAAACGTTGAGGTGGATAACTGAAACGTTTCCTCGAGTCCCACTCAAGTCCATGTCTTCAAATGAGCTCAGAAAATGTGCTTTTTAACGTTTTTATTTAGGATTCACTACAAAAAAAAAACTGATGGAAACACCAGACACACAGCTGCCCACTGAAGTTTGTTAGCTTCACTGAATTATTATTATTGGAATTTTCATTTTATCATTCAAGCCAAAGTTGTGCACGCTCTTTAAACATTCTCTTCTTAATTGAACATGTATGACTTTCATTTAACTTTTTTTGATTTAATTTGTTAAGTTGGAAACTAAAATATGGCAGTTTCATGGGCATATAAAGCGACAATGTCAGAAATTAACAGAATTTTTTTTTTTTTTTTAAAAAAAAAAAAAAAGGATGGGTCCTTTTCTGAGATGAAATATGTTTAGATCATTTAGATCACTGGAAATAGTTGTCTGAGAAAGTAAATCAATAGTTGATTTGTGTTGAAAGTTACTATTTTGTGTTAAATATCAGCTCGTGATCATCTTGATGGCAGCGACACCTTTAAAGAAACCATCTCCCATCTAAATAGTTTCAGCTCAGAGACATGACTGGGTATAAAAAAGGCTGGAAGATGTTCATTCAGGCGGAAACTATTTAATTAAACAGCTGAACATTTTGGCTGTGTAAATCATACCTCAAGAAAATAAAAAAGAAGACGATATAATTATAATAATTCTACTTATTTTCTTACTTCCAAGTCTAAATGTTGCATTGTTAAATAAAGCACCTTTATGTCACATCTGTAATTTGTTTCTATGCAAAGTAAATAAAAAAAAAAAAAAAAAAAAAGAAAAAGCATCATTGGCGTACTTGATATTTTCTGGCAGCGGCTGCAGCAGTTTTTGTCACGAGCAGAACAGCGAAGGTTCTGAGTTCCGAGGTTTCCTGAACGCGTCACACCGGCGGTGACGGTGAATGAATGAACGAGGCTCCGCCCAGTGCGTGTACACCTGCGGTTCACCTGCAGCTGTCGGGTACACTGAAGGAGACATCAGCTCGTCCACACCGCTCCTCAGGTAAGCTCCACCTGTTCTGACTATCATTTATTTATTTATTTATTTATTTTTTTAAAATCTTTATTAAGATTGTATTTATCAGTTTGACTGTTCTGGCTTTCCTCAACTTCCTCTGATTCTATTTCTGAAACAGAAACAGAGCAGTAACAGATCATTTCTGTGTCGCTGAAAAGCTGAACGTGTAAACTTTTCTTTTCATACCAGATTTAAGTAGATAAATGTGAGAACTTTTCCGCAGTCAGAGGGAGCTTAGATCAGCTTCTCACATTCAATCACATCTTCAAATTTCACATTTTGTCTATTTTTCCACATGAGAATTACATTTAAGGGAAAAAGAAAAAAGAAGATGGGACTGATCTGATTTAAAAGCCCTTATCAGGAGCTGCTGGTGACGTAATTCACTCATCTGGACGATGAAAAGAAAAAAATAATAATAATACAGATATTTTTCCCAACAGCTCTTTAACCTTAACCTCTCAACATCTCTGAATCAATGGAAGCTTCTGTAAATTTAGGATGCAAATGATTTGATAGTTTATTCCCTTATCAGGGCTGGAACTGGAAAAAAAAAAAAGAACCGACCCAGATTTTGGGCCCGTCAGGAAATCAGCTGTTAATCTGTTCCCATAACAGACACAGGTGGAGGAGGAGGAGGAGGGGGGGGGGGGGGGGGGGGGGGGGGGGGGTAGAGGAGATGAGGCATGAATGCTGAGATTAACCATCCAGCTAATTACCTCTCTAATCCTCCACATTGGTGAATCTTGTGTAACTGATCGGTACAAACAGGCTTTACCTGCTGCGGTTTATGTAAGCGGAGCAGACGGGGTGAGTCCTGGGTTCGGGCCCGGAGGTGTCCAGGTACAGATACAGGTGTAGATACAGGTCGGGGTGTCGGGGTGCACCAAAGAAAGTGACGGCATCGTCTCATCCCTAACTGTCTCATCCAGAGTCCAGAGCGAGTGACGTCTTTGTGCTTCGGGAGTCTACGGCAACGTCAGAGCCACGATGGGGCGCAAGGAGATCATCTGCAGCTGGAAGAAGAACATCAGCAACATCAAGGACGTGTTTGACTTCAAAGCCAAAATGGGATCGTAAGTATTTTAAAAACGGTGTCGTCTGCGTAGATTTGAGTACGAACCTGCGGGTGAGTCGTAGGGAGATCGTAACTAGAAACTAGGGATGGGCATAATTAATCGATAATCGATTGGTCGAAGACATTCATTTTCGTCGATGAACCGAATGTTTTTTTTTTTTTTTTTAAACAATCTGAATGTAGGTTATCAGTGCACGTCCTCAAACAATGCAATGGATTTCGCTGTGCCACCGATAGAAATTTGGCAGCAGGGGGCAACATTTCACCATCGTACCCTGGCTGGACTCAGTTGTTATGCGCAAGCTTCAATAGGTCGTCGCCTAATCATGAAGCGGTCGTGGTGAAGTGTGGCGTGGGACCATTTTCGTTTAGAAAATGAGCAAGTGTACTGCAATCACTGCAATGCTAATTACAAATACAATTAATCGACAACGACAATGATGTATCACTTGAACAACGCGCATCCAAGCCTTGTAAAGGACAGTGGAGGCGGTTCATCATTAGCCTAGCCTAGCCTAGCCTCAACTCGGTGTTAGCACGGACCAGAAGGAGCTGCAGCGCACATCGAGCACACAACAAGCGCATCTTTTTAAGAAATAAAAAGCCTGTAATACTGGCGCCTTGATATAAATTGTCCTTGTTAAGTAGTCTCCTCGATATCTCTTGTTTTATTATCGTTGTTTTTTTTTAAAGAAAAGAAACAGGAAATGTCACGTTATTCTCAACCACGAACATCCGGGCCACTGAACACATTTGCGCATGCGCGGGCCATAGCAACCAGGCCATAGCAACCAGGCCAAAGGGGAAAACAAACGTCACGCCGATATCGAGAATAATTGTGATAGTTTTCAGTATAAAAATGTTAATGATTAATCGATTATTAATCATTAATTCTCCCGACGATCGACGAATAAATCTCGACCAAATGCCCATCCCTACTAGAAACGCTGATGAGGAGGCAGAGGAAACATCATCACAGGAACAGTCCGGTTCTCTGGCTCTGTCCAGAACTACCACACCTCACCGTGCAGTAGAGGTCTTCACGGGTCCACTTTCATGGACCCGAACCCGAATGGACCCGTGAAAATTCGACCCGAAACCGACCCGACCGAGCTATTATCATAAGTTCGGGAGTCCGAACCCGAATGGATGCGTAATATCTGGACCTGGAACCGACCGATGAACCGAGTCTTTAGTTTCCGACCGCGAACCGAACCGAGTTACCCGAATAGAACCGAGACAATACATGCTTAAAGTTGTCTAGCGTTGAATAAAACTTGATTTTCTTCCCTAAAGTTGTCTTCTTCTACCCGGTTCAGTTGCTACATAGGCTACGTGATGTAAACAACAATAAATCCACATCGTTATTGTCTTTGTGGATACAGATGCTATTGGTAGCAGCTGCTAACGCTAATAGCCTACACCGGTCAGGACGTGTCGTGAACATGTTCTCTCATCCAGCGTTGTCATGTTGGCGATCCGTTGTGTTTTACAGCTGCCGGGGATACCGCTAATAACACGCTACGGCAACACGATTGTTTCATGACTAATACATCACGTTAATTAATAATCATTTAACTGCCCCGAGTCCCGACATTAGCTGCCAATATCTTTACCTCTCTGGAGTAAACGCGGGCCCAGCCTGTCAGAGAGCACCGAGACTAACTGTACCGATTCCGACCCGAACCCGGAGTCTCGTCTTTTGAATGGACCCGAGACCTGATTCGGGTCGGGTCGGAACCTCGGGTTGTTCCGAAGAGCTCTACCGTGTAGGTTTGCCGCCCTGTAACGCTGTCTGAACACGTGACTGAGCTGTTACAGGTACAGGTGAAGTGCATCATGGTGGTGTTCAGCCAGTCCTGTTACAGGTGCAGCAGGTGCAGCTGCAGCTTTGAGGATTTTATCGTTGCGTAAGGAAAGCAGAGGAAGTGCCGCTGAGGTCGGGGGCCGGAGGATCTGGTGACGTCCTGCAGACTCAGGCCGCAGGATGTCGTTTCCTTTTACACGTTCAGCTTTTTCTGCCCAGAAGCGAACATCTCACGAAGAGTCACCCGTTTCTCTTTGGATTTGTAAGAGGAGTAAATGCATAATAACCTTTCCCTGCAGCCGCCACCTGAACCTCAGCGACTCTCTCCACCCCGAAGCGCTCAGCTGAGGTTCAGCGGGCGGTTCGAGGCCTGAGAGGTCGGCGTCCTCTGTGACCAGGCGGAGATTAGCCTCCAGGTTAACGCTAATCCCTCTCATCACCTCTTACTGAGCTCGTTTTATCAATGAGGCCTCTTACGCCGTCTCAGCAGTTGACTCAGTGCTGAACCCGACTTCACATTGCAGAGCTGCAGGACCGATGATGTAACAGCTCATAACTTGTTGGTTCAATAAGCATTTTGGTCCAGAGCGCCTACGTCATCTCAGAGTCTACTGATGTTTTTAGACGCTTTTGTTTCAGAGCCCGAGCTCCGACGGCGGCTGGGATTCAAAGTAGACGTCGCTGTCGTGTCTTGCAGGTGTCCTGCAGGTGTCTGCTCTGTCCACATCTGTAGCAGATGTTGGGTGAAGGTTCCGCCGCCTGGCTCATAGACGGAGTCTGGAGCGTGAGAGAAGCTCCGGCGTTCGCCGGGCCGGCTGTGAATGAGTCAGGCGTGTGCGCTGACGTCAGATGGGGCCTCGGCGGGAACATCTTAGCGCTGCCTCGGTTACAGGATTACAGCCGGCGTCGGTCTCGGTGTTCTGAAGGCGGTGCCAGCTGGTGCGTGTTGACGCAAACACGACACGGGGCGCGTCTGAGTCGGCTCGCTCGGTCTGGAAATTCAGCACACAGCGTTTTTTTAATTTGATTTCACTAACTTTGATAAAAAAAAAATTAAGCAGTAGAAGTAGGGATGCAGGATAACTGTTTTTTAAAACCGATACCGATACCGATAACTGATAACACACACATATACCTAAGATCATTACATCAATACTATGAACAAAATCAAAAATAGTTTGGACTCTTTAAATGAACAGATATTTATTTTTTCTGATAAAAAACTATTGGCAAGACTCTCAAACATTTTTATAAAGCTATCAAACAAACATATTTGATATCTCACATCAACTTAAATAAGGTGGATTACTTATTAAAAAAAATAAAAGCTCCTTGAACTGATGGAAATACATGCATCAGAATTACTAACTGAAAAAGATTAAGATTTGTAATTTGTAAATTTGTAATTTTTTGTAATTTTTTGTACATTGGGCTTGCACATGTGGGCCAGAGTTATTTAGTCTAATTTGTTATTCTTATATATTTAATTCTTGGTAAGGTGTAGTATCTAAAGTGTTAATTTACTTATTTTATATGTAGAGTATTGTTGTTTATAGGATGGAGCACTGCAATGAAAGAATTTCCCGCAAGGGATTAATAAAGTATTTTCAATTCAATTCAATTCAATTCAATTCAATTCAATTCAATTCAATTCAATTCAATTCAATTCAATTCAAAAGGATTTTGGCTTGTGGTTCCATGTAATTAAAGTAAATGAGGTTCAGTATTTTTTTATGTCATGGAAGCTTTAGATGAGAGAGATGAGGGAGAGGAGAGGGGAGGGGAGGCTAGCTGCTGGCCTGCGCATGTTAGCATTAGCTCACTTTAGCGCGATTTCAAAACTCCATGGAAGTGATTGTTATGTTGTAGGTGGCTGATCAGGTTTAACGTATTAAAGCTTGTGCTTCCCTTCTTGTGGAATTCGCTCAGAGGATTCGTCACAAATAACCACCAAACTATCTTCTTCTGAAACTTTAACAAAGTTCCACGCCGCCATGTTTGTTGTGATCAGCAGGCTGTGCTGCAGGCTGCATTCAAGGTGTAACGTAAATTCTTTCAGTCTTTTCTATTTTTTCTATTTTTTATGTGTAACATGTGGGAAAATACTGCAAATTCAAGTCAGCAACTACCAAAATGATGACCGAGTTAACGAGTTGTTTTCTGGCATGAGGGGGTATTCTTGATTTTCCTGATTGAGTAATCGTTTTTCTGATTATGCCGACGTAACTTGAACATAACATTCACTGCTGGTCATTTAATGCTCAGAGGGAGCGAGGCACTGCTATGTTGACAGAAATATATATGTTATCGGGGCTATTTGTCGTGATATCGGAGTTATCGGGATGATGTCATAATTTCCTGTTATCGGCCCGATAGTTATCATACACCCTTAAGTAGAAGGTTATTTTGTGCTTCATGTAATACTTTGCAGGCTTAAAACATTTTCTTTTGAAGCTGAATGGACCACCATGTCCTGCGGATGTCTTTATCAACCCCAGTAGACAAGCTGTTGCTCTATAAATTAAGGATAAACAGAAAGTTAAAACTGCTCTACAAACTGCGGGAAACTTGTAAGAGTAGCAGAGAGATAAGCAGTTAAAATCTGCAAGACTAACATCTGTGCACTGGAACGGATAGCTTTCACATCTGGAAAGGAAGCGCTGGTGCTTGAAGGTTTGTTCAGGTTGTAACCGGTTTAATTTGTGTTCCAGTAGCTCTGCACCGACACCTGTTGGTGCTTGTCCCTGAGTGCTTTCTGTTTTGTGCTCAGGGGGTCGTTCTCAGAGGTCTTCATGGTGAGAGAACGGAAAACGGGCCAGCTTTACGCTCTGAAGTGTCTGAAGAAGAAACACCTCACTCACAGCAACCTGGAGAATGAAATCAACGTTCTGAGGAGGTAAACACACGCGCGGTCGCATGTACTGTGTAGCTGAGTAGAGGCAGCGTCCTGTTCCTCACGAAGTCACTCAGTGCGTTTACATGGGAAGTTTAATTCCTCTTTAATTCAGAATTAAAGTGAAATACGAATAAAAGTTACCATGTAAACACTTAATTTCATATGAAAATGTCAATTCCGAATTAAACTTAATTCTGAAGTAAGTGGCTGGTTTATTCTGATTTTAATTCCGAATAAAATAATTCTGCGGTCATCTATACACTCATTCCACTTTAAATTAATTCCCGTCTTTCTGCGCATGCTAGTTCTCTTGCCCGTCTGTCGCGATGACGCTTATATTCCGCGCTGGGCTTGTTTTCAAAACAAAGTTTCAAGATGGCGGCACGCAGTAAACGGTGCACTGTAAGAAATTTTCCTGTAAAATAACGGTAAAGAGCTGGCAGCAGAGACGCCAGCTCTTTACTGTTTTTTTTACGGTATTCATCCGTAAATTGATTTTACAGTAGTGGACCGTAAAACAGAAATACTGTAAATCATAGAAATGCAGAAATATACCGTATTTTCTGTTTTACGGTCCACTACTGTAAAACAGAAATACAGTATTTCTGTTTTACAGTAAGTGTAAGACCGTAAGAAAAGTAAAAAACACAGTTAAAAATACACGTTAAAAAATTTCACAGTGTTTTACGGTCCACTACAAGTAAAACAATTGAAATACACGTATTTCGTTTTGACGGTCCACTACTGTAAAATACCATATTTCTGTTTTACAGTAGTGGACCGTAAAACAGAAATACTGTAAATCATAGAAATGCAGAAAATATATACCGTATTTCTGTACAGAAATACAGTATATTTCTGCATTTCTATGATTTACAGAAATTACCGTATTTCTGTTTTACGGTCCACTACCGTAAAACAAACGTATTTCTGTTTTACAGTAGTGGACCGTAAAACAGAAATACGGTATATTTCTGCATTTCTATGATTTACAGTATTTCTGTTTTACGGTCCACTACTGTTAACCGTTTTTTTTATGGTATTCATCCGTAAATTGATTTTACAGTAGTGGACCGTAAAACAGAAATACTGTAAATCATAGAAATGCAGAAATATACCGTATTGCTGTTTTACGGTCCACTACTGTAAAACAGAAATACGGTATTTCTGAAAACAGAAATACGGTCCACTACTGTAAAACAGAAATACTGTATTTCTGTTTTACAGTAGTGGACCATAAAAAACAGAAATATCCGTATATTTCTGCATTTCTATGATTTACAGAAATACTGAATTTTTGTTTTACAGTAGTGGACCGTAAAAACAGAAATACCGTATTTCTGTTTTACAGTAGTGTACCAATACTTGTACTGTAAAATACCGTATTTCTGTTTTACAGTAAGTGGGACCGTAAAAAACAGAAATACCGTATTTCTGTTTTACAGTAGTGGACCGTAAAACAGAAATACCGTATTTCTGTTTTACGGTCCACTACTGTAAACAGAAATACGGTATTTTACAGTAGTAGTAGAAATACCGTATTTTCTGTTTTACAGTAGTGGACCGTAAAACAGAAATACGGTATATTTCTGCATTTCTATGATTTACAGAAATACCGTATTTCTGTTTTACAGTAGTGGACCGTAAAACAGAAATACCGTATTTCTGTTTTACGGTCCACTACTGTAAAACAGAAATACCGTATTTCTGTTTTAAACAGAAATACCGTATTTCTGTTTTACAGTAGTGGACCGTAAAACAGAAACAGAAAACAGAAATACAGTATTTCTGTTTTACAGTAGTGGACCGTAAAACAGAAATACAGTATATTTCTGCATTTCTATGATTTACAGTAAAGAGCTGGCAGCAGAGACGCCAGCAATATATACTAAATAATAAAGGTGGTGTAGGCGTTGTTTGAAAAAACGGTTTCAAGCAATTCAACTCAAGTGAGATTTTGAAAATATACACTCCCTTCTCCTCCCAAAGGCTCCGCCTCCTCCTCTTCAGCTCACCCCTCGAAACCACGCCTTCACACGATTCACCACTACATGAACCACAGGGAGGGAGGGAGGGGTGGGTGGGAGTGCATTGATATTTGATGGACATATTAGGCAGCCAATCAAAATAGTGATGATCTCTATTTTGATTGGTCAGAGTTTTTCTCTGAATATACCCTCTAGACTGGACCAAAACGTTTAGTTTTTTTTGCAAACATTTTATTTCAGTGTTTGCAATGGGAATGTGAAAAGGTTTTCAGGCAATATTGTAAAAAGTGCTGCAAAAAAACAACACTTACTCCACCTTTAAGCATTATTGTGAATATTGTGCAAAATAAGCAATAAAAACTTAGAGAGATTCAAAATGATTTATTTCAGTAGGAAATATAATACTGAATACTGCTAGATTCAAAAAATTGAGGAAAAAAAAAAGACAAAATAAACCCTGTTGGTTGACACTGAGAAAAAATTTCAAGTAGCAAACAGAGACAGCCTAGTAGTGTTTGTTTCACACTATGGTGATAAACTTAATTTTTTTAAAATTGCTTGTCAGTGCATAACCTATAGCTGACTTTTTGAGCCAATGCCAATATTATTCAACATTGTCTTTAACACAAGTTTGAACGCTTGTTCAATGACACACTGGGTCTAAGAAAAAGACCAACGCAACAAATACAGAGGAAATAAGTGTTTAAACATTATTAAGACTATTTTCAAGGTAGGAACATTAAGACCTTTTTGATTACATGAGTAAAAACATTTAGCAAACCAGCATGTGTTTTTCCTCTTAAAATAGTCCTGTGAGATAGATTAAAATTTCCTCTAAACTCCACTTAAAAGATTTACATTATGTACTGTACTCTGCAATGTATTTTATGCTGTCTATGAAAATGGAGAACTGTATGCAAAATTGACAACATTTGGAAAACAGAGGTAAGAACATTTTGAAAAAGTGCCTCAAGGCCATTTCAAAACTTTTACAGTACAGTTAGAACATTTTGACATCATGCATCATTACAGTAATGTGGAAAAAAGAGAACATTTAAGGCAGAAACTGTAATCGACTCCTCTGCCAGTGCAAGCTTGCGACTTGCAGTTTACTTATTAAAATAGTCCTGTGAGGTAGGTTTGGGTTTTTACATCTTACTGTAGTTTCAGGAGTCTGAACTGCCCTGATTCAAATCTTGTTGATCCAAGAGAGATGAACATCAGTTTGTTAGCCACTGTTCCACTGCAGCATTGTTCCTGTGCAGCCACTGTGAAACAATAAACAAATATTATACAATCTGGAATGAACAATATCATCTCCAAGTTAATGCTTATAAAGCTAATAATACCACTCTTGCGGCTTAATAGCAATGCCCTGTCACTGCACTGCAAACAACACATGGACAGACAGCAAGATTAAGGAGAACTCACTGATCTAAATGAAGTCCCATTCAAAGTCAAGGAGTTTCTTCAGGAGCATGGAGACGTGTATGTTGACTGTAGGAGACTTCTTCTGGACAATCACACCTTTCTTCTTGGAGACAACCTTGCCCCTTTTGGCCTTTGTCCCTCTCTCTCTGGATTTATGCCGATGAAGTTACGTATATTATCATTAACCAAGATTAAACAACAACTACAACAAGACAAAGAAATATCCCATAGTAGAATATTGTTCTGGCTACCCTATTCAAATAGATAGAAAGCACTGATAGCTTACATACAGCTAGACAAACTCCCGAGTGTTATATCAAACATTCTTGGCAGTATAAATAAGATAGCCCCCCCAGAGTCAAAGAAAAAAGATTTTGATTTACGTACCGTTTAATTTTGTAGATGCAAAATCAGAATCATTGTGATGAAGACAGATGATATGTAGCACGCTGTGCCTTCTGGAGTCCTCTTCTGGAAAATTTCCCCAAAATACTGTAGTCTACCGTTATTTAAAACCGCAGCATACCGTTTACAGCATCTTTCCTGTTGCTCCATGTTAAGAAGCCCACAATGCATTGTGTATTACAGTACTAAACTGTTAAACATGAAAACAGTATTTTACTGTTGAAAATTGGCTGTAAATTTACAGCAATTGCTTACAGTGTGGTCAAGAGCAGAGACGATTTATTTAATAAATAGCTTTGGAGGAACTGGAAATAATTAAAAGAACAGATGGCAGGAAAAATAAAAATTGTGAGCTTTTCAAAGTTGTAGTGGCCAGGTTAAATGAAGGAGGTTTCGCAGATAGAGACGCCACCCAGGTCAAAAATAAGTGGAATGTTGTTGCTAACCGAGTTGTTGCTAAGTTTGTTTTCTTCCAGAAGATATAAAGACGTCCGCCCCCCCATCCAATCAGAACCCTTCCCAACCCCCAGACCTAAAGCGGAATTGGATAAAGCCAAACAAACGTGTTTTCCATGTAAACCTCAATTCGGAATTACTATTTCCATGTAAACTTGAAGGAAAATAGTTTAATTCGGAATTATTTAATTCGGAATTATTAATTCCGAATTAAAAAACATCATGTAACCGTGGCCACTGTTGAAGTTCCGGTTTAGCGTTGACCCCGTAGCGTTGACTCCGAAGTGGTATTGCTACATAGCGCACCTTTAAGGAGGACTTTTGTGGTTTCTGCCGTAGAGGTGTTTTGGAGTCTTCTCTCAGTCTTCAAAATGTGTCTTCAGCGTGTCAAAAAAAAGGAACACGGCTCCGAAGCTGTCTTTAAATGCATATTAAGTTAATGCGCAAAAAAGAAGCTTAATACAGACAGGCTTAATACAGTTTATATACTCATAGCCAGGTCTAATTTCAGACAAGTCTGGAATCAATCAAAAGCTTCTCCTGACAGTTCCCAGTATGTTTTTCCTCTTAGACAATAACCAGCTGGGATTTCTGATAAGAGACAGGATATACTTCAATTTTCTTAATTATGGATCTTCCAAATTTGTAAGTGTGGGAACGTGTCCTTGAGAGCATTCTCACATATTAGGCAAAAACACCACACTTTCTTTTTTTCCCCCTCCCCTTGAGAGGACAAAAAAAACGCAAACATATTTCAAGCCCGTCATTTTGTTTGGGCCTCATGGGTCTAAAAAATGTGGCCCAGATGTGAGGGTGCTGTGACATCACAGGCCCAGATCAGAGCAGCTACCCAGCCGCCACTTTTTGATCTTCGCCCACAACTTCACATCATGCTGCATTTACTTTATCTCAGAGGTGGGTTGCACAAAGCTGTAACGCTGATTTCAAAATAGGCACATGCTCTAGGAAAAACCAAGCACTGTTAACGGAGCAGGAGATGAAGCTATTGTACCGTCGCTGTTGGAGATTTTGACCGATGTTCATGACAGACGTTTTCCCAAGTGTCTCAGGAAACTGTGACAGCGTCAGTTTTCATTTTCTCTCACTGTTTCAGGATCAAGCACGAGAATGTGGTTGGACTGGAGGACTTCTACGAGAGCCGAACACATTACTACCTGGTCATGCAGCTGTGAGTGGGCTCATCTTCTTTTTTTTTTTTTTTAAAAGCAGCATTGAATTCTGATAATAATATGCAACAGAATACACAGCTAATGATTTCAGTAATAGGACTTAACATCATACTAATAACAAGTTCTCAACAGACGTGAACTGATAAATTTGATGATTGCAATTTAAATAAATCCAAAACCTCTCCAGGCACACTTGGTATAACTGTTTATAACTAAAGTTTATCACTAACGCTAAAAAAATAAAATTTCAGGGTTTAAAAACCTATCTGCAATGTAAAAGAGCCCAGAGGAGGTTTTTAAGGTGGTAGTAGCGCTCATGATTTATTATTTGTATGTGATCACATTTACAGGGTGTCAGGTGGGGAACTTTTTGACCGCATCTTAGACAAGGGGGTCTACACTGAAAAGGATGCCAGCAAAGTGATCAAACAGGTGCTGCAGGCCGTCAGCTACCTGCATGAAAACAGCATCGTGCACAGGGACCTGAAGGTAATCCCCCTGAGGCTCACGCAGACTCGTACAGACTCATACAGACTTGTACAGACTCGTACAGACTCATGCAGACTCGTACAGACTCATGCAGACTCGTACAGACTCATGCAGACTCGTACAGACTCGCAGACTCACGCAGACTCGTACAGACTCACGCAGACTCGTACAGACTCACGCAGACTCGTACAGACTCAGACTCGTACAGACTCATGCAGACTCGTACAGACTCATGCAGACTCGTACAGACTCATGCAGACTCATACAGACTCATGCAGACTCGTACAGACTCATGCAGACTCATACAGACTCATGCAGACTCGTACAGACTCATGCAGACTCGTACAGACTCACGCAGACTCGTACAGACTCATGCAGACTCGTACAGACTCATGCAGACTCGTACAGACTCATGCAGACTCGTACAGACTCATACAGACTCATGTACAGACTCGTACAGACTCATGCAGACTCGTACAGACTCATGCAGACTCGTACAGACTCATACAGACTCGTACAGACTCGTACAGACTCATCATGCAGACTCGTACAGACTCATGCAGACTCGTACAGACTCATGCAGACTCATGCAGACTCATACAGACTCATGCAGACTCGTGCAGACTCGTGCAGACTCGCAGACTCGTACAGACTCGTACAGACTCGTCATGACATGCAGACTCGTGCAGACTCATGCAGACTCGTACAGACTCGACTGCAGACTCATGCAGACTCATGCAGACTCGTGCAGACTCATGCAGACTCGTACAGACTCATGCAGACTCATACAGACTCATGCAGACTCGTGCAGACTCATACAGACTCATGCAGACTCATGCAGACTCATACAGACTCATGCAGACTCGTGCAGACTCATGCAGACTCGTACAGACTCGTGCAGACTCATGCAGACTCATACAGACTCATGCAGACTCATGCAGACTCATGCAGACTCGTACAGACTCGTACAGACTCGTGCAGACTCATGCAGACTCATGCAGACTCATACAGACTCATGCAGACCCGTGCAGACTCGTGCAGACTCATGCAGACTCGTACAGACTCGTACAGACTCGTGCAGACTCATGCAGACTCGTGCAGACTCATGCAGACTCGTACAGACTCATGCAGACTCATGCAGACTCATGCAGACTCATACAGACTCATGCAGACTCATGCAGACTCGTGCAGACTCATGCAGACTCGTACAGACTCATACAGACTCATGCAGACTCGTACAGACTCGTACAGACTCATGCAGACTCATACAGACTCATGCAGACTCGTACAGACTCATACAGACTCATGCAGACTCGTACAGACTCGTACAGACTCATGCAGACTCATGCAGACTCATGCAGACTCGTACAGACTCGTGCAGACTCATGCAGACTCATGCAGACTCATACAGACTCATGCAGACCCGTGCAGACTCGTGCAGACTCATGCAGACTCGTACAGACTCATACAGACTCATGCAGACTCATACAGACTCATGCAGACTCGTACAGACTCGTACAGACTCGTACAGACTCATGCAGACTCATGCAGACTCATACAGACTCATGCAGACCCGTGCAGACTCGTGCAGACTCATGCAGACTCATACAGACTCATGCAGACTCGTACAGACTCGTACAGACTCGTACAGACTCATGCAGACTCATGCAGACTCATACAGACTCATGCAGACCCGTGCAGACTCGTGCAGACTCATGCAGACTCGTACAGACTCGTACAGACTCGTGCAGACTCATGCAGACTCGTGCAGACTCATGCAGACTCGTACAGACTCGTGCAGACTCATGCAGACTCATGCAGACTCATACAGACTCATGCAGACCCGTGCAGACTCGTACAGACTCATGCAGACTCATGCAGACTCATACAGACTCATGCAGACTCGTGCAGACTCGTGCAGACTCATGCAGACTCGTACAGACTCGTACAGACTCGACTGCAGACTCGTGCAGACTCATGCAGACTCGTACAGACTCGTGCAGACTCATGCAGACTCATACAGACTCGTGCAGACTCATGCAGACTCATACAGACTCGTGCAGACTCATGCAGACTCATGCAGACTCTTACAGACTCATGCAGACTCATGCCGACTCACACAGACTCGTACTGACTCGTACAGACTTGCAGATAAAGAAAAATCTTCATATAGATGAAAAGGTCACGTGTTAATACTTCTGTTAATATTTTTTGTTCTGTTAAAGCACAAACTGCATTTCAAGAAAAATTGAAAGCATTTTGAAAATTGACTCTTAATTTTACAGATAAAAGTTATTTAAAAAAAAAGCTGTTCGGTGAATTCACTGACCAACTTAACTGCATTAAAATAATTATTTATTTATAGATTATTTTTATTGTGTTTATACAAAGACAGAACAAACAAACATGGGATTAAAAGTGCAACCAGTCAACAGCTGGCTGAACACCAGAACCTGGACGGGTGAATTTCAACGTGAAACTCTTTGAGATGAACAGCAGGTGGCAGTAAATCTCCACTGACAGCAGAGGGGAGGCTGCTCCACTGTTCAGTCTCACTTAGCTGTTGTTGGTTTGTTTTTTTTCTGACAAATATGAAGATGTGCAGTTATACTGTGCGATGGTTTTGTAGAAAGACCTGCTGTAACCTCTTGCCTCTTCCTAAATACGCCACTAAACACGTCTCCACCTGAGGATTTATACGTTGGAAAGACAGTGAAAGTGAAAGGAAGATGTGTCCCTGTAATGTGACTGTAGACATGTTTCTGAGCTCTTCTTCTCTTTCTCCTTCATCCTGCTTTCAGCCTGAGAACCTGCTGTACTACAACGCCGATGAGAACGCCAAGATCATGGTCAGTGACTTCGGTTTGTCCAAGACTCTGGAACATGGGGTGATGTCCACGGCCTGCGGTACACCAGGATACGTTGGTGAGTTCATTTAGAGGTTTCACTACATTACAGTGCCAGAAAAAAAGTATGTGAACTCTTTTGTTGACTCACTTTTGGAGACAACCCCTAGTGGTCCGTTAAGGAACTGCAATAATAAGCTCATCATACCACACATAAAATCCTCTTGGACAATAACTTTTAAGAAAACTAGAACAATCCGGTTTGAAATGAAACTTTAATTCTGTGCTCGACCTCCGCTGGAAATCCACCATCACATGAACCTGTTGCTGAAAAGTCTTTTACCTGGACGCTACTCACTGCTGCGTGTCACATTGCAGCCCCTGAGGTTCTGGCTCGGAAACCCTACAGCAAAGCCGTGGACTGCTGGTCCATCGGGGTCATCACATACATCCTGTGAGTACATTTAAACCCTCTACTGGGATTACAGATGGACCAGCATGTCAAACTGACTTAAATAAAAGGTGCTAATTGCGGCACAAACCGTTATCATACTGGGATCTGATGCATGACCTCTGTGCGCCGCAGGCTCTGTGGCTACCCTCCATTCTTCGACGAAAACGAAACTCGCCTGTTTTCCAAGATCATGAGGGCCGAGTACGCCTTCCACTCACCGTTCTGGGACGACATCTCTGAGTCAGGTAGGGTTCAGGTTTGGACCGGGGATGAGAGACTTTGGTCTGTTGTCTCATTAAAGTATGGCTGATGTTTTCTGACACTGGACCACTGAAAACTGAAACTGGAAAAAAAAAAAAACCATTGGTTTTGTCGTCCAGAGTTAGATTTTACATCCATGATAACCGTATGGGTAGGGGATTTTTTTTCTTTATATCAGATGAATTTATATTAAGCAATTAAGCTTACCAATCAAACATCCAGATATCATTTGACATTGTTTGATTGACAGCTAGCCATTGGCTAGGACAGGTACCCATTGGCTAAGACAACTAGTCATTGGCTGAGATGGCTAATTAATGGCTAAGGCAGCCAGCCATTGGCTAATACAGCTAACTATTGGCTAAGGGAGCTAGCAATTGGCTAAGACAGCTAACCATTGTTTAAGGCGGCTACCCATTGGCTAAGCCACTGGATAAGCCAGCTAGCCATTGGCTAGGACAGATAACCATTGGATAAGGCAGCTAGCCATTGGCTAGGACAGATAACCATTGGATAAGACAGCTAGTCAATGGCTAGTACAGATAACCATTGGTTAAGACAGCTGGCCAATGGCTAAGGCAGCTACCCACTGGCTAAGACTCATTGGCTAAGCCATTGGCTAAGACAGCTAAGATGGCTAATTATTGGCTAGAGCCACTAGCCATTGCTTAATATGGCTAACTATTGGCTAAGGGAACTAGCAATTGGCTAAGACAGCTAACCATTGTCTAAGGCAGCTAGCCGTTGACTAGGACAGATAACCATTGGATTAGACAGCTAGCCATTGGCTAGTACAGATAACCATTGGTTACAGCTAGCCAATGGCTAAGGCAGCTACCCACTGGCTAAGCTATTGGCTAAGACCCATTGGCTAAGACAGCTAAGATGGCTAATCAATGGCTAAGGCAGCCAGCCATTGGCTAATACAGCTAACTATTGGCGAAGGAAGTGCACGGCATTACTTTCCGGCGCTGCTGCATGCCTTAGAAGAGAAAGTTTGGTGTTCAGTGATATTTTACAGCATGAGCCGAGCATGTATTTGGAGATGTTCTTATAAATCTGCCAGTCCTGAAACTTGAGGATTCGTTTCAGTTCTTGTTGTTTCACCGAATGGTGCTCTGGAAATGTTGGCAAAGTAAAGAGCAGGATTTGTATCTATAATCTTTGAGATTAGCCTGATATAGGCCAGCACACTGACATCATCTCCTGAGGACATCTATAGTGGTTTGACCTGTGGGATTAGGCCAGACTTAAACTCTGCAGGTGCTAAATTTACCTGCGACAGCTCTGAGGACGAACATCAGCGGACATTCATAGATTCACATGACAGTCATCTTCCTCCTCCGAGGGAAAAACATGTCAAATTAAGCTAATTATTAATGCACGGCATGCATGAACTGATTCATTTAATGTTTTCTGTGAAGGACTGGACTGAAAAAATGGAACATTTTATCCTCCTGTTTTAAATCTGTGAAGTCTGTGATGATGTCACTCATGCTGCCCCGCCCCTTCCACCTGATGCCAGGGCTCTGAAAATGAAAAAAAAAAAAAAAAGAAAGATATTGATGTGCAGCAGGTCAGTGAACTACAGCTCTGAGATGTCCATCCCATGTCTCAACAGCCAAGGAGTTTATCAGGAACATGATGGAGAAAAACCCAACCAAACGCTTCACCACTGAACAGGCCCTCAGACACCCCTGGTGAGTCCTCGCCGTCTCTGCCGCCATCGCGCCACTTTGTCTTTTCCCAGCTGCGGCTCACGCAAACTCACGGCGCCGGCCTCTTTTTCAGGATCGCCGAAGACACTGCTAAAGACGTGGATATTTATCATTCTGTCTGTGAACAGATGGAGAGAAACTTTGCCAAATCCAAATGGAAGGTAAGAACCATGACTGCGTACATGGTTTAGTTCATTACAGAATAGCACTTAGCTCCGTTAGCAGCTTTGAGTTGGTCTGGACGGCTCCAAGGATGGAGCTGAGCTAAGCAGCAGCTCGTATTAGCATTACACCGTCGACTGGGAGTTTACCACTCCTCACTAAATCAAACCGAGCTGCCCAGTGAAACTCAGGCAGCATCAGTATTGACTGTTTTTCTTTGTGTGCATTTTCCAACAGCAAGCCTTCACCGCAGCCTCAGTGGTCCACCACATGAAGAAACTGCAGCTGTCCCACGGTGCCCCACAGCCCTCCCCCCTCTGCCTGCCCACAATCACAGTACAGTCCGCCTCCCAGAGTGATTTGAGTGCGCTAGGACCCTGCCACGATGCAGGTGACGCCCTGGACCCTAACGGGAACCCCGTTCGCGGCGCTGGTCATCTGTCCTGTGGGTGACCTTGGGTCCGGCCAGGGTCTCCGTCCACCGCTGAGGGCCAGCCTCAGTGACCCCGGAAGCGCGCTCGCCGCCAACGAGTCGGCCGAAGCCCATGCCTTCCATTCAGAGAGTGATGCTCATTTCAGGCCATCCCAGAGGTAACAGCGGCTCTCCCCTCCAGCTGGATGATGTGAAGTCCAGGGACTTCAGATGTATTGGGGAGGGGGGTCGATCAACAACTCATCCTCCCATAGAATCACAGTTGAAATTAACATGCTAATGTTTTGAATGTGTAGTGAGGTGGGAACAGCTGGAAAACCCAACTGACCCAACCAACCAAATTACCAACTAGATCTGGGCGGCATCCACCAGTCTAGACAATCCCAATCAGTCAACTAGCCTAAACCAGCCAACCCACCAACCTGCTCTACTAACCAACACACCAGTCCCAAACCGACCTACCCACCAACCGACTGAACAATCCCAGTCAATCAACTCAATCCAACCACCCAACCCACCAACCTAGCTCCACCAACCATATTAGCCCAAACCACCAGTCCAAACCAATAAACCTATAATACCCATCCCACCAAAACACCAATCCACCAGCCCAAACCGTCCAACCAAACCCACCAAATCAACCAACCAATCCAAACTAACCCAACCAACGAATCCAAACCTACCCAACCCACCAAATCAACCAACCTATCCAAACCTATCCAACCTAACAAAAATCCAAAACCAAAAACCAACCAACCAACCCAACCAAAACCAACCAACCAAACCTACCAACCACCAAATCAACCAACCAACCCAACAACAACCAAAAACCAACCAATACCAACCAAACCCAACCAAAACAACCAAACCTATCCAAACCAACCAAATCAACCAACCAACCATCCAACCACAAAATCCAACCAACCAAACCAACCCAACCACAAACAACCAAACCAAACCAACCAACCCAAATCCAACCAACCAATCCAAACCTATCCAACCCACCAAATCAACCAACCTAACCAAACTAACCCAACCAACCCAAACCCCAACCACAAATCAACCAAACCAAATCCAAAACTAACCCAAACCAACCCCAAACCTACCCAACCCACAAATCAACCAACCAACCAAACTAACCCAACCAACCAATCCAAACCTATCCAACCCACAAATCAACCAACCAATCCAAACTAACCCAACCAACCTATCCAAACCTATCCCAACCCACCAAATCAACCAACCAATCCAAACTAACCCAACCCAACAAATCAACCAACCTATCCAAACGTACCCAAACCACTAAAACACCAGTCCACCAGTCCACCAGTCCAAACCAACCTACCTTGTCATCCAGCCCGGCGGTGCCAACCATCCAACCCTACAGACTGTCCAGTGGTGGTTTTATTTGTTTACTGCGCCACTGTGTTCTACGTTTTAATTCTTATGGAAGATACATTTTCTAAACTGAAACATTGTTAATCGTATTTTGGCTCACTCTACTTTATTTTCTCTTCACGTGAGACGTCATTTGTGTGCCTGAGGTGCAGCAACAGAGCTCTGTTTCTGTGTTGCAGCCTGGACGTCGTAGCTCAGAGGAAGGACCCGCCGCTCCAGTCTGGAGTCTGCGCCGTCATGTGATTGGCCCGCCTCTCGCGTGGGAGGACTCTCGTTCAGGTAAAGATTTTGTTTTTGATTTCCTTGTCTCAAACCTGCCCGCGGCTGACGACTCGTTTCATTTCTTTGTTTTTTTTTAGTTCTTGACATGACATCACATCCACTCTGGTCCTCTGCTGCAGAAAGACGCCCGTCAGCGCTCACACTGCGACTACACCTGATCAAGCAGCCATCCAGTCACTTCACTTCATCAGTCTGAACACAATGGGTGGCGTTTATATTCTTCAAATCATTATTCATTATCACTCCATGTTAATAAATACTCTGGAATGCATTTATTTTGATTAGACATAGCTGATTTGGAACGTTTGTCTATTTTTGTCATATTTTCTTATATTCTCGACTTGCTTGTAACATTTGTATTTGATTTTGTTGTTGTGTGAGACTTCACGATCACATGAGTGAAACCTGGAAAAGCGCGTTGTGAGTGAGCTGATGGAGCGTTAGCTGAAGCTGATGCACCCTGGGAACCCGGTCGGTCGTGATGTCCGAACCGGGGGAAGTAAACGTATCGTTATTTTTTTAACATTCACGCTGAGCTCCGCAGTCAGTTTTAGTCCAGCGTCTCTGGCGACTTTCTCTGGCGAAGCTGCCGTCTTTGTTCAATAACCGAACTCATCAAGTGCCACGAGCTGGTGTTTAGATGCCGTGAACACTAGCGATGCCATGGATGATTCTGTATTTGCGCGTAAAGCGCTTTAGTCTTTTTTTTTGTATTATTTTCCTGAATGAACCTGTAACTAGTTTCGCTTCTTCTCCTCCTCGGGTGGACTCATCAGTCAGAAACTTGGAAGACGGAAACTGAACTGTAAACATGCTTTTATTTATAAAAGTGCACAGAAAACAGATGTAAAACAAGAAAAATAAATAATGTTAAAAATCATTCCCCCTTTGTTCTGTCATGAAAAATGCAGAGGCTGTACCCCAACGTTCCCTGGAGTTTCAGGTAAAAGCTCAGCGCGTCACCGTACTTTATTTTTGACTTTTAAAAGACTTTTTTTTTCAACTTCAGCTCCCTTTCTGAGCTTTTCTGGCGCTCACACAAGTGTCCTGATTACTGTTTATGGAGAAAAATGTGTTTATGATAAATTCTACATGTCAATGGGGAGTTTAAGTAGTGCAATAAGTATCCTTTAATTCACCCTTGTTCTCTCGTGAAGCTGAAATGCTAATGCTAAAATGCTAAACTAACACTTTTTAAAAGCATTTTAAAAGCAAAGCAGTCCAGAATAGGAGGCACAAAGGTGTAACACATCTGCCAGAACACTGGAGACTTGGAATCAAGCTACACTTCCTTTTTCATTTTGGTTCCACATCACATTTTCTTTTGCAGCCCGATTCACGTCTGGGTCGCCGGTGAATCCGGGTCGAGGCTGAGAGATGCCTGCAGACGGCGCGAACGGCGAGGGGCCACGCGGTGGCGCTCAGCCCTGGCAGGTGCTCAGAACGCGGGATCTGTACCGAAGCTTCTCCAGGAGGTCTTTCACCTTGGCGTCGAGCCCTTCGAGCTTCGTGGACTTGCTGAGGATGTCTCCCTGCAGCCGTCTGAGGGTTTCTGCTTTTCCTGCGGGGGAGCCAAGAGGACAGGAACCGATTATCTCGCCGGTCCGACAACAGAAATACCGCCACAAATATCACAAATTAAGCCTCTTCTTTGTCTGAGTACAAAGAAAAACTATTTTACAGTCATGCAGAAGCCAGTGTCTGTAACACTTTTTTCTTTTTCTTTAAATGTAATCATCTGATCGTAGCGGGTTTCAAGGATTTAAGTAGAAAATGTTCAATAAAGCTTTCAATCTTTCAAATCAAACCACAAAACCCCCCTGGAACGATGTCTAATGGACAGATGAGACTAAAATGCAGTTGTCTGGTCTTAATGCTTAAAGCTTGTGTGGAGGAAACCAAACATGTGAGCAGAAACATCTCATCTCCACTGTCGAGCACGGCAGTGGAGGGGCCATGATTTGGGGTTCAGTTAGTCCCACAGATCCTGAGCAGCTGGTAATCACGGTTAACGACCGTTAACGACTGTTGCCCCCTGAGAGCATATCTCTGAAGAGCGTGTGGGGATATTACCGTCCAGAGACTTCATCATGTCTCCGGTGGAGTTCGTCAGAGCTCCGGCGTCCTCCTTCAGTTTGGCCAGTCGATCCCCCGCGGGCACCTCCTGCCCCCCCGGCGCTGGGGTACCTTCATCTTTGAGACGATCGAGCTGTTTCTCCAAAGTTTGCAGGTCCTAAAAACAGACGCAGTTCTGTTAGCGCAGATATGAGGAAGTTCAGCTGACCGCAGAAGATCCTTACTAAAAACTACGTTTACCATCAGTCTGATTGTCCCAAATTCAGCTGCAGGCCAACGATAAGCCAACCTAACCTTAACCTGTAACTCTGGGTCGTAGCAACGCTCTCGTCAAGGTTAATGCCCAGTTTCTGAACCAGAACAGCTACCTGATCGGCTGCAGCTGCTTCATCCTCAGCTTTGTCCGCATCGTTTTTCGCATCCTGAGCTCGCCGGCCGGCTTTTTCCAGGATGCCTTTCAGCTCATCCAGTTGGGGTTTCATCGGATTTATCAGCGTCGGCAAGTCGTCCAACACCTTCTCTGCTGGACTCAGCTGGTCTTGGGTCTGGATGAAGAGGAAAATATTCATTAAAAAAAAACATAATGAGCGTCACGTCATTCAGATGTTTCAGGAGCTGATCGATTTTTGGTGGAGCCAACCAATAACCTTCTGAAGAGGGATGAGATCATCACCTTTTTCAGGTTGTCGTTTCAGGCCGTCTACGAGATCCATGCTGTCCTGCAGCCTGTCCTCCAGCGAGGAGAGAGAGCCCTCCGCCGAGCCGAAGCCTTCCAGCAGCTCCGTCCACGTTGGCCTTCACTCCCAGAGCCACGTCCCTGTGGGGGTGAAACCAGAAACATTTAATTCTCCATCGCTCTGGGGGACCGCACTGTTAAGAATGGAACAGCTTGCGCCGCAGATATCTGATGATGGATTTGTAACACTTTTGTGCCAATGGTAGGAATTTAAGACGTGCTTCTCCTTCATTGTCATTCGATGACACTAGTTCCCTCCTCAAAACTTTTCTGTATGGAAGAGGAGATGTGGGGTGAATTCGAATTCTTCCCTTAACCCTCAATTTTTGGCCCTCAATCTTAAACCTCGAAAGTAAGTGTAAGTCTATCTTGTGACTTAGAAATGGGACACCTCTCGAGTGCAGTTACATCTTCAGACTGAAATGTATCAGAGCCGTGTTGTCTCTGTATTCCCTGAAATGATACAGGGATAATATTGAAAAGAGCGCCGTATATTCTCTAAATAATATTAGCAAATAACACAATAGAGGATACATTATTCAGTCCTCCGTCGCTACACAACAAGGTATACAGGTAGCGTGAAGCCTGCCGGGGACCGCCTGTTCGGCAGAAAACATTGTAAAGTAAAAAAATAAATGTTACGCAACAACGATGTTAATCCATGAAAAAAGTCTCAAACAAAGACAATAAGATGGTTTCGTAACATTTATATCTTTAAGAACTACGAAGGTACTTACATTTGTAGCTAGCTTTTTTTTAGCGCTATCCTTTTCGAATATGTCTTGGCTAAATTACCCAGTGCCTTCTGGGTAACACTTACTTCCAAGGGTGGTGCCGGAAAATCTCAATTTTGAGGGCGATACAGCCCTTAAACTCGTCCCTCAAGCACTTGCATTTAGCGGGAGCGCGCATTTTTGAGATTGAGGGCTGAGATTGAGGGCTAAAATTGAGGGTTGAGATTGAGGGCTGAGATTGAGGGCTGAGATTGAGGGCTGAGATTGAGGGCTAAAATTGAGGGTTGAGATTGAGATTGAGGGCTGAGATTGAGGGTTGAGATTGAGGGCTGAGATTGAGGGTTAAGATTGAGGGTTAAGATTGAGGGCTGAGATTGAGGGTTGAGATTGAGGGTTAAAATTGAGGGCTGAGATTGAGGATTGAGGGCTGAGATTGAGGGTTAAGATTGAGGGCTGAGATTGAGGGCTGAGATTGAGGGCTGAGATTGAGGGCTGAGATTGAGGGCTGAGATTGAGGGTTAAGATTGAGGGTTAAGATTGAGGGCTGAGATTGAGGGCTGAGATTGAGGGTTGAGATTGAGGGCTGAGATTGAGGGTTAAGATTGAGGGTTGAGATTGAGGGCTGAGATTGAGGGCTGAGATTGAGGGCTGAGATTGAGGGTTGAGATTGAGGGTTGAGATTGAGGGTTAAAATTGAGGGCTGAGATTGAGGATTGAGGGCTGAGATTGAGGGTTAAGATTGAGGGCTGAGATTGAGGGTTGAGATTGAGGGGTGAGATTGAGGGTTGAGATTGAGGGCTGAGATTGAGGGCTGAGATTGAGGGTTGAGATTGAGGGCTGAGATTGAGGGTTAAGATTGAGGGTTAAGATTGAGGGCTGAGATTGAGGGCTGAGATTGAGGGTTGAGATTGAGGGTTGAGATTGAGGGTTAAAATTGAGGGCTGAGATTGAGGGTTAAGGGAGGAATTTGAATTCACCCTTGAACTCCCTTATGTGACTGGTTTAAGTGGAAGCCAGTTAGGGCTCCCATTTTCACCCATGAACACAACCACTGCGAACAGTTCATGTGGGGCCAACGTGGCACCCATGGGCGGTCCCAGCTGGGGCGGTCCCAGCTGGGGCGCCAGTTTTCACATCTCAGGTGGGCCTCGCACACAGATGCTGGCTGGGTATGAAGCGTGAGCGATTCTCACCTGGCGTCCTGAGCCTCCCGCAGCAGCTTCCTGGCCGCGTCCAGCTGCGGCTCCGCCTCCTTCAGCACTGCCGTGCTGTTCGGAAGGTTGGCCGCCAGATTCTTGAGCTCGTCCAGCTTCTTCTTCAGATTGGCGAGGCCGAGGGGCAGTTTGGCCTTCAGGATCCAGTCACTCACTTCCTGTATCTGGGTCAGGTTGGACGATGGGTCTAGACACACAAAGAGTTAAAAAAAAAAAAAGGTGAGACTGAAGCGGCGAGGGAGCGGACAGCCTCCGTCCTGACATCAACAAGGCTCAGGAGATAACGTGTACCTGACAGGAAGTCTTTGAGCTCTTTCACAACGTCGCGCGTCTCCTTTAAGTCGTCTTCCAGCTCGCCTTTTGCCTGCTTCATTTTGTCGGACAGCTTGTCTGTGGACTGCCTCACCTGGTTAGCTGTCTCCTGAGTTTTCTGGAGCTGTGATGAAATAAAAAACTAAGGCGATCATTTCAACTCAGTAAACTGCTAACTGGTCAGAGAAAACCCAGACGGGGCTAACAAGAGCTCGTACCATCTCCGCAGCCTCCGTGATCTTCCCACTGAGCTTGTCCAGTCGGTCTTTCACGTCTGTGACGTCGGCGTTCGCCCTGACACTCAGCGGCAGACCGCCAACGCATTTTTTCCCCTTCTCACAAGGTGGCGCTCCCTCTGGTGGGCACAAATCTTCACCCGGACACTGGACGGGGGTGCAGGGCTCCGATCGAACGCTGCCACACACCTGGAAAAGGAAGGCACAGATCTTGTAGCTGGATGCAATTAGAGCTGTGCGATTTTATCGATTCTGCAATATATATCGATATTTTACCGAGTATCGATTTTTTTTCAGGCATTTGCAAGCTGCCTGTCAGCCATTAATGTATAATTGATGCTTTCAGTTCAAATAATTCAAACCAAGTCATTGGAACACTCACAAGATGTCACCAAATAATGTAAATGTATTGTAAGAGAAATCGATATATATCGTATCGTGAGCCAAATATCGTGTATCGTATCGCGAGATTAGTGTATCGCAGCAATTTGAAAGCCAAAGCGGAATACAATATCATTTGTGTCTGTTCGTTTCTCGTTCAAATCGGTTAATATTTCATTATTTAGCCAAACACCCTTTAATCCAAAGCAAGTTTAGCTTTTAAGAACTGCAGCTGAGGTTGGTTCCTGGACGTTCTCTGGGCCTCAGTCTCAGGACCAGTCGGTCACCTTTTCGTCTGGTGAGGCATCAAAGACGGCTCAAAAGGCAGACTGGGACATTAATAACAGGATGCTGGGAAACTTTGCTGTGGTTCAAGAAGCAGCGCCAGGAGTGCTACTTAACACAGCTGTGGTAGATCTCTAATTAGTTTCTCCCTTGTCATACATAATAATAAGAGTCTGCGACATCTCCAGGAGCTGTCAGCCAACATCCTTTTGTGTGGCACCTTAATTTTGAATGAATTTCCAAGAAAAAGCAAAAACTTAAATTGACCTGAGCTGCTCAGTTTACACTTTGTTTCCCATTTAAAAAAAAGAATCAATTCGTGATCCGACACTGACGAGCTAAAGATGACACGTAAGTGTAATTCCTCTGAGCGGGCGACGGCCCCGGCAGGTACCTGTTTGGCGGCGGGAGTGAGGTCCGGCTGGGAGGCCAAGCTGAGGTTCAGTTTATTCAGATCTCTGGTGTTTGCCGGCTGGACTCGGTTCTGAATGTCCTTTGTCTCGTCTCTGATTTCAGCCGCCTCCTCAACCGTCTTCCCGGCGACGTTCACTTTCTTGGCTGCGTCCGTTGACTTGTCATAGGCGTTCTTGATGGTAACAAATCCCTCTGCGTAAAACAGACGAAGCAAACACGGGCGTGTTAATGCTGCGAATGCACCATTTTAATTCAGTAAAAGGAGTGTTAGGAATAAAATATCTGAGGGCTGTTTGATTGTTAAAGCTAAAACTTGACATGAGGGAATGCTGTTTCCTTTTACGACCATGAGTTCCTCAGCTTGGGTTTACGACTTGATTACTGTAACATCCTCCAGACCCCCGATCAACAGTATGCAACCCCCGGAACAACAGCTTGTTTATTAACCAGGACTTTGTGATTGGACATCTGGATTTCCGGGGACAAAGAGTCATAAACTCAGAGGAGACCAGGGTCCGCCTTCCTTTGGATCTTTAAAGACAGGCACAATCTAACTTGGAGCGTGCATTTCGTCCATGGCAGTATCTTGGTGATGTTGTGGACAAGTGTACCATCGGCCGATTAAAATACTCTGCATGGCATAATAATTCTTTGTCTTCATGATTGTATTAAACTCTTTGTTTCTAGTCTTGTCATTAGGCACCAGATAAAAGAACACGGAGAGATACTTTCAGGAGCTTTTCTTTTTGTTCCAACTACATTCTTTCACCTCCAGTCAGATGGTTAACCCCCCCTGAGCTGCTTACGCGCTCCTCACCTGCATTGTTGGGGCTGATGGAGTTCTCCGTGGCGTCTTTCTTGGTATTGTACACCAAAGTCAGGCCGTCCAGGATAGATTGAAGTTTGTCCAGCTCGGACTCCAGATCAGGAGTTCTCCCGATGGGAGGGAGGTCATTATCAACCTTCTCCACCTCGTCCCTGCAAGACAGTTAAAGGTGAGGAGCATGAATTCCTGACAAAGCCAGTGAAGAAGCGGTAAATATTCGAGCGGCTTCTCACCTGAGCTCGTCGAGCCGGGAGAGAGCATCGTCAACTTGCTTGACTGAAACGGGCGGGAGGGGAAGGGAGTCCCTGATCAGCCTCAGGCTGGACTCCAGGGCCCAGATGCGCGGCCCGAAGTTTGTTCCGGCGCCTCCCGGACGGGTGGGCAGCCTGGGAGAGAATCGCTCCAGAGCCAGGCTGATGTTCTTCCGCTGCAGGTCGAGGGAGAAGAAGCAGGAGGGGCACGTCTCGCAGGCGGGGAAGGAGTCGCAGCGCCCGGCGCCGCAGGAGTCGCAGCGAGTCCCGGTGACGCCGGGCCGGCACAGGCACGCCCCCGTCAGCTTGTCGCAGACCTCTGGAAGCGTCCCCTCTGCGTCACACTGGCATGCTGCGGAGGACGAGACAAGAAGATGGCCGCTGAATATCTGGCTCAAACGTGAGGAGACGGTAACAAGCTTCCGGTCCTCGGTGCCACGACCGGGTCACTGGAGCAGGGAAGGAAGCTGACTCACGTCGGCAGCCGCTCAGCGGGTCTCCGTATGTGTTATCCGCACACTCGCTACAGGTTCTGCCTCCGAAGCCTGGTCTGCACCGACACTGACCCGTCAGCTGGGAGGAAGCAAAGAGAGCTGAGTATCAGGACAAATTCAAGGCCTCGTCCACCTGAAGCATCCTGAGTTGAGGCGCAGCGGCGGCGGCAGAATGACCACACCCAGATGTTCTCACTCTGTCACACTTCTCCGCACATCTGGAAAGCCTTATCCAACACTCCTTCACGTTTTCTTTCAATATCCACACGGATGTTTTCACCATTAGTATGTGTTTTTCTAGTGTTTTATTGTTATGAATTTTGTTATCGGAGCTGTTCCTCCATATTTCCATTCCTTGTATTTATTATAATTCATGGAGTCAGCAACTGTTAAGCACATTGAATTAAATTAAATTAAATGTGATTGAGTCTTGCTAACATAAAATTGAATTAAATAAAATTAAATGTGATTTAGTCTTGCTAACATTAAATTAAATTGAATTAAATTAAATTAAATGTGATTTAGTCTTGCTGACATAAAATTAAATTAAATAAAATGTGATTTAGTCTTGCTAACATTAAATTAAATTGAATTCAATTTAATTTAATGTTAAATTGAATTAAATTGAATTAAATTAAATAAAATGTGATTTTGTCTTGCTAACATTAAATTAAATTGAATTAAATTGAATTAAATTAAATTAAATTAAATTAAATTAAATAAATTAAATTAAATTAAATTAAATTAAATGTGATTTATTCTTGCTGACATAAAATTAAATTAAATTTGATTTAGTCTTGCTAACATTAAATTAAATTGAATTAAATTGAATTAAATTAAATTAAATTAAATGTGATTTAGTCTTGTTGACATAAAATTAAATTGAATTAAACTGAATTAAATCAAATTGAATTAAATGTGATTTAGTCTTGCTGACATAAAATTAAATTGAATAAAATTAAATGTGATTTAGTCTTGCTGACATGAAATTAAATTAAATAAAATTAGGTCTATCTGACTTCTAATTAAATTAATTAAAATTAAATTAAATTAAAAACAAATAAAATTAAATGTGATTTAGTCTTGCTGACATAAAATTAAATTAAATAAAATTAGGTCCATCTGACTTCTAATAAAATGAAATAAAATAAAATAAAATAAAAAACAAATTAAATTAAATGTGATTTAGTCTTGTTGGCTCGTACCTGGTCGCAGGCGTCACTGGTGGACCTGGTGGGGTCGCAGCCACAGGGCTCGCAGCTCTCTGACAGCGCTGGTTTCCAGTAGCCCTTTGAACACTGGTCGCAGGTCAAACCGTGGAAGTGGGGGCGACAGGGACACTGGCCCGTCACAGAGTCGCACTCCTCCGACTGCGAGCCGTCCGGAGAACAGGAGCATCCTGGGAGAAACGGGGAAAACACAGTTAGGGAGATGCACCGGAGTGATGAGAATAAGCCATGCAACATGCATGCAGCTGGTATTTTTTACTTTGGAACAATGACTGAATTTGAATGCGGAGCTGGATCAGTCAGTGAAACGTATGGAGCCCCATTTGGGTCATAATTCAATGAATAAATGAGTCTATTATTATAAAAATACAGGTGTTTATTATTATGAAATACGTATCCATTATTATGAAATGTTTCCCATTATTATGAAATATATGTTAATTATTAGGAAATATTTCCCATTATTATGAAAAAAAATGTAATTATTATGAAATATATTTTTATTATTATTTAATCTTAGTTTATTGCATAATAGTTTATTTCAGAATTGCTTTTTCATCTAAGAATGAGCTTTTACATAATGATGACATTTTGCCAGTGGGCGGGGCCAGTGGTTGACCTGCACGCTCATTGGCTGATCCTTCTCCATTCTACGCTCTGACATCGACTAGTTTTGGCCTTGAGGTCCCGTTAGCAGTGGGCCGTGGCGTCATCAAGGTGCGCTCCTAGTCTGATTGTAGCTATGGCAGCTTGGACTGAGCTACGGGAAACGTTGACGTTTCTTAGTCGATGTCAACTTTTAACAGTAAACTGAGGTGCATTCTGCCACCTACTGGCCTGGAGTATATACATTGCACCTCTCACCCACTATAGGCTCTTGGCGATTGTGCTAGCATAATTTTTGGCATAATCTGAGTAATTGAGCATAATCTTTGCCCTTTTTCCAAAAGTAGCACTGCTAGCATAATCCGTATATTTTCTTGTCTTAATAGCACAATTTTAGAATAATTCAAGAAAACGAAGATCTCAGCTACTAAAAACAATAGATTACTATTAACAGTTGGTTCCACTCCTATTTTGCAATTGCTTTTTAGTTGTGTTGAGATACCGCGGGAATTTGATGAAACGGAAGCAGAAGTCTGTGCCTCGGTCCCAGACTCCTTAGTCTTCCTCCCAGTGCTCGTTTCAAAATGGCGGCCGCTATCCGCAGAGAGTGTTCCGCTGTATAGGCCTAACCACCGGATAAAATTATCCAGGTTTTGAACAACCGGGCCCAGAACGTCAGGCCAGGGTTAATAAAATACATTTTCAAACTTGTCTTGTGAGTTGTGAAGTTTGTGCACAGAATAATAAAAAAAAAAAAAGTAGCATAATTTTAAAAAGCGAGCATAATTTGAACATAATTTGGGCGAAAAACGAACACTGCCACTAAAATAATATGCCACTTTTACTTGCACAATCGGCAAATGCCTAGCCCACTATCGATATTCACTGTTCTGTTGCTTATGCCTGAATGAAAGAGCAGCCAATCACATAAATGGCTCCGCCCTCTCTGCTGTGATTGACACACAAATCATTCTTATGAAAAGAGAGTAAAAGCTCCTCAGCTGCGTCGTCGGATGACTCACTGTTGCAGCCCAGCGGGTTGGATGCGGTCAGGTCGTAGTATCCCCGTTTGCAGCGGTCGCAGCGGTGGCCCTCCACGTTCGCTTTGCACCGGCAGGAGCCCGTACTGTCCTCGCAGCGGGCCCCGTTCTCCGCTCCCTCGGCGCTGCAGGAGCAACCTGGAGGCCACACGACAAACAAGACAAGTTGCTCAGACGCTGCCCGACGCCGCGGGGCTTCAGGGTGCGCCGCTGCCGGCCGGTTACTCACGTATGCACGCGTCGGGGCGGTCCATCCGGCTGTAGGGGTTCCTCTGGTAGCCCGGCGCACACTGGTCGCACCTGGGGCCCGCGGTGTGGTGCGCGCAGTCCTCGCACACCCCCCCGCTCGTCCTGCCGCTGGCCTCGTACACGGCCTGGTCGAAGTGGCAGCGCTGGGAGTGGTTGTTGCACTGGCAGCCTGAGGACGGATCCAACGGTTCAGTTAACACACCACACCGACAGACGGGGCAGGTAACAAACATTTACGCTACAGGCAAATACAAAAGTCAGCAGCCTCCACTTCTGGAATCACTTATAAAGTCATACAGTGATCCCTTAGTTTTCTGCAGTTAATGGGGACCGGCGCCCCCCGCAACAATCAAAATCCACCAACTAGAGCCAAATGTATTGTAAGATGAATATCGATATATCGAATATCGATATATAAAAATATATTGTATCGTATCGCGAGATTAGTGTATCGCTACAGCCCTAGGTATTGTGCTTATTTTGGCTCGTAATTAGCGGCGAACACGCTAACAACAACAAAACAAAAAGTCTGGTTTTCTCTGCATGGAACGGGAACTTTATTCTGGCGCTGCAGGAACTTATAACATCACACAGGTTGTATTGTTGGGCTCGCACACACACACACGCGCACAACATCCTGTGATGTTTTCAATTTTTTTTAAAATTATATTATATATTTCTGAAAAAAATCCTCTAATAACTAAAACCGCAAATTGGTAAGGGATCACTGTAATGAAAATATTAAGCAAAGCCAGAGTCCTAACTGTAGAGGCCTGAGATCCAACATTAACCTGCGCAGTCGTGGACTTTAATATGTGATGAAAGAGCTTCATCAGCTCTGCAGCAGCTGTGTAACAGGTGAGAGCGGTCTTACGTTTGCAGGTGTGGGTGTCGGCCTCCTCCGCCGGCCTCCAGGGCAGATCGTTGTAGAGGTCGGAGCAGCGCTCGCAGTTCACACCGGCGGTGTTGTGCTGGCAGTCGCACCGCGGGTTCACCTGCGAAAAAGGGTCACGGAGAGACGTGTCAGAACTGCGGCAGCGGGCACCTGAGACGGAGATCCAGCCCTCCGCATGCACACCTGCACGCCGTCGTACAGCTGGTCGCCGTACGTCTCGGGCAGGCATCGGTTGGCGTGTCCGTGGCACATGCAGGCGCCCATCACTCTCATCTCCTTGAGGGCGTAGAAGCTGCTGAGTTGTCTTCCTGGCAGCCGGGGCACGTCGCCCAGCTGGGTCAGCCTGACCCTGAGCCCCGTGAGCCCAGACGCCTCTGCGGATAAAGCAGATAAAGCAGATAAAGCAGCCGTCAGCCAGACGTCCAACACGCCGTCCCCTCCCCGTCCCCTTTAACACACAGTCGTGACGAGGCGCGTACCTTCAATCTTCCGGCTGTCGGGAGCTGAAACGAAACCATACTGACGCAGCGGGCTGAACTCGATCTGGGGACGAGAGGTCACGTTAGATAACAACACAGAGCTGCAGTCTCACCTCTGCAGGTGCGCTTTGTGGAGGCATTTTATTTGGTTCAACATGCGTCTTTAAAAGTGATTAAATGCTCCTCGTGTTGAGCTATTTTTTAAGGTTTTGGGTAATATAGAAGATAGGTATCAGAATTGAATTCAAAGAAAACTTGAAGCTCAGGTATGAAATGAAGGAAGCTGCTGACGTTCAAGGTGAAACGATGACCGAAGACAGTTGTTAAATGTCAAAGACTGCTTTATTTTGGGGTGTTACTCCTACACAAGTCACAACATGTAAATAAGAACACTTTGGAGTCGTTTGGAAGCTTATTTATCATCAGTCATCCATCTTCTTGGTTGAGTCCATCCGGGAGAAAAGCTCTCATTGCTTTAGATCAGGATTGTCAAAGTCGGTCCTCAAGTATGGACCCCCGTTTGGGTCAAAATTCAATGAATAAATGAGTCTATTATTATAAAATACAGGGTTTTATTATTATGAAATATTTCCCATTATTATAATAATGGTTTCGTTTTTCATAAGAATGATTTGTGTGTCAATCACAGCAGAGAGGGCGGAGCCATTTATGTGATTGGCTGCTCTTTCATTCAGGCATAAGCAACAGAACAGTGAATATCGATAGTGGGCGAGAGGTGCAATGTATATACTCCAGGCCAGTAGGTGGCAGAACGCACCTCAGTTTACGGTTAAAAGTTGACATCGACTAAGGAACGTCAAGGTTTCCCGTAGCTCAGTCCTAGCTGCCATAGCTACAATCGGACTAGGAGCGCACCTTGATGACGCCACGGCCCGCTGCTAACGGGACCTCACGGCCAAAACTAGTCGATGTCAGAGAGTAGAATGGAGAAGGATCAGCCAATGAGCGTGCAGGTCAACCACTGGCCCCGCCCACTGGCAAAATGTCATTATTATGTAAAAACTCATTCTTATGAAAAATGAAGCAATTATGTAAAAACTAGGGATGCACATGGTTAACCATTTAACAGTTAACCGATAACAGTAACTCTAACCGATTAATACTAACGGTCAATTTTGTTTTTAAGCTACGTAATTCAATCAACCCATGGGGGCGTGTCGACAGGTGCAACAGGCCTCTGATTGGTCAATTCTACATCTGCGTAGAAAAGAGCGCGTCATCGAAAAAAATGAGGAAGTACCCACATCTGTACGATTCTGGTTCTCCACACTACAAAGACAGCACATATTCTAGTAATTCATGGAGGGAGATAGCGATGAATGTGGGTCTGGATACGGCCGAGACGGTGAGGAAGTGGAAAACGCAAGAGATAAGTTTAGTAAGTTTAGCTAGTTCGTGATCGTCCCTCTTGCGTTGTGGCGTGGAATAACATAGTATAGTATAAATCAAAAGTGACGGCAGCATCTCTGCGACAAGCTGACGGCGACACATTGCCGCGAGAGTATACACGGGGAAGTGTCCGCATGCGTCCACGACAACGCACGCAACATCGCGGCAGCCAACCCTCCCAGACGTATCGGTTAACGGTTATTAATCGTTAAAGGGCGTCGGTTAACGGTCATAAAAAAAAAAATCCAAAATGTGCCTCCCTAGTAAAAACTCATCCTTAGATTAAAAAAAAAAACATTCTGAAATAAACTGTTATGCATTAAACTAAGATTAAATAATAATAAAAATATATTTCATAATAATTACATTTTTTTCATAATAATAATAATAATGATACACATACACACGTGGACAAAATTGTTGGTACCCCTCAGTTAAAGAAGGAAAAACCCACAATTCTCACTGAAATCATTAGTTTGTTTTTTTAAATAATTATGTTAATCAACAATTCAAAAGTGATGGCTGATTTTGATTATTTGATTTTCAATAAATTTTTATCTATTGTTACTTTTGTAAGTTTCAAGTGATTTCAGTGAGAATTGTGGGTTTTTCCTTCTTTAACTGAGGGGTACCAACAATTTTGTCCACGTGTGTATATTTCATAATAATGGGAAACATTTCATAATAATGGATACGTATTTCATAATAATAAACGCCTGTATTTCATAATAATAGACTCATTTATTCATTGAATTATGACCCTAACGGGGCTCCATACTCAAGGGCCAGAGTCCTGCAGGTTTTGCATGTTTCCCTGCTTTAACACACCTGATCCTAATTAACGGCCACCATTATCTTGTCATCAGGTCCGTTAATGACCCAGCCGCTTGTATCAGGGTGTGAAGAAGGAGGGAAGCATCTAAAACCTGCAGGACAGCGGCCCTCGAGGACCGACACCCCTGCTTTAGATGTTTAGTGATTGTCAGGATTATTTCTTTGCTTTAAACTGCTTCATATTTTTTTTTTTCAAACCTCTCCAGCAGTTTCTCTTGTAATCTCTCTAATCTGTGTTCTTATCTCTGCGCGGCCCGTGAAGCACTTTGAACTTTGACGAGGCCGGAGAGGAGCTGCCGACTTACCGTCTGGTCCGTGTTGGGACCGATGGGGCTCAGAGCGTGGCAGTAGGTCTGGTCCAGGCTGAGGGGCGCCCTCGTGGGCACGCCGGGGAACGCTTTCGAACAATCTGTCGCCAAGTAGAGGGCGGGCTGCCACGTCCTGCCGTTATCCAGCGTCCTCTCCACGACCAAGGCGCTGGGACGAGGACCCTGTGAGGAGGAAAGGTCAAGAAAGTTACCAAAAAAAAAAAAAAAACCCAAGCAGCTGTGTGTCTAAATCAACATTTCACAAGAGTCTATGTTGAAACAGAGCTGGGAAAAGTTGGTAAAAGGGTTCTGGCGGGATGTGTGTGCGTGGGGACGTGAAGCCGGGCTGCATCGGACCTTGAAGCTGAGCACCAGGTTGTCGAGCTGGAACAGGCCCTTGAGGTCCAGCTGGAGCGTGACAGGATTCACATCTGCAGAGAAAAAGAAATATCAGCATCGCTGTCGTTTAACCTGCAGGGTGACACTCATTCATCATTCCGGGGGGGCGGGGCTCTCTGCCTCACCTTTCCTGGACTGCCACCATCTGTTTGGACCTGAAGACGACAGGACGTCTCTGACTGTGTGGGCCAGCTGGCTGTTGGGGTTCCTGGAGTCACACGGGCAGCATTTCATCCTCCTCTGTGGTTCAGACAGACAGTTGCCGTATTTAGCACATGTACAGTTTTATTGTAACTGATCCACACCTGCTGAGGTGAACACCTGCTGAGGTGAACACCTGCTGAGGTGAACACCAGCTGAGGTGAACACCTGGTGAGGTGAACACCTGCTGAGGTGAACACCTGCTGAGGTGAACACCTGCCTCAGCGCCTCAGACGGGGCACAAACTTTGCCCCGCTGCGAGCCAGCTCCATTTGTTAGCGTCTGCAGTCGGACGTGTGTCCCTGCGTGGACACGTTCCAACTGGGCTGCAGGACGTTACGACACAAAGAGTCAGATCATGTTTTCCCCCCTGATACGTGCCTCAAAGCACACGAACCATCATGGACAAAAGTTACAACCACCCCCTTTTTTAAAAAAAAAAAAAATTAAATGCAAAAACCTAATTAAAAAAAATCCTGACGTTAGTGGGTTGTGCAAATACGACTTCAGACGAACAAAGTAAAGAAGAATCACAGGGGACATGACGAGCTCTGGACGTATTTATGTGTTGATCATCAGCAGGTGAGCAGACGTCTCGTCCAAGGATGCGCACACTTGTTAACACAGCGCCAAAAGGGAAAGACATAAGTAGTGGTCTTGCGCCGGGAACAGCGTTGGGCTGTCGCAGACGAAAGACGACTGTCCTGAAATTACAGCGAGAAAAAAAAAAGAAGAAGTCCAAAACTGCATCTGAGCAGATCACCTCTGGAACAGGTGAGACAAAAGTTGAGAGTTGTCTGGCCTCGATACCCAGCTCCATGTTTGGACAAAAAAAAACTTAAACTCATCCCATTAGCCAGCTCTAGAAGCTCCTGGTGGCAGTGATTATGCGTTTCTTCTACATGGGCTAGGGTCTGCTATGGCGTCCCACAGGGTTCAGTTCTGGGACCAATCCTTTTCACTTTATACATGCTGCCCCAAGATTATCATTAACGAAAACGAACAAAATAACGAAAACTATAAAAAAAACATTTTCGTTAACTGAAATAAAATAAAAATGAGAGTTTTTTAAAAAACGATAACTAACTGAAACTGTATTATGTGTTTATAAAACGAACTAATATTAACCATAATAATGTCAAGAACGTCCTTCGTTTTCATATTTGTAATTTTTTTTCTTCATAAACGTTTGAAATCTATTAACTTCGCTCCATCGTACAACAACAACTGCAAAAAAAAAAAAAAAAAAAAAAAAAAAGTAATCAGCAGCGATGGCTGCGGCAAAAGTTGTGAGAAAGCAGCACAGTCCTATTTGGGATTTCTTTGACTATGACTGTGTTAACGATAAAAATAAGTGTCTTGTTGTAGAAGCAGGTGATACAATGTGTGGAATACTTCTGAAGGAGAAAAAAACCCACGAATCTGAAAGTCCATTTGAAAAGCTCGCACAAGAAGGCTAACCAAGACTAGCTGGATAAGCTAGCCTAAGCTAGCCCCCTGGAAAGAGAAGCTACAGCTGCAGGCCAGTCAGCGTTGGGAAGGAACGGGAGAAAACAGCAACTATAATGGACTGTTTCCATGGAGACCAGATAGCTGCTGGTCAGTAAATACGCAGGAAAACCACAAGAGGGAAGATTCATTGATAAATATGTTTATTGAGACCAGAATGTAAACACGACTATGTGACTCGATAACCTTCAAAAAGTTTAGCGCTTCACTCGAACCAAAATTACAACCCTAATTTACAAAATAAAACTAAAACTGAAACTAATAAAAACTAAACTAAAACTAAGTATTTCAAAACAAAAACGAATAGAAACTAGCAAACCTGCTCTAAAAACTAACTAAAACTAACTGAATTTGGAAAAAATAAACTAAAACTAATGGAAAATCCAAAACTATTATAACCCTGTGCTGCCCTTGGGAAAAATTATCCAGAGCCATGGCATAAACTTTCATTGCTACGCTGATGATACGCAGCTGTACTTATCTATGAAACCAGAGGAAGCAGAACCATTGGGCAAACTTGAATTGAATTAATCCAATCCAGTTTTATTTGTATAGCGTCTGTTACAATGTCAGTTGTCTCGAGGCGCTTTACAGAGACCCAGATCATGACCCCTGAGCAAATATCATTCACTAGAAATATAATATTAAATCCAAATCAAGGATAATGGCAGGTAAAAAAAAAACCCACAATTGGAGAAAAAAGCTTTTAAGCCAAACAGTGACAAGAAAAAACTCCACTTTAAGAGGAAGAAACCTTGATCAGGACCTGGATCATACTGTGGGCCAAATAACTGACTACCTGAATGAACTCAGGCAGACGGTTTTTCATGTTTCTTTCTGACGGCACCTGCTCCTTTATGCACGCAGATACTATACTCTGACCATCCACTGGATGGCGTTTGTTTTACAAATATCATCTCCTGACTTCAGCTGAGGATGCTCACGCAAACACGCTGTCGTTTCAAAGGTCTTTCTGAACATATTAATCAAATTAGTCTCTACGGTGAACCGCAGAGAAATTCAGTCTCTTCATGGCTCAGGTTAAAAAAATGAACATAAAAGAAGAAACAAGACCAAGAGGAGCGTATCTGTGGTTCATCACATCTCCGTCTGTCACCGTATCGCATCACATATATTTATATATATGTCATTATTGTAATTTTGTGCAGCGCAGTCGATCATTAAAGAGTCTTCAGTTTTACATCGTCTGCTGTTTCCCTGTTTCATTACGATGACAATAAAAGCCATTCTCCCGTGTGCAGTTTTGTTTCTTTTTTTAAACTTGAAGGTGGTGAATCTTATCTAATGTCGGGCGATAAAACGTGACCTTCAGGGACCTTCAGCTTCACCAGGACGTTCACCTTCACGTTGACCTGTGCTCCGGTTAAAAGCGATTCAACGTGGAGCCCAAAAACAGATGTGCAAATAAACGCTGTGTGCTCTCGCTCCTCGGGGACTGGACATGCCTCCGGATCCTCAGCTGGGGGTGTAAAGTCTACGTGACATTACAACATATTGACTCTGCTAAGTTTATCTGTCTTTTTTTGGCGCAGGAGGGCCTCAGGTTATACTTTAACTATTTTTAACTGCGATCCCGGGTGATAATTGTGTCAAAGAGGACACGGAGAACCACCGAAAACTGCTTTAGTCTTTATCACCTAAGTGTTTGACTGTCACATGCAAACTGTTTTATTATTCATTCCTAGACTGGACAGAATATGGACTGAAGCGACTACTTTCAGGAAAGTACAGTCTACTTGTTCCTAATATACGTAAAAAAAAAACAGGAAAACAACTTTTTGATACAAAGGTACTTGTAGCTGAGCAACTCTGCTCTCTGATTGGTCCTTGAATGGCGATGACCTTCCCATCAATAATGACTACATCACCCATGATCTGAGCAGACTGACCCGTCCGCCGCCATGTCCCCCCCCCCCCGTCCACGCATCACCACCATAAAACAGCGGGTCTTCCTGGGTAGGGGTCACCACGCCTGAGACTGCTATTCACGCCCGCAGGCCGCGGTGCCGCCACTCCGCCGCAGAAGCACAGACGGTATCTCAGCCGTCTGTGCTGAAGCTCCACTTGAAGTCGGAAATCATCGACTTCCGTGCATGGATTAGAAGATTAGAAGATTTCCATGCTGCAGCGGAGCACAGTCCCACAGAATCAATAGTATTGATCTGTGATCAGTAGGGGTGAGTATTGGCAAGGACCTCGCAATACGATATGTATCATGATACTTGGGTCATGATACGATATTATCACGATATCATCACGATATTGCGATATTCTACCCAGTTAATATCAAAATTAAAAGTAGAGCTGAAAAATGAAGTTGCTGTATATGTTCATTAGATGATATTGATCATTCAGAGGACAAATTGAGTCAAAACTATTTGCTTCAAAACAACCTATTTATTGTTCATTATTAGTGTTTTTGCACATTTAATAAATAAATAAAATAAAATAAATAGAATAAAATTTGCTAAAAAAAATCGATATTAGGAGCTGAAAAATCGATATTATATTGGGCGGCCGAAAATCGCGATATATTGCCAAATCGATTTTTTTTTTTCACACCCTTAGTGATTAGGATGGTTCACCAACAGGTGAGCGTCCGGCTTGATATAGACCAGTGATACCCAAAGTGTGGGCCGTCGCGGTACTGCAGGTGGGCCGTGAAAGGTCATTAAAATTAAACAAATATGTTTTAAATCCTCGATCTTTTTAAAATATGTTTTTAACTACTATAAAATATTAACAACATGATTTAAAAACATTAAGAAAGTAACAAAACAAACCAGTTAAGTGTTATTCTACCTGTCATCTTAACTTAATATGACAAGTGTCACCTTATTTGTTGACCCCTTACATTAATATTAGAACATGGTTCCTAGTCCTGTATGTTGATCACAGTTGTGATTAAAGGTTTCGGTGGGCCATGGAGATTTTTTGCATTTCAAATGGGGCCTTGGTGTTCTGAAGTTTGGGAATGGCTGATATAGGGACCATTCAGAAACCCATCCCAGTCTTCTCTGGACCACGTATAAACCGTCTACGGTCCATCTGCAGAGGCAGACAGCAGTGCAGGCAGCACCTTCATCAATATGTTCAATTTAGGACCACCGGTCAGAGCACTACCAAGGTTAAAGATGCTAAAAAGACATATTGACCTTTACCCTTTGGCTTTTTGGTTTCTTTTCTCTTTGAGCAAGATTATGGAGTTGCAACACGTCAGCCTGGACTTTCTCACTGCGCGCCCTCTGCTCGGGACAGTTGCCCTTATTTCAAAAGCAGCAACTTCCATCCAGTCAGCAGATGGACTGGTTGCAAACATTGGTCAATCATACGGTTTCAACATGATTTCTGGCATTAAAACCAGACAGTTTCACAAATGGGCAGCAGGGAATCAGACCGAAACCACCAGCATCAGCGGTTTGGTCCGTCTTATCTGTCTGCTCAGCGCGACCTCTGCATCGCTCGCCTTTTGCTGGTGGAAACCCCACGTGGACGTCCATGAGCGAGCTGAGTGGACACTCGGCCTCTTGTATGGGTTCACTGGAGGCCAACATCTGTGTTTTAACACTGGAAACACTGGTCTGACCACCAGCGTCCAGGACATGCGGCATTAATACATCACATGGCGCGGAGGCGACCGGTTCCAGCGCGACTTGAAGACTTAATGTAAGCGGTTGTGGCAGAAGTGACGCAAACACGCGTGTCAAAGGTTCCTGGAAACACGTTACCTGCTGGTAGAGGGTGCAGTAGACCTCGGAGCCGGTGAGGCCGCAGGTGGAGGAGGCCTGGAGCTGGTGGGCCCTCCCCAGGAGCAGGTCGTTGCTGGGTGGGTAACACGCCCCGAAGTAGCAGTCGTTCTGGGCTTCGGACACTGCGGATATCGCTGCCAGGAGGAGGACGACAGGGCGTTTATTACCGAGGTCAGGTGCATTAGAGACATTATTCAGGTGACATGACATTGCAGAGAACCTACATGTTGACAGTTGGGAAAGGCTTCCCAACAGTTACGTGTTCATGGGGATAAACAAAATGTCACGTATACACAAAGACTTTCTCGGGTTTGCATCCGAAAGCGTGTACGGAGCACCAGTACGCATCGTGTACCACCAGTATGTACTGCACTGTCCATGAGGCATGTGAGCAACTGCACAATCTGCAGTGTGTGAAAATGCTTTCAGAAAACGTCTATGCTACTGACTAGTCCACTTCACACACACCGTATCCCATAATGCAACGGGCCACTGTAGTGGATGGTCCCTGAAATCACTCTTTTACAGTTGGAGCCCAATGAATCCTGGCGTTCTCATCTTGGAATACGAACCTGGGCCATCTGGGCAGGAAAAAAACCCCTGATGGAACAACCTGGTCATTCAGCATCTTCAGGTAGTCCGTCGGTAGTTCGTCAGTAGGCCTGATGGGTGCATCACTTCATCTGCCTCTCTTCTTACTCTCTCTAAAACGGAGTAAGTCTGGACTCATCATGACCTTCTTCCATTGCTCCAGAGTCTTCATTAGCCTCACTGATAAGTGGTTTTCTTAAAGCTGTTCAGTCCCAATCCCTTGAGTTCCCTTTGCATCATGCACGTGGAGGTGCTCTTACGATCACAATTAAACATAGGTGTGAGTTATATTGTTGTTTTAACGTTTAAGCGACGTTTAAGTCACCTGCTCTACGCGTGGTTTGGCTGAAAGGTCCGGGAGCCACGGAGGATCGCCTCCGAGGCTGGACGACTTTCAAGCCAAGCGGCGTGATGGCAGCTTGAATAAGAGCAGGGCCGTGCGTAAACCGCAGCGCTTCGAGCCGACGGCATTACCTCAACGCGAAACACGTTGCTGCGAGCAACCGGGCGACCGGCTCGGCTGTTTCCCGTTGCGTTGTTGCTGTTTATAGCGATAAATCAATTCCGTGCTCGCCGGACTAAAGGTGGGACTGTCTCAGCAACGCTCTCGTCAATCTGTGACATCACAGGCGGTTTGTCCAGCTCTTCTCATACGGCCGTTTGCTTTCACCTGCGGTCGTCTTCCAGCAGAGAAGCTGAGTTTCACGCATCACAGCAGCCACATTACGATGTCGTACCACAAATACGGGGATGAAGCAGTCAGCCAGTCCCTTTTATGATTTAGTCATTTTATTATCTGAAACACTGGCCTTTGTACTTTTCCACAGAAGACCGATGGATTGACAGTGAGAATCTGCAATAAAACCCAGGTATTCAGTATTTCCTTAAATGGTTTTGGACGTCGCAGCTGAAGAAACAGGAAAGGTTCCTCCAGTAACCACATGGCATCAGGGAAGCAGACGCGACGCTGAAGCTGTGATCCTGTTAGTATAAACACGTAGAAAATCAAAGAGATCTTACCAGCTAGAAGTAAAAGTATTCTCATGTTCCTTCCGCAGAAGTGGGTAAATGATTCAGTAGACAGAGAGAGAGAATCAAAAACGTTGGTCTCTGGTTTGTGGATTAAAGAAAACCCCGTTACCTGCCCGAAGCTTTATACACACAGTCTCACCTGGATGAGGTGAGACACTGTGTGTCAGAGTCACACCCTTCACGTCCACTCCCTTCACTCATGAATCAACACACACACACACACACACACACTGGCACGCACGTGCGCGCTCTGACATGCCAACACAAGATCAAGAGCAGACCGTGAGCTGAAGCCAGACTGAAGCAAACCGATCCCATCTACAGTTACTGCTCAGATGTTTTAACCCTGGATTCTCTAACTGATTGGATTCTTTTTTTTAATTTTGACCCAAAAGTCGTCTAAAAATACCTAATTACATCCGTAACACTTAAGCTTCTCTGTGCACGCCTTGAAAAACCTTCTGTGCTTCTCTGAAAAGTTGCCAGTGGTTTTACATTAAAAAGCATCCACACAAAGGGAGCTTTATGTGTAAGTTACTTATATTAACTGTTAATTCCCAGTGAGGTGGAGGTGGGTGTCGACGCTGACTGAGGCTTTCCTCTTCTTTTTTTTGGTCCATGAAACTGCATCTGAATGATCAAGGTGAAGCGCTGAAGCAGAAACATCTCATTCCCACTGTCAGGCACGGTGGTGGAAGGCTGATGATCTGGGTTGTATTTGCAGGACCACCAAGTCTGGTCTGAAGTCAAACATGAGGTCACCGGTCCGACAGGTACAGCTTGGCTGAAACTGGATCATGTGACCTGAAGCACAAGACTTGAGGTCTTTTTTTTCTGGACGTCCAGACATCAGCCTGACTGAAACACACACTGGAGGGACCTTAAAAGAGCTGTGCTGTAAGTGAACGTACAAAAAAAGCCCAAAACAAAACAAGAAAAAAACAATAAACTGAAGCGATGTTGTGAAGAGGAATGGATCAGAATGAGAGGCTGATACGGGAAATGACTACCTCAGGTTACTGATGCTGAAGGTGAATCTATGAGCCACTGAATCGCAGGGGAACTTCCTATTAACCTTCAAGTATTTCCTTTTTGGCCTCATTCTTGTTAGAAATGAAATAAAGGCATAATGGAAAAAGTTGTTCGTCTGAGGTTGTTTTTGAATAATCCACTACGATCAGGTGACTGATTTTTAAACACACACGCAGGAAATAAAAGAGTGAACTAGCTTAGCATGAATGTATGTTACACATACATCCAAAGGTGTAATACAGTGATTGTTTCTGGAGAGGAAGAAGAGGAAGTTTTTCATGCCCTGCGGGCGCGGTTCAGCCTTCGTCAGGCTGCGCGGTGGCCTAATAGCAGCCTGCGGGCTAGCTGAAGACTCACATTATGTTTTTCTCCACTGTCTGCAGACACACTGACTAAGACCAGGCGCAGGGCGTGTCTCCTGACTCAACACTCACACATACCTCAGGCAGGTACTGTCACGCCCTCGGTTGCTCTGGGTACTTGTTATGATTCAGGCTGGTAACAACCTGGTGTTTCCTCTCTTTCAATAATGGCCCCTGCTTACTGCACAATGAATTTTACTGGCATTGGCAAACCCAGTCTCACTCCAGTCTCACTCCAGTCTCACTCTCGTCTCACTCCAGACTCACTCCGGTCTCACTCCAGTCTCAATCCAGACTCACTCCGGTCTCACTCCAGACTCACTCCAGTCTCATTCCAGCCTCACTCCAGACTCACTCCGGTCTCACTCCAGTCTCACTCCGGTCTCACTCTGGTCTCACTCCAGACTCACTCCGGTCTCATTCCAATCTCACTCCAGTCTCATTCCAGGCTCACTCCAGTCTCACTCTGCTCTCACTCCGGTCTCACTCCAGCCTCATTCCAGTCTCACTCTGGTCTCACTCCAGACTCACTCCAGTCTCATTCCAATCTCACTCCAGTCTCACTCCAGCCTCACTCCAGCCTCACTCCAGTCTCACTCCAGTCTCATTCCAGCCTCATTCCAGTCTCACTCTGGTCTCACTCCAGACTCACTCCAGGCTCACTCCAGTCTCATTCCAGTCTCACTCCAGTCTCATTCCAGCCTCACTCCAGTCTCACTCCAGTCTCATTCCAGTCTCACACCAGCCTCACTCCAGTCTCACTCTCACTCTGGTCTCACTCCAGACTCACTCCGGTCTCATTCCAGCTCCAGCCTCACTCCAGTCTCATCCAGTCTCACTCCAGTCTCTTCCATCTCCAGTCTCAGTCTCACTCCAGTCTCATTCCAGGTCTCACTCCAGTCTCCAGCTCATCCACTCCAGACTCAGTCTCCAGTCTCATTCCAATCTCACTCCAGTCTCATTCCAGTCTCACTCCAGTCTCACTCCCTCCACTCACTCTCCAGTCTCATCCCAGCCTCATTCCAGTCTCACTCTGGTCTCACTCCAGACTCACTCACTCCAGTCTCCATTCCAGCCTCACTCCAGTCTCATTCTCCTCCAGCCTCACTCCACTCGTCTCACTCCACTCGTCTCATCCACTCTCAGTCTCATCACTCCAGTCTCTCCAGCTCACTCCAGTCTCATTCCAGTCTCACTCCAGACCTCTCACTCTGTCTCACTCCTCTCACTCCAGTCATCTCCAGTCTCATCCAGTCTCACTCAGTCTCCCAGTCTCCAGTCTCACTCACTCATCCAGTCTCATCAACAGTCTCACCTCACTCCGGCCTCTCACTCACTCCACTCATCCAGTCTCACTCCAGTCTCATTCAGTCTCAGTCCTCCACTACTCTCACTCAGTCTCACTCTCACTCATTCCAGCCTCACTCCATCTCCATCATCCTCTCACTCCAGTCTCACTTCTCACTCCAGCTCACTCCTCAGTCTCACTCTGGTCTCACTCACTCACTCTCACTCCACTCAGAGCATTCCATCCTCACTCAGTCTCACTCCAGTCTCACTCCAGTCTCATTCCAGCTCACTTCCAGTCTCACTCTCACTCATCCACTCCTCCACTCATTCCAGTCTCAGTCTCCTCCACTCTGTCTCACTGTCACTCTCCAGTCTCACTCTCCAGGTCTCACTCACTCCAGTCTCATTCCAGTCTCACTCACATCCAGTGCTCACTCCAGTCTCATCTCTGTCTCACTCCAGTCTCACTCCAGTCCAGTCTCATCCAGTCTCCAGTCACTCACTCCAGTCTCAGTTCCAGTCCACACCAGCCTCACTCCAGTCTCCACCACTCCGTCTCATTCAGTCTCCATCACTCAGGACTCACTCCTATCATCACCTCACTCCAGTCATTCCAGCTCACTCAGTCCTCACTCAGCCCATCCGTCTCACTCCGTCTCCACTCCAGTCTCTGGTCTCATTCCATCTCACTCCAGTTTCCAGCCTCACTCAGTCTCACTCAGTCTCTCATCTCCAGTCTCCAGTCTCACTCAGTCTCATTCCCCTCACTCCAGTCCTCACTCCAGCTCACTCCAGTCTCACTCTGTCTCTCACTCCGTCTCACTCAAGCCTCCAGTCTCATTTCTCATCATCTCACTCCGTCACTCCCAGACTCCTCCAGTCTCATTCCAATCTCACTCCCAGTCTCACTTCCTCACTCCAGTCTCACTCCGCTCACTCCTCCAGGCTCACTCACTCACCAGTCTCCAGTCTCACTTCAGTCTCACTCCAGTCTCACTCCGTCTCACTCCAGACTCATCACTCCAGTCTCATTCCAGCTCCCACCTCACTCCAGTCTCACTCCAGTCTCACTCCCAAGTCTCACTCCGTCTCACTCCAGTCACTCCAGTCTCCAGTCCTCATTCCAGCCTCACTCCAGGTCTTCCAGCTCTCCTCTCACTCCAGTCTCACTCCAGTCTCATCCTCACTCCGGTCTCATCTCTCTCACTCACTCAAGTCTCATTCCAGCTCATCAAACTTCAGTCCTCCACTTTTCCAGTCTCACTCCAGTCTCATTCAGTCTCTCCAAGTCTCATCACTCCAGTCTCTCCAGTCTCTCACTCCGGTCTCACTCCAGTCACATTCCAATCTCACTCCAGTCTCATTCCAGCCTCACTCCAGTCTTACTCCAGTCTCATTCCAATCTCACTCCAGCCTCACTCTTGCTCCAGTCTCATTCCAGCCTTACCCCAGTCTCATTCCAGCCTCACTCCAGACTCACTCCAGTCTCACTCCAGTCTCATTCCGATCTCACTCCAGTCTCATTCCAGCCACACTCCAGTCTCATTCCAGTCTCATTCCAGCCTCACTCTAGTCTCGCTCCAGTCTCACTCCAGTCTCATTCCAGTCTCACCCTAGTCTCATTCCAGCCTCACTCCAGTCTCATTCCAGCCTCACTCCAGTCTCACTCCAGTCTCATTCCAATCTCACTCCAGTCTCACTCCAGCCTCACTCCAGTCTCATTCCAGCCTTACCCCAGTCTCATTCCAGCCTCACTCCAGTCTCATTCCAGCCTCCTCCAGTCAGTCACTCGTCTCACTCCACTCCAGTCTCACTTCCAGTCTCACCCAGTCTCAGTCTCCAGTCTCTCACCACCTCACTCCTCCAGTCTCATTCCAATCTCACTCCAGTCTCATTCCAGCCTCACTCCAGACTCACTCCGGTCTCACTCCGGTCTCACTCCAGTCTCATTCCAATCTCACTCCAGTCTCATTCCAGCCTCACTCCAGTATCATTCCAGTCTCATTCCGCCTCACTCCAGCCTCACTCTAGTCTCGCTCCAGCCTCACTCCAGTCTCACTCCAGTCTCATTCCAGCCTCACTCCAGCCTCACTCCAGTCTCATTACAGCCTCACTCCAGGACATCTTATACTGACACCAACGTCCGTGTCTCCAGTGCCCTAAATCCAAAAAAGGTCTAACTTCATGTGTCCTCTGTCAGTTCCAGCCATGTTAAGTGGCCTGGAATCAACTCCAAGTGAAGTCTGGAGTTGATTCCAGGTGTTGAGTTGGAACGTGGCAGTCGTTTGAATGAAGCTCCTGCTAATGTCCACAGAGGTGTCGGTGCAGGTGAGGGAGAAATTGGTTGTTTTATTTAAAACTCACTGCGGTCGTGTATAAAGGCAAAAACCTGAAAACTCACTGTCTAATACTCCTGGACCTGACTGTAAATTGATTTTTTGTGTCATTGCATTTTAAGCTGACGCTTCCTTTGGATTTAGGGCGGAGGGTCCGTACAGGGAAGAGAGAGGTTGCGACCAAACGACATGAGCAGTAGTTCACAGCATCTAGAGTTGTGGCTGCTTTGGAAACAGGATGTCATGGCCTCCCTGTAGGAGATCTGATAATCTCTCTTTTCCACCATTGCAGAGCAGAAAAACCCGAACAGCTGAGATTAGGAAAACATTCAGAAAGGAGATTTGGCAGTGTGAGTGGAGATGCAATTTCCTGACGTATTACTGATATAGTCATGAGACATGAATAAAGAAATACATATTTCCTCACATGTGTATGCAGAGAAAGAATTAAACTAGCAATAATCGGTAGTCCAGGCCCGGCAAAGTCAACAGGAAAGACGTAAAGCATTTCCCCCAGTTGTTGGCATTCATTACCTGGCTTCACTCCAACTGCTCTGAAAGTGAGCTCCACTGACAAATTCAATCTGTTCTGGGAGCAACACAACCGTGTATTCTTTAAACTCATTAACAGAGATCCGTTTGTTTCGCTGGCAGTTTCAGCCTCCCCGCACAATACAATGCTTCACATAACTGCTCACCACCTGTGTAGTGTTGCTCCCACTGCCAGTGATGCAGCCAACTTTGAGAAGCAGCTTCTGTGTCTGATGTTTGAGATTTTGCCAGCGTCAAGACCGGGGGTGTCAAACTCCAGTCCTTGAGGGCGCTGCCCTGCACTTCTTAGATGTTTCCCTGCTTCAGCACACCTGATTCAAATGAATGGGTCCTTAACAGGCGTTATCTGTCATTATCCAAGGCATGGTGGACAACGGTCATCGAGGACTGGAGTTTGACACTTGGTCAAGAGGAAAAGAACTGGCTGGCAAATCCCCTTCAAAAGTATATATAAGAACCCAAGGCTCTTTTCCAAGTTTAGGAGCAGCCACTCTACTCCTAAACCACCTGAACCGGCTCTTTTCCAAGTTTAGGGGAAGTGAGTCTACTCCCAGTCTCTCCCAAGTGGGGGAACTTCTCTCCCCATCTCTAAGGGAGAGTCCGGCCTCCCTACAGATGAAACTAACCTCAGATGCTTGTGTTTTTGCCATCTCGTTCTCGTACCCACAGCTTGTGACCATAAGTGATGGTGAGAACATGGATCGACTGGTTAACAGAGGGTTTCTTACTCTCTGGCTTAACTCTTTCTTCACCACAAGAGACCAGTCTCCAAAATGCTCTTTATACAATTGATTGTGTGGTGAAACTGAACCCGTTTGAGCTTCATGAAGGGGAGGAGACACAAAGAAACTCGGGGTTTGTGGAAGTAAAGCTGGTCCGGAGCAGGTTTACTCAGAGTTTCTCCATGTTCCCTGACAGCGTCCAGAATATTCCTCACCCTGGACTCCAGCTCTCCTTGGTCTGCCCCGGTACTGCTGACATGTTCTGCTGCGTTTGATCTCACCTCCTGGGTAGTTTTCAGTTCTTCTTCAACTGACTTCTGTCATCCTGGACCTTTTCTGTGCTGCTCCTTAAAGAAGCTTTGCTCTTTAATAATAAACCCACCTGTTGCACCTCTGCAGCGTGGGCATCCGGGCTTTAACTTCATCACTGTTGCATGTTCACGTGAATAACTACTATGGCCAGCTTTAATTTTACCAAGAGCTTCTGCAAGTATCTCCTGGTTACATCTGGGCAGAAAAAGACGAGATTATCCAACAACTGAACAAGCAAAAATACACATGCTCGTTCGTCAGAGCACAAGTGCATCGAGACCGTTGTGTATCTGAACAAAAGACAGAACTGTGCGTTCAGCCGGACGAGGCCGGTGAGAAAAAACTCAGGAACAGTTTGTGTCGGTGTTCGTGTTTATTGTATGTAGTAACGAAGGTCAGGGTGATACCGTCTCTTCCTGCTGTAGCGCTCTGCGAGTGTCAGAACTCTGGTCCTAATGTGAGAAATTTTTTTAAAAAAAGGGAAAAAGGAGAGAGAAAGAAAGGAAGCAAATTGAAATATGAGGTAATTTTTACTTTAATTTCTTGGCGGACCCAATGAACCGCAGCACGAGATTTCAGAAAGACGTTAGTTAAAGTCCCAAATGAGGTGTATATTAAGTTAACCCAGTGCTTCTCAATTATTTTCTGCTGCCACTGGCTGTGCTATAAATTGTATCATTTGACTCATTTATGCATCCACGTCATCAGCACGCTTCCTGTCAGTCTTTAAAAAAAGGTTTCCCAGTCTTTCGACAGCGGTAGCCGCCTTGTTTTCAGCCTAGCATGAATATTAAATTCTCACTTTACTTCTGGGTGGTTGTTTGTTCTTTTGTAGAAGTCTCTGGGAGAAACAATGATCCGGAGAAACACAAAGCTCCTGATCAGTGACTGTGATCGGTCATCTGATGTTGACTCCGCCCCATTTTACGCCAACATATCGAAAGTCAGAAAACTTGGTTGACTCACAAACGTAATCACCAGCAGTTTGAGGCTGATAAATGAACCGTTAGGATTAGTTGAACCAGGTCACCTGAAGAAAACCTGGATGTGTTGAACCTGCTACAGGATTTTAGTCCACGAGGTTTGATGCTTTTTCTAATTACAAAAAACAACCTCTCAACAGAGAAAACCAACGAGCTTGGTTTTCAGGATTGGGTGTCGTTTTAAAAGCCGATGCCTTGAAGAGCTTCATTAGAGATTGTGGCGTACAAACAAATGTTTTCTTCATGCGCTTCGGCTTTAAGGTTAGCTTCTCCTCCTCCATGGATGGACTGAGGGTAGAAAATGGGAGGATTGATGGATTGATTGAAAGCTGCAGGAGTGGAATGTGACCTTTCCATCAGCATGAGCTAAAACCTTGTCAACACCTTGACAAAGCCTCTTATTCTTGCAAATTAAAGCCCCATGGAGTAACGCTCACATGCTAAATATCAACTGAAGACTTAAGGTTGGACTTTCTCTGCTTCAAGGACTTCCTCCAAAGCTGATTTCAGCAACTCTGAATAATTTGTTTGACCTACTTTCAGTGCCTTAAAGACTTTTAGAAAGTAACGACCGAAGTCCCTTTGAATGGATGAACTTAAACTGGCCGTTGTATTGATGGAATCAAAAGTTAACAAAGCAGAAAGATACACTTAATCACAATAAGAAGTCATCAATAACACTCATGAAGGAGGTTTTGGTGAAAGCTGGAAAACAAACCTAATAGTCTGTTTATCTTTTAGTGTCTGTAATCCACTTGCTTTTACTGAGATAATTTAATTCAGTTCAGTTTTATTTATATAGGGTCTATTATGATGCAAGTTGTCTCCAGGGGTGTTACAGAGACCCAGATCATGACCCTGAGCAAGTATCTTTAACTAAAATTATAATAAAGAATGCTAATCAAAGAAAAAATAGCAAGTAAAAGAAACTCCCCTAACAGGAAAAAAAAAAACTTTAAGCCAAAGAGTGGCAAGGAAAAACTCCACTATGGAGGAAGAAGCCTTGAGCAAAACCTGGATTATAAGAGGAGACCTTCCTGCTGAAGACCAGCTGGGTAAAGAAAGAAAAGAGGAGGCAGGAGAGATAGAGGAGAGCACACAGCATACATCCTGGCAATATTAAATAAGAAAAAAATGTATAAATAACAATTATCAATTAGCTGGAGAACTAATAATTCCATGTACTTCTGACTGATTCATTGTTAGTACATGAACAACAGAGATGACTATATAAACAGATGTAGGCAGCAACACTGAGGTGGTCAGAGGATCAGACTGCAATGGAGCACAGCTACATTCATGAGGTGTTCTAATCAACAATGGATTGAGTTGAAGGAAGAAGAGGAAAGGAGGGGAGAGAAGAGGGGTGGAGATAATTAGGCCATTTTCAAAACTGCTACACTACAAGCTAGTGCTGGGCAATATGACAATACATATCGTGGGGACAATATAAAAGTGTATATCGTGCCATTTCTCTTCTATCGTTTCTATTGTTTCTAACCTAATTTTATCAATTATTACAGCAAATATGTCATTAAATAACCTGCAATGATACATTTGATAGAATCATATCTACTTCTACAAAGTAGCCTTTTATGTTTGCACTTTTATCATGGTTAATGCCTTAAACAGAGTTCCTTCAACCCTGATGTTTACTTTAGACACTTTATATTGGTTTGCAAACTTTGCACTACAAGGTTACAGATTTCAGAAAGTTGAAAAATTATTTGTGTTTATTTTTTTATAGCTGAACTTCAGTGCAAAAATGTGTTTTTCCTCTCAGAAACTGTTGTGCACTTTAAAAAAAATGTGAAAGAAAGCTACTGTTACCTCTGTACCTACCTGTTTTTGCTGCTGCACTAAAATGTATGTTTGTGACAGTTCAGCTAAATGTCCTTTCAAAATAAAGTTGAAAAGTAAGCAATGAAATTTTTGTCAAACTTTTCAGAGAATAACTGAAAACATATTTATTATGGTATATCGTGATATATATCGTTATCGTGATATAAAATAGTCCATATCGTGATATATGATTTTTTCCATATCGCCCAGCACTACTAGCTGCATATACGATGCACTATACAGTATGTACTGCATACTGCTCTGGCTGTCTAGTATGTAGCTTGTATGTAGTATGCTGCTGTAAAAGTAAGTTTGCTGCAGCAGGAATGGATGCAGGTCACATGACCGCTCCGACCAGCTGCTCCTTCAGTCTTCAGGTGGAGCAAATGCTTCTCCCACTGAGGTTCATCCGGTTTTCCTGTTTGAGACGCTGGTTTAGAAATATCTTTGCTGCCTTAGAGACAGAGGATCAGGCGTTCGGTTCCGGCGGGTCTTCCCAGTTCAGTGTTAAAATATTCAGGATCTTTTCCTCTGTGAAAGAGTGGATGGGAAACCAGTTCCTCATTTCACTTCACCTGCTCAGCTCCACTCTGAAATACCCAAACTACCAGTCATCCTTTACAAACAAAAACTAATTTAAAACTAATTTTCTCAAAGCTATGGGTATTGCGACACAGAGTCATAACTTAATATATTACTCCGTGTCAGGCGGCTGCTGGGTTTAAGTATTTACTTTTATATGCATATGCTTTCACCGAGTGGAGGCCTCACGACGCCTCTTATCTTGTTGGGGTCAATCCCAGGTCTCTGTTGGCGTCCTCCCCCTCCTCTTCCCCTCAACCAAGTGAAGAAAGGCGGCGGCGCCACGTGTTTCAGACCCACATCACTCAAAGCAGTCGACTATCATCATTAGCTCGAGAGCAACGCGGACATCAGCGTACAACAGGTAATCAACCCGTTTTAACGCCCGCCCCTCCATCACAAACACAACGAACCTGTCGACGTGTGAACGTAGGCAGTGGAGGTCAAGGGTCGGCGGGGGTGTGGGGGGGCATCCATCAGCAATCAAACAGCCTTTTAAACAGTCACTGCAACCGGGAAACTCCAAAGTCTGTGTTTCAGAACAGACGAGCGATCACGTCTGAGCGTCCTGCTCCCGTCAGTCATCGCCACGCTCTGCGGGGTGCGTGGCGGCCGTGCGCTCACGCTCGCCGCTCCACTCTGGCCAGAGTTCACGGCTGATGTCACAGCGGCTGAAGGGCCGTCGGGTTTACACAACCTTTCCCCTCATTCGGCGCCTGCTGATGATGTGGAAGATTCACGGCGGCTCCGTCGGCAGGTGGGAAAACCCATCTTCAGTCTGGCTCCAGGCCCGTCTGGACCCACAACAACAACAACACTGTAGTTTACAGCTGAGAGATAAAACCTGCTCATGTTTGATTTCCTTCTTAATATCATTGTGAACTTTGGCCATTTGTTCTCGTTTCCTTTTCCCTCATCTGTCGTCGCGGCCTTTTCATGTTTATTTGTAAATATAAATGCATGATGCAGCGGAGACACGTCTTATCTTTTATCAAACATGTGAATCAATACGTAAGAATTTTGTTTATTATAGCGGTTAATATACTTTTCTTAACCAGTAGGAGCCAAGAGAGCAACAGAAACCCATCATCAAAGTTCATTTTAAAGTAAAAAAAAATACAGCAGGCCTGTTTTTGTGCCACAAGAATACACATGTTGGGGGTATAAAGTGCTCCTTTAGTTATAAAGGGTGTCATTAATAAGTGTCCCAAGAAAGTTATTAATAGCACAAGAAATTTAAGAACAAAATTAATCAATAAAAATGGGACACCGCCTCATAATAAGAAACAAAGACGAAACGGCACACTCAGTCTCTAAATGTCTGTTGTTCTGTGTTCCAGCTGTGACCAGGTGTGGCGCTATAGAGCAAACAGAGAAGGAGTGAGTCAAGCAGAGACCTTTACGGTCCGCAAAGGTTACAAACATGTGAAAAATAACCACAAACAACTCGTCTCATTAAAGTATATCAGAATTTATGAACACAAGTGTTAAAGATGGACAAGGGTTAGGGTTATCTGCTAGACTAGATAACAACATCAGAAAACAAACATGAAATAGGATGAAAATGTAAATGTACACTCACCGGCCACATCATCAGGTCCACCTTACTAGTACCGGGTTGGACCCCCTTTTCCCTTCAGAACTGTCTTAATCCTTCGTGTCACAGATTCAACAAGGTTCTGGTAACATTGGGTCCATATTGACATGACAGCATCACCAGCTGCTGCAGATTTGTCGGCTGCACATCCATGATGAGAACCTCCACATCCCAAAGCTGCTCTACTGGACTGAGATCTGGAGACTGTGGAGGACATCTGAGTCCAGTTAACTCAAGAAACCAGTCTGAGATGGTTGGAGCTGTATGACATGGAGCGTTTATCCTGCTGGAAGGATCCATCAGAAGATGGTCCACTGTGGTCATGAAGGGATGGAGATGGTCAGCAACAATCCTCAGGTAGGCTGTGGAGTTGACACGATGATCAGTTGGTACTAATGGACCCAAAGTTTGCTAGAAAAATATCCCCCACACCATCACACCACCACCACCAGCAGCCTGAACCGGTGATACCAGGCAGGATGGATCCATGCTTTCATGTTGGTTCCTCCATGTTCTGAATCCAGACTCATCAGACCAGACAACATCTTTCCAATCTTCTATGGTCCAGTTCTGGTGAGTCTGTGTGAATCGTAGCCTCAGTTTCCTGATCTTAGCTGGCAGCAGTGGTACCGGTGTGGTCTTCTGCTGCTGTAGTCCATCCGCCTCATCGATGTGTTGTACGTTCAGAGGGTTAGGGTTAGTCCAGTCTGTCCATTCTCCTCTGATCTCTGACATCAACAGCTGGATATCTTCTCTTTCTGGACCGTTCTCTGTAAACCCTGGAGATGGTTGTGGTGAAAATCCCATCAGATCAGTAGTTTCTGAAACACTCAGACCAACAACCAGGACACGTTCAAAGTCTCTTAAACCACCTTTCTTCTCCAGTCTGATGCTGGTTTGAACTGCAGCAGATCATTCTGACCATGTCTACATGAATAAATGATTGAGTAGCTGCCATGTGATTGGCTGATTAGACATTTGCGTTAACGAGCAGTTGGACAGGTGGACCTGATGAAGAGGCAGGTGAGTGTAATGTGTCAGAGAAAACCAACCAAGAGGGCTCCTTCAGACCCTTGGCTGGTTACTGGGACGGAACTGGGACGGTGGAGATACCAGAGTTACTGGACCTCCAGAGGTCACAGAGGGCTGAGAACTTGGTTGCTGTAGGGGTTAAGGTTAGGGTTAGGGTTAAGGAAAAAAGACCACCATTTTTTCTTCAGTTTCTTGTTCATTTTAATACCTGGTACCACTAAACGTCATCATGTGACTAAAACAGACAGAAAAGAAAACACTGAATGCATAAAAGCAGTGTTTTTGGCAGTACAACGCCTTAGCTATTGATGGAAAAACTTAAGTGATTTAGGTTATAATCAAGAAAACCATGGAAAATGGTAAGATATCAGCTCTTAAATAAAACTCTTATGAGCAATCTTTGTGGTTATCGTTATGTTTGTCCAAACAAATGTACCTTTAGTTGTACCAGGCATTAAAATGAACAAGAAACTGAAGAAAACAAGGGTGGTCTAATAATTTTTTCCATGACTATATCTATCTATCTATCTATCTATCTATCTATCTATCTATCTATCTATCTATCTATCTATCTATATATATATATATATATATATATATATATATATATATAAAAAAATAGTAATAATAATAAATAAATCCATAAACTTTGTTAAAATAGCTAAAACCATAAGAAGTTCTATTGGGGTGGACTGGGTCCCGTCCCGGTTAGGACCATACGGATCAGCAAGGGAGACACATAGAAACTATATTAAAAAGGGTGTAAAGCAAAAAGTAAAAAATGGGAGACTAAAAGAAATAAAGTAAAATAATACTTATAAATAAGGGCAGAGGAGGTAAGTGCTGTAAAAAACAGGGGAATATGTAAAAACTAGGGATGTCCGATATTGGCTTTTTTGCCGATATCCGATATGCCGATATTGTCCAACTCTCAATTTCCGATACCGATATCTACCGATACCGATATATGCGGGCTATTTTTCCTCAAAACTAATTTTAGGTAACATCACATATCTCCTGTCGTGGAATTAACACATTGTCTGTGCAAAAAAAAAAAAAAAAAAACAAAAAAAAAAAACCTGATACCGATATTTACCGATATACATTTTTATGCCAATATCGGGCCGATAATATCGGTGGGCCGATATTATCGGACATCCCTAGTAAAAAACACAAGTGCCATAAAAAAACATAAGTGCTTGCAATAAAAAAGAATAAATATGAATATAATTGAAATACTAAAACATGCATAAAATTAACAACTTAGATAAAACATGGGGAAGGGGGTTATTACTGCCCTTATTAATAAATATATATGAAAAAAAAATTTGGGTTAGGGTTAGGGGCTGGGGTTGGGGTTAGGGTTAGGGTAGTTCAGACGGTCAGCATGAGAGCTGTGGTCTTTACAGGTTACCTTTGCTGGAGGAAGGGGACGCTGCTGGTATTCATACTCTGGCCAAAGGTGCTGCTTATCAGCAGGGACCCCAGCTGGGTTTAGGGGGTCCATCCCCACTGAAAGGCCACTGACATCATTTTTACACCTGGTTGAGTCATCTTGAGGTGTCTTTGACAACACACGGCGGCCCAGCGACACGTGCCACCTTGTTTACCTTCTTTTTTTCCGCCTCTGGTCATATCTAAGGTGATGATGTCACAGCAATATGACCGCTTGAAATGTTGCAACTGAGGCGTATGATGTGGAGGTGATTATACAGATGGAAAGAAGCCAAAAAAAACGAAACGTTCTCTTTGCTCTTCTTTATCTTTATTGCTCTCTTGAGCTGTTCAGACATCTAACTGATATAATCTGTATTCATGAGTACTCTAATTATCTTGGATCTTCTGAAAGGATGGTCGGCTGATGAGTGTTAGCTTTTCTTGCCCTTTTACGGTTTGAAGAGTTTTCTCTTCTGTGCACAGGAATACAGCAACAATACAACTACAACATATGCTTATTTTGTTCTACTAAGATGAATCATCATAAAAACACTAGAAAAAGTCAGAAAACATGTAAAAGCTTCGAACAGTAGACCCGATCGTATCCTGGCTGCATCTAGTTTCCCGTAACGTGAAGTTTTGCTTCACATTTTTGCTCGACACGTTTACTGAAACCAGAACGGAGGCCTTGAAGTGGAGCTGCAGCGGTTTTGGCCAGCCTTACCGTGACAGATTAGTAAACACGTTTGCAACAGTGCTGCCCGGAATAAACCTCCTCACATCTGGGTGAAAGGTCCTGGCTCGCCGCCGCCGGCTCCGACCTCATGAATATTCAGCCGCCGCCGGGGTGTGGGTGGACGGTCTGGGGCTATAAATGACCACGGTTACCAGTGAAGGTGTGTTCTCGCCCTGAACTGGAGCAGCAGCGTGAGCAGCGTGAGCCGTCGACCACGACAAACAGCAAATCTGTTCAGAGTAAGTACTTTTTTTTGATAGCATCACCAGACATTAGCACTTTCCAGATGGTCAGGAGATGCACGGCACACACACATCTATTTAGATTCATCTGAAAATCAAAGGTTGGCTTTACAATATGTTTTTTGTGGGTTAGTGCAGTTATCTACATGCTAACATTTAAAGGCTTGTAGTGATAACTCAGACGGGTCAAGGTTGAAAAGTTTTCATAATTATGGCCCCGCCTGCTCTGAGCTGCGTTACATAAACGACTCACCTTTCAAACCTGGCTGATTTCTGCAGGTCCAGCTCACCGCGTGAAGGCAGAACCGGCTTGAAATGGAAAGCGTCCAGGAGCTGATCCCGTTTGCCAAGGAGATGCTGCGCCAGAAGCCCAGCCGGAGCCTGGTGAAGGTCTACCTGCTGGGCTCGGTGCTGGCCGTGCTGGGAACGGCCGTGGCGCTGCTGGAGACCGTGTGCCACCCCTTCTCCGCCGGGGAGCCCGTGGACGCGGAGGTGCTCTTCATGCTGGCCAAGCAGCAGAGGGATGCAGAGGCCGAGACGCAATGCATCCTGGGAGGCCAGGAGGAGGAGAAGGAGGAGGAGGAGGAGGAGGAAGAGGTGCTCGTTCAGGAGAGTCACACTGAGAGCCAGAACCTGAAGCCCACCAAGACACATGGACCGAGCCAGAGGAGCACGGCCAACCGCCTCCACGCTTCCTAAGCCCAGCCGGGTCAACGCTTCGGGACTTGAAATATTTATTGGAGACTGCTCTGAGGCGTGCGGCCGTCACGCCAGCCCCGCCGGGAACACGTCACGTCCCGGCGTCTCCGACCCATGTGGCCACGGGAATAAAAAAAAAAAAGGACTTGTCACGACTGCACGGGAATGCGGTCGATAATGTTTTATACACCGAACGAGTGAAAGTGAAACTTTTGTTTGTTAAGGTTTACTGGGCATGAAAGGCTAGAGAGGTTCCCACCAAACTGATTTAGACTAAAACGTGACAACTGAAGCAGTCACGAGGCACTTTACCCAGAAAGTTCTCTTCATTTCCGTTTAAGAGTTGAAATCTGTCAAAATATGCAGTTGAGTCAATTTCATGACTTTAGTCTCTATGTAAGTGGCTGTTTGGTTCCTGAGAGTAGAAGCGGGAGGGGGGAGGTGTCAGATCCTGTCAGACAGCTGCTGTGTTGCGCCACCTGCTGTCTGGTCCACCACAGAAGAAGAAGAAGGAGGGGGTTTGTTTTCTACGTGACGCCGTGTGCAAAAGCTCTAAAACACTGTATATAATGTGTAAATAGCATCCTTGTTTTTCACATGAATAAAAGCTGTTTTGTCTAAGTCTGGTTCTCCTCTCGACCTGAACATGAACCCGGTCTCACTGAACCATCGAGCAGAGAGATGAACGATGGAGATGAGTGATCTTTCATTCCTTACATGTCTTCGTTCACCACCTGTCAGTTTTTAAATGTCTTTCCTTGGTGTTTTTCTCACAGCGCACACCATAATTTGATCTTTTTTTTTTTCATAAAGAAAGGATCTTACACAATCACACGTCTTACACTAGAACACGTGTCAAACATAAAGCCCGCGGGCCAAATGTGGCCCGCCACGTCATTTTATGTGGCCCACGGGAGCTTGTGCGTTATTGGCTTAAATTTTAAACCGATATTTTAAGACTTAAAATACGCTTACGGCGCTTTAAAGCGCATGTGGACAATAAACTACATCTCCCATAATGTATTTCCTCGTTACCAATAAGATAACGGTAAATAAACATGAGCAAAACATCAAGATGATTTTCAGAATTGACGAACTTAAGTAAAACCTCTAAAAACTAACCCCAACAGGTCCAAGAAAAGAAAATGTGATGCACAAGGAAGGAAGTTTCTGAACGATGAGAAAACGAACATCAGTTTGTACCTCAAAGTGAAGAGACAGTTGGCCTGTCTTTTGTGTTATGAGGCAGTGTCAGTCTTGAAAGAGTATAATCTACATTGGCATTTTGACAGCAAACACGGAGCTAAATATGCTAAATGTAGCCTACAAGAAAAACAAAGAATCTCTTCTGGAACCAAGGTAATGGATACTCTCAGTGATCACCTGTGCAAGAGCAGGTTTACAACCACAAAACCTGAGTTTAATAAGATAATGAGTTAAATATTTGACACTTGAATACATAATAAATACAGAAATTATTTAATAAGGTGTAGTTTAATTTATTATGATTTATAATGCATTTTGTTACATTCACGCTGTCAATCTGGCCCTTCGATGGCAGCCATGATGCTGATGTGGCCCTCAGTGAAAATGAGTCTGACACCCCTGCACTAGAAACTTAAATGCATGTAGAGAACAAACGAGACCTCTGGTGGGTAGAAGAGCATCATAAAAACATAAACCAAACAAAAGGACAACTTTGGTGACTGATACTAACACAAGTATATCTATTGTTTTGCTAAAATAAAAAGTTAAAAAGTCGTTGGAGTTTTGGACACAAAAGTATTATTCTGGTGATTAAGCTACAGAGAAAATAATCCAATAATATACACAGAGACAAAAATTAACTGTTTTTGGCACATTTAATGAAATAGTGAAGGCTGGGTTAAACACACTGGGGAAACAATGAGTGAGAGTTTTAAAACACACCTTTAAAAAGTTCATCGTCCTTCCTTCCACGTCTACGAAGTCCACGAACGCAGAACAGATGAGAACAACCCATCTGGGTACTTTTCCTTTGTAAAATGTCCCCGCCCCTTTTTTCAATGAAAACAACCCTTCAAATCTGACTGGTGCTCAATGAAACTTAAGAGGTTCTGATATGACTGCCAGAACTATATAGAAACTTCTTCTAGCTTTCTTCATGTCACTTGAGGAGTTCCCCAAGGATCGTATTGGGGCAGATTACTGAAACAATCTTTCACTTGGTGACACAAGCACCAAAATTGGCACACTTGTGCAGCAGAAGCTACTTTTTCAAAAAAGTACGATATCCAACTTCAAATACAAAATGGCCACCATTTTTCAAGATGGCCGCCATTCATAGCTGTCCGAAATCGTATTTTTCACTAAAATAATGACAAAATAATGTCATTGTGATAATCTGTACATCAAAATATATGTTTTTGGACACGAGGAAGCCAATTCTGCATTTAAAATGTTATTATCATCATCAATTGTTATAGCGATATAATTACAATTATGTGAATTATACATGCATAAATGTCTCAGTGAAGTTACCGATATGGTATCACAATTTTTCATGACAGAAGTGCAATAGATTGAACTGAATTTAGCCTAAATAATTGTTTTACTCTTTACATTTGCAGGTTGTGTGCAGTTCAGAGTGTAGCGATAACATTTGCGTGGCCCCTGACATTCACCAGCGCAGCGACATTTTGTCAGCTGCTGGCAGGACTGAGCAATGGGTGGAAGGGTTGACCACAAAACCTCCCAGAATTCCCCTTGCTTTCTCCAGCCCCAGTTGCCAGGGCTTTCAGAATGCATTTGGCAGACCGTTGCTTGGCCCCGTATGCAGGCAGCTTGGAAGGTTGACCGTTCGACATGCTGAACAAGCGATGAACTAGTTGGTGGGATAGAATCGTAGGACCGTCGTTTCTGAGCAAACAAGTGCAGTCTTGCCTCATCAACCTTTGTAGTGCTGCTTGGCTTGTCATACATGGTGACAACAAACTTTTCAAGAATGTCAAGGTCGGCATCTTCTTTGGTAGGTGGATACTGGCCGAGTTTGCTGAACGCTGGGTTCACCTCAGGACAAACTGCCCATGTTTGCCATGCTGTTGTCTTGCCTCTACCTCGAAATGCTGACACGACATCACAGCCAGTGAAGGCATGAAAGAAGAGCATGCCACTGGATTTCTCTGGGCCGAGGTTTCTCACCAAGTCATTAATTGGGAACCATATAATGGACTGCCCCTGGCCGAATTCAACCCAAATCATTTCCAAGCCAGCATCCTGAAGACTCGCAAAGACCCCAACTGCTATGACGAGAATGTCTGTGTCACATGCTTTGATCAACACAGACTTTGTCTGCTGCTTGGCTGCATGAAGGGCACGTGTGAAAATCCCGAAGTCACCTTCTTCATGATTGCAAGGTTGTAGGCCTTCAAAGTTGATGGGTTTGTTTGACAAGACCTTCTCTCCTTTGGTCACGACTACGACATTGTTGGGACACATGGATACATTCTTGTCTGCTAGATACTCAAACGGTTCTGTCCTATTGTCACTGTCTCGGAGAAAGCTGGACCAGATGGGTGGCGCCTTGGTTTTGTCTGTCACTCTACGCCGACTTCCTTTGCCTCGCTTTGATCTTGTTTCAGCCTTGAGGCTTGAAGTCTTGTAGACATCAAACACGATGTCTGTTCGCTCATACTTCGATAAGTAACTCCGAATCTTTGGCACTACATCACGGAGAGTGTGTACTATCTAACAACTTCACTACAACTAACTACACTTCTATACTAGTTGAGATGTATAAGGGGCTAATTAGATAGCATTTGGGACACTTATGTATACTACTGCCTATTTAACGCTACAACAGTCAGTAATTAAAACAACTACATTTAGTACACTACAAGCCGTGCTGAGTTTCACAGCAGTGATGTCACCAGCGTGCCCTGGTTGTGCTATGACATCACTCTCATGAGGTAATACAAACCAACAACATTAATATTTGTACTACAGTAATGTAACAAATACATAGCAGTGGACAAGTAAACTTTGTCACCAGGTAGCTTAGAAACATACAAGTTTTCTGTTAAAAACACCAATATATAGTAATGTATCAGGCGCCATATTGAAAAATGGTGGCCATATTGGAATTTGGAATTCATTATTGGATTTAATACATAAAAAATACATTCATTTGGTATTTGGACCATAAAAATCCACTGCAACAAGTACATTTTTTCAAATTTGCCCTGGCGGCCATATTGAATTTCATGTTGGATATCCTACTTTTCTTAAAATATGTATCCTGAACGTCATCTGTGCCAATTTTGGTGCTTGTATCACCAAGTGAAAGATTCTTATAAAATTTTTGGATAATCTGCCCCACTTTCGGCTTTAGGACATATTTTATTTATTTTATATATATTCACAATCTTGTTTAAAATGTCATGTTAATGCAGATGATGCTGTAACTTGTTTTGCTGCGTCCTGATCAGGCTCTCAGGCAGCTGTAAACTGTCTTTGTGATTAGAAACTTGTTTTAAACGCTAACAAGACCAAACTTATGACGTTCTCCCATGCATAAATTAAGTCAGCAACCCTCCCAACCCCCACCACTCTTCAGGGCTCTGTTATTGGAACTATATATCATCATGAATCCCTAAGTATTTGATATTACTGTTTCAAAAAGCATTTATTCATCGCTGCATGCTACATGCTTGTGTTGGATGGTCGGCCTTGTCCACTCGTCTCCTCCATCAGTGACATATTCTCATTTATAAGGCTGCTTGATACTGTAGAAGTTATTCGCTGAATGAAATTAAAGTAATTGTCCAGAATTTGGAAAATGAACCTTTAAAATGCATATGTTTGCTCTTGTACTTTTACGGTAGTTCAGATTGTGCATGTGAACGTCCGTTCTGTCTGCCTCCATCAGGCTGGATGAACAACGCCATCAAGAGGACAGAGGCGTCCATGTCCCTTCAGTGAAGCATCACGTTTGGCTGCTGTAACTCTCAACACCAGAATCAGGTTCTTTTACTGGCTCACCTGTGATGAAGAAATGCCCACAAACGCACAGGTAACAGCTTCCCGCGTCCCGACAGTTTCCTGCTAACAGGAAGTAATCACATAAAACATAAAACCGGGTGATGGTCAAAAGTGCCACGCAGAAGCTTTTAGGTTACGGTGTCGCTCGTTTGTCCGAGTTGCCGCCAGTGGTGTTACAGTGTTTGGCTGTTTCTGAAGCCGCGTGCTTCGTACTGTATTTATAATGTTAGTACGCAGCGTGGACTGCACAACGGCCCCACTGTCATTGGTGTGTAGTGTAGCAACCAGCGTTGCCATGTGGGAAATGTAGGATTATCAGACTACCAGAGACTCAAAATTATCGTATTTTGAGGGAAATTATCGTACATCTGTCATAACCAAAATAACAAGCCCAATGATGCGCTATAGTCAAGTATAGCATCATAGCTAACTCACAGCTTCGTGGCGTCAGTATGGAATGGGGTAACGGGACCACATCAGCCCCAACTTACAGTTGCGTTAGACTAATGTGTCCCCCAAAAACAAATGAGAGGTGGGAACTAAGAGCTAAATTATGAGGCCTGGAGGCCATTTTGGCGACTAATTTTTTTCCCTTGGTTTTTCTCTTCTGCTTAAAGTCTGTTTAAATCTCGCTCGCTCGACTTCCTGATCTGGTCCTGACTGTGAGCGTCTCGTGGGGTGGGCGGAGCTGCCCATTCAGCCCATCATGCTAGTTGTTCTGAGACAAACACTCGGATCTTGGCTGGAAACACGTCACATGGGAACAAAAAAATAACACACTCTCCGGCAAACAGTTGCGGCAGGCAATAATTTGAAAAAGTCAAATTATTGTACATTTGGCCTTTTTTTTTTTGGATTATTGATCGTACAGAGGGCCAAATTATCGTACAAATACGATAATTATCGTACACCTGGCAACCCTGGTGCCAACGTTGCAACAGCTGAAGCCACCTGACTAGCTTCCGGTATGATGATGCATTGCATTATGGGACGAACCTGGAGGGAGCCGGGCTTTTTAAGTTTCATTTCACTTCTTCAGTGTTAGGGCGCTGAAAGACGGGTTCAGAAACAGACGTTGGTGTGATATAAGCAGGTGACGAGTCTGGGAGGCAGAAAATGCTCAAACAGGTAAAAAAAAAAAAAAAAAAGAGCAGCCAGGGAACGAAGGTTTAAATATAAAATTAAAGCAGTTAACAGGGCAGAAATGTCATTTAACTCACAAGCTCTCCGAAGAGGTTAGTTGTTAACACATCCAGTGTTAAATCCATTCACCGGAGAAACGTCCAGTTTCAGAGTCAAGGCTCCCCCTTTCAGTTCAAGGTTCAAAGTTTCAAACACTTTTTCATTTTCAACATTCCATCGTGGATTTAATCCCATAAGATCCAGAAAACCAGTCATTTCCCAGGTGTTTACACATTTTTTGCCCCGCTGTACCTGCGTCTCCTGGTTTTAGATTGTACAACACCCGGGTTATACCAGGTTTAGGAGATCTCGCCCGGGCGTTAACCTGAGACACCCAGCTGGACGCTGGAGTCCCGCTGTGGGGTTTACGGGGTCATGGGACATTTCTGCAGGCAGGATGGCGTGCTGAGACACGCGGCGACGGCGGGACACATCTGCCTGACACGTGCGCTCATGGGTGGGAGGCCGGCGTGACCCTGAGTCAACACAACGCTGTTAGAGCTCAGAATAGTTTGATTCAGGGTCCACCTGAGGGCGTAAATCTGCCGACAGTCAAATCCACCAGAGGGAGCACGCTGAACCACCTGGGACCGTTTTAACTGCTTTGCTTCTTATCTTTTTAACATCCAAGATGATCATTAATCCAGTAAAAAGCCAGTGCTCTTCATCTGCAATCCTTGAATTTTCTATCTTTCTTTGCCGACAGCACGTTTCATGTCTTTCCCTTACCAGTTTCATCGAATTTCTTAATATTCATTGATTTCTGACCTGCAACGAGAATAAAGCGTTTACCTGTTTGTAATACTGGTTCTCCTTCTCACCTGGGATACCAAGAACCACGTAATTACCACTAGGTTACTTTTTAGGTTACTTTTTTCTTTTTCTTTTACTATTAGACAGGGTATTTTGAAATCCCTAATTTGTAATTTGTAAATTTGTAATTTTTGTAATTTTTTGTACGTTGGACTTGCACCTGTGGGCCAGAGTTATTTTGTCTAATTGTTATTCTTATATATTTTAATTCTTGGTAAGGTGTAGTATTTAAAGTGTTAATTTACTTATTTTATATGTAGAGTATTGTTGTTTTTATAGGATGGAGCACTGCAATGAAAGAATTTCCCGCAAGAGATTAATAAAGTATTTTCAATTCAATTCAATTCAATTCAATTCAATTAAGAGTTTCAGGTCCCATCAGCACTGAGACAAACTTGTTGCCAATCCTTCAGACAACCTTTCGTTCACATCTGAAGAGGCTTTTTACACAGAAAACGTCAAATGTCTGAGTGTCTTTTATCAGTTAAAGAAGCCGTAAACCTCAACTCCAAACTTTTGAGACCGACTCCAGATAGCTCACCTACTTTTTTCACCGTCGATGTGAACGTTTGCTGCACTGTAAAATGTAATAAGTTGACTTTACTTTAAAAAAAAAAGAAAAAAGAGGAAAACAGTTGCATTGAAATCTGTAATTAAAGTATGTAATTAACTTTAAGTCACTGAAGATGAGGGGAACTGTGTTGAGACGACTCATCTGTGGAGGTTTAACTGAAAATCCTCAATAAGGGAAACTATAAAAAAAATCAGTTCAGACAACGTCAGCTCAGATCTGAATGTGTTAAGTAAGCGGTAATCATTAAATAAAAGACATCCTTACGAGTCTAAGCAGTCACATTATTGGGAAAATGTAAAGACGCCACCTTCAGGGCTGAGCTAGAAGTGTTACGGAGGTGTCGGAAACATGTATACAAGTGCAAATAACTGACAGACCGACAGATCCATCATTCAAGCCAACAAATGATTGCAAAAGAATTAGACCTTCGAAAAAGTGGCGGACAGCATTTCAGCAAACAGCCGAGGAACTTGAACATCTGATTAATGAACGATTGCGGTAACTGACGCAGTTGAGCGTTTCTTCTCCATTTTCCACTGATCTGCTGTTATGGTTACCGTTTGAGATTATGATTTACAGTGGGACCTTACTAAAAAATCGATTTGGCAATATATCGCGATTTTCGGCCGGCCAATATAATATCGATTTTTCAGCTCCTAATATCGATTTTCTTTTTTAGGAAAATTCATGTATTAGACGCATTGTGAATACTTAAATGTGCAAAAACACTAATAATAAACAATAAATAGGTTGTTTTGAAGCAAATAGTTTTGACTCAATTTGTCCTCTGAATGATCAATATCATCTGATGAACATATACAGCAACTTGATTTTTCATCTCTACTTTTAATTTTGATATTAACTGAGTAGAATATCACAATATATCGCGATATCATGATAATATCGTATCGTGACCCAAGTATCATGATACATATCGTATTGCGAGGTCCTTGCCAATACTCACTGTATTGCGAGAGAGAGCTGGGATTGGCTCCAGCAGGTGACCTTGACGTAGATGATGGATGGATGGATGGATGGATGGATGGATGGATGGATGGATGGATGGATGGATGGATGGATGGAATTCAAACAGCAGCACGCCTTATGGCCATAAACCACCACGGCAGCTGATGTAGACGTGGGGCAGCTGGGTAACTGTAATCAGGAGATTAAAAAGGGACAAAACCCTGCACAAACAGATAAATGTTTATCCTCTGTGCTGTAAAAAGTTAACGGCCGTTTTCTGCCATTAAAGCCTTGACAGGAGGGTAACAACCCGCCCACGTCCCCCCCAGACGTGCGCTTTCAGATTTAACAAGCGGTCAGGGGGTCAACGACGGAAAATAAAAATCAAACTTACAAAAGGGGTCGGGAACAATGGGAGAGGGGATTAGAGTTGAAAGGTTTCCACTGGAGACCAGAGGCGACACAGTGCTGCTGATCCTTTGCCAAACCCTCCTACTGTGATCCGAGAAGCTTCTGAGTGAGATGAAGGACCACCGAGGAGGAGGAGGAGGAGGAGGAGGAGGAGGAGGAGGAGGAGGTTATATCCCGGTTTGAGTTGTGAGTTTGGCTCAAGACCAGCAGGTGACGTTCTGGGAGCTGCTGGTTGAATGTCCATGATGAAGGTCTGCTCAGAGTCTCTCTGATGTCAAATGAGGCTTAAAGACCCAAACAATGTGGACGAGAGAAAATCCGATTGTACGTAAATCTGATTTTCACTAGCCTGCGTTAATATTTTACAAACAAATAGTAATGAGGCATTACGATAATCATTGCACCACATAGAGTTCATTAAGGTTGTATGAAAAATGTCAAGAACATTTTCAAGACAGAACAAAAGCAATAACCACACACAATTGTTAAAATATTAAAATTAAATCAACCCTTGAGGGTTTAAAGTGATTTTTTTTAGTGGCAGATACAAAGGAAAGCTAACCACAACCACATGCACAAGCATGAAGTTGAGTTGTGGATAAGTTCATTCCCCCGTTATGAATAAATTCATAAATATTTCCTTTATTTTTTTGAGGACACGTTTTAAAAGTTCATCATAACGGCCCGCGAGAGAAGAGCAAATTCTCCTAGTGCTTTTACAGATTGTACATTTAGAATCTGAATTCCATTTATACCGCTTCATCATCAAAAAAAAAAAAAAGCAAGCCCACATCATGATGCTCCCTCCACCATGCTCCCCCACTGGGATGATGCTTTAACGCTGGTAAGCCCTGATACTCATTCATAATAAGATAAGATAAGATAAGATAGCACTTTATTGATCCCACGACGGGGAAATTTGTACGTTACCACAGCTCAATTTACAGAAAAAACAAAAATAACAATATATAAACAACATATATATATATAAACAGAAGAGGAACAAATATATACAGTAAAAAAAAAAAAATAAATAATGCTGAACTGTCCGATGACTGTTTCTAAACTCGTGAGATGTTTCCATTTTCCAGCGATGTTTTCACGTATTCGAGGAGGGCTCGCCACAGTAGAAAACTGTCTCCGCTTTGAGGACAGCTCGTCTACCTGTGGACAGGTGGCTGCGTGGACACTGAGATCATCTTTTCACGAGGCCTGATTCATGTCAGCATCAAAACAGCTCTAAACCGCTTCTGTAATTGATCTCCAGATGTGGAAGCCATGAATGCTATTTGGCTTTCACTGAAGTAATTAGTCTAAAAGTAATTAGTCTATAGATGTGCCGAGGCTTCTAGGCGTGTCCAGTAATGAAGGGGGCGTGTCGAGGCTTGCTTCATTTAGGGGAGGAGCCGAAAATGATGACGTCCGAAGCGTCGCTGCCCGGTTGTACTGCGTAGTTGTACTGTGATATCAGTATCCCAATATCGATACTGATATCGATACTTTTACAAGTCTTGCTGTATAAAAAAGAAAATTGATTATTTGTGATTTTTATATTAAAATTCCATCAAAAATTGTACATAAAAACTTACTTTTAGGACAGTAGTCGATAAAAACAAAACAAAACATTGAAAAAAAGAAAAGAATGCGACAAAAATTATATGACTGAATTCACTTGCAGCAGTGGAGACTTGAGACAGCAAGGCATCCCAGAATGCATTTCACATGAACAAGCAAAAGTGACAGTGGAGGAGAAAGGAGTAAAGGAGAAAGTGAGAACTTCAGTGTGTTGTTTAATGGAATGTAGTTCTCAGATGTTCTTTAAATTTGTGTTCAAGTTAAAAGGGACACCCCCCCCCCCCCCACCCCCATTGCTCACCACGTGGATCAAACGCCTACTCAGAGCGTGTGCTTTTCCTGACATCTGCACAGATACACGTGACTTCGTTTGAAATCTCAGCAGAGCCGGACAGATGAAGCGTCCTACATACTGCACCACAGTGTGCTGCAGCCTGGCAACCGGGGGGGGGGGGGGGGGGGGTCAGGAACAGTTTGTTTAGAAATATGGCCTGATTCCTGACCCAGGACGGGAGACAGAACCCTGTAAAAAGGCTTGCAGCTCTGAGTGATATGGTTACACAACACACAGAGAGTCAGGTGCAGAAAGGATATGGAGCTTGTCCATCAGGAGGACACAGAAGTCCGTGGAGGACGAATCTGAGGAGGTGCACCGTCCTTGTTACTGGACATGAAGCGTACGGGTGTCAACGGGCCAGCGACACGACTGCATCACACACGCAGACAAACCTGATTTCTGAGCATAAACCAGGCTCAAGGCAAAGCGAAAAAACTCCTGTGGTCGTATGAATCGAAATTTGAGACGACGCACGCTGTGACCTCTGGGAAAAAAGAGGAGAGGCGCCTTCTGGATTGTTATAAGCACCTCTGATGGCGTGGAGATGCACCGGAAGGGGGGGTGGGGATGCCAACAGAATGGCCAGCTTGCACATCTGGAAGGGAAACATTTTTCAGGGAAGGCCATGAATCTTACAAAGAGCAGGGCTTCAAAGTAGAAGCTAAAAAAGCTAAAAACATTTCATCGTAAAACAAAAATGAAGAACAGCCGCTGTCGAGCCGCTCCGATCCACATAGAGCGTCTCAACTATTTGGAGGTTTGAGCTGGAAGAGGATGTTGGGGTTTCGTGTATTATTTCCCTGTTTTCCACGCGTCGCTCTTTGTTTCCAGGCTTCAGATTGGTTGAGAAGAACAACAGAGGAATGCTGGGAAGGAATTTCTGCAGGGGAGAGCAGCTGTTGTCACCAGGCGGCTGTTTCTTCTTCTTTCACCAGAGCTAAAGACCAAACTGTTACTCATACAGCTGAACAAAAACCGTCTGGTTACACAAGACGGCCGAGTCATTAGTAAATGCTCACCGTGCACCAGCTTAACTGTCTTTATTGCTCTGAATCAGCCTCTTAACGGTGGGGTAGGTGTTCTTTTTTTTGCAGCACTTTTTACAATATTGCCTGAAAACCTTTTCACATTCCCATTGCACCCACTGAAATAAAATGTTTACAAAAAAAACTAAACGTTTTGGTCCAGTCTAGAGGGTATAATCAGAGAAAAACTCTGACCAATCAAAATAGAGATCATCACTATTTTGATTGGCTGCATAATATGTCCATCAAATATCAATGCACTCCCACCCACCCCTCCCTCCCTCCCTCCCTCCCTGTGGTTCATGTAGTCATGAATCGTGTGAAGGCGTGGTTTCGAGGGGTGAGCTGAAGAGGAGGAGGCGGAGCCTTTGGGAGGAGGGAGAGAGTGTTTATTTTCAAAATCTCACTTGACTTGGATTGCTGGAACCATTTTTCAAACAACACCTACACCACCTTTAACGGTAAGATCTGCCACTATGTCATGATAGGGAAGCCCAGCGGTGGAGCATGTCACTGCCGGGCCGGGTCGGGGCACATAAGCCCTTTAAGTTGGCTCGTTTGTGTCCATGACGCCTGGCATAGAGGCTCCTCGCTGCTGCTCCGGGGGACTTATCCGTACGACGCTGGACACTGGACGCTCCAGTTTGTGCCCAGTGTGGTGATTTTGGGTCGGGTGTTGACGTGCTGTCTGCGGGTGCGGATCAGTGGAGACGTGCCACCGTGGACATGGACGATGTCGCTGGGGTCCGGTTCGGTGAGGCTAATCCTGAACTGCTACCCGCGGACAAGGAACGGAAGCAACCACCGCCACTGGATCCGAGCTGCAGCGTCGACTGAACTGGGACGGGAGCCCCCCACATGCTCCCTCTATCCAGCAGTCTACACGCCGGGGTGAGTCAGCTGACCTGGCAGGGGCCGTCTGAAGACCTGGTGGGCCCGGCACCGCCGGGGGTGACGCCAACAACCGGTCCGCATGATAAACCGGGCTCTGGGACGGTCGGCTCCATCGCTCGCCGGACTGAGGGAGCTCGGTCTTCCAAAGAAGAGACGGTTTGGTTCATCTGAGTTTCCTCCTCTGACTTGGAGATATCTCACTTAATTCACCATTGTGGAGATATACTGGTTTTAATGGCTGTTAACTGGAGTTAGCACTCGGACCACAGGACCGGGACATGAAAAAGGAGCGCTGGATGCTCAATTCTTGAAATGTACTTGAAATTCAAGTTTCAAGTACACCAGACGCTGCAGTCTGGTGTACTTGAAACTTGAATTTCCACCTTAGGGGATCAATAAAGTATATTTGATTTGATTTGATATAAAGCTTCATGTCTGGCCGTGACTATTCCCACATCCACCACAACTGCTGACCAGACATCCTCTGACCTCAAGAGAATAAAAACCTCTGACAGTAATACGGTGATGCGTAATCAGGAGGTAGAGCCGTTTGTGCACGTCCACATGTGACCAGGTGGACGCACATTGATGCCATTTGGACGCGCTCTTTTACGCGCCGACATGCGGGTTGCGCTTTCTGCAAACTTGGTATCTCGGTAGCGGGCGGTCTGACCACCCGCTAGCCGCTACCCTAAACCCGCGATCGCAAGATACAGAGTTTGCGGAAAGCGCAAAAGACACACCCATTGTCACACCTACAATGTGAGTAAGGGAGTCGGCATAGCGGGTAGCAGCTTTAGGGAAGCTTGCATTAGCGGTTAGCGGAGGTTCCTAAACCCGCAATTTGCGGGTAGTGGCTAGCGACTAGCGGGAGGTGTACGATCGGGGCCATGATCTTATCCTTCCATTGAGTTCTGATCCTGATTGTCCCTCCTGCCGATCCGGATCATCCTGCCTGGGTCGTTTCTGGCTTGGAATAAACCACTCGGACTTTCTCTGTCCTAGTCGTGCATTGTGGGTCCGTGACCTCTGACGACCCGATGAAACCAGAACGCAACGATTCAAAAGACCCATAAACCCACATTTTTATTAGCAAAAGAACACAGAAAACATCGAATGAAACTGAAAGTGAGACATTTTACTATTTCATCTCATCCATGATTAGTCTGCAAGCTGTGAGACTAATCGTCCATCCACGAATACAGATTAAAGCTCAAACATGTGAAGAAGAACCCACGTGTGATGATCCAGAAAACAAAACAAACAAAAAAAAAAGAAATAAAGCAAATGCTGTCTTCTCTGGACTGAGGCTCAGTTAAAACGTACTGGGGCAAAGTGGAAAACCGTCCCGCGATCGGATGAATCAAAATTTGAAATTCTGTTTGGAAACTACGGACGCCGTGTCCTCTGGCGCACATCTGGTGCTGAAAGTTATATAAAGTTTTAGGGCAACATCTGCTCCCATCCAGATAATATGTTCTTTACCTTTCAAACATCGATGCGTCATGAAACAGAAATATGACAAAGATCCAGGACTGCTACACACCAGTGTCCCCAGTTTGACCATTTATGTCCACTGTGAATAAAACATGGGTTTATGAGATCTGCAAATCAGACGATTGTGTTTTTGTTGACGCTTTACGAAGCATCCTAACGTTTTTTTTTTGGATTCGTGCAGCAGATCAATTTTGAAATCTGTTTATAATGTCTGGTGCTTTTATCTACTGGATAGTCTGCTGGAAAATGATCCTCCCGCTTCTGCAGACAGCTGATGTCAGCATCTCATAGGGTCCACAGCGGTTAAACCTCCACCAGGAAACTGTTCCCACGGCCACGGCCGCCTGCGCCTCACACGGCCACCGTGGGAACGCTCTCCTCGGTGCCGTCGGCGCCCGCCGGCGTCCTGTCGATCGCCACGTGCGGGCTGACCTTGGCCGGCCGGTGGTCCTTGCCGCGGACGCAGCTGCGGGCGCAGAGCTGGCAGGAGGCGCAGGCGGAGTTGCAGCAGGGCAGGAAGCGGCAGACGCTGACGCGCCACAGGAACCAGCCGGGCGACCAGCAGCACCAGCAGAGCACCGCGGCCGCCGCCGCCACGCCCAGGACGACGTAGAGAGCCAGCAGGGACAGGGAGGGCGGCGAGTCTGGGGAAAAGGAAAGTTCTTTTAGCCTCCGTTTCACGCAGCCGCCACGTTCAGATCCAAGTAGGAGCCTCTCGTCCCCGGGCAGAGAAACCATATCGTTGTTCCGCCTTAACCCAGTTCAGCTGCCCTTCCTCTGACTCTGACTCTATCTGACCTCTAGGACTGTCTGACCGCCAGCATCTGCTCTCTGGAAGCTCTCTGACCATCACACCTGTAGAAAAACATGCAACGATTCTTCCGCTTCCACCACAGACCCATGATACTTGCTTTCATTTGTTAATATCCATCCACTTACGTAATCACGTCTCGCCACACCTAAAAGGGATTTTGACGTTGAGGACGCCAGGTGATGAAGAGCCTCGGATCTTATTTTTGTCCTGTTCTTTCTGCGAAACACGTCTCAAGGTTACCGCTGTTGCATTTTTGGTTTCCAGGCTGTCTAACGTCCTTCAGTGGGACGGGTCCGGACCGCAGGCAGGCCAGTTCTTCCTCCTTCTGCTCCGCGAGTTTTAACCATCACGTGTGAAAGTATCTCTGCGTTATCAAAGACTTCCACAGTAACGTAGGGCTGTAGCGATACACTAATGTCGCGATACGATATGCGATATTTTCTCACGATACGATATATATCGATATTCATCTTACAATACATTTACATCATTTTCTGAAAGATTTTAAAGGGACAAAGTGATTTTGGTGACATCTTGTGAGTGTTCCAATGACTTTGTTTGAATTGATTGAACTGAAAGCATCAATTACACATTATATGGCTGACAGGCAGCTTGCAAATGCTGGACAAAATGAATAAAAGATTTGTTGAGAATAATAGTTTCATTTATTTAAACAGTCCAAATTGTTGCTTGTAAGCTTTTAAAGGTGGGACACGGGGGTTTAGAAAGAAGCTTAGAATATCAATACCCACAGCTGAAAAATCAATACGCTCTGGGGAAATAAAATATCGATATATATCGCAGAATCGATAAAATCGCTCAGCTCTATCCGGGACCAGGACCTGGACCAGAGGTCACCAGGGTCCAGCTTCGCCTCGTGTCCAATCATCACCTCGGTGATGTCATCTCCTGTTGGAAACAGCATCGTTACTCATTAGTTTCTCTTAACCGACCAGATCAGTGGACAGCACGAGTCCAGCTGCCGTTTCCCAGCATGCACCATCTCCGTTCATTCACCTTTTTCAAACTCAGTTACGTCTGTCCGCCGTTGTCTGAGCTCAGCAGCAGCCCTCACAGAGTCCAACGTTTGTCTGAAACACGTTGAGTCGTGGTTTTCATTCAGGAAGAGTTGGCAACAGTAACTAAAGGGGGAGGGGGGGGGGGGGGGGGGTCTGAGGGGTCAAATGTGCCAACGCTAACTTTCTTTAAATGTGTCGCAAAAGAGCAAAAATGGATGGATATTAACAAATCACACGAAGCTGACAATAATAATAATAAACAACGTTTCAACGCGAGCCTCTTCTCCGACTGTAATCGAACCAAAGTTTTATGCTTTGGCCCCCCCCCCCCCAGAAAATATTTTCCAACCGCTTGGCTGAAGGACCCCAGTTTTCCTGCCAGGCAAATCCATAAATCTGAGCGCTCACCCACCTGTTACAGACTCGTGACTGGGAACGCTGGCCGGCACGCCGCAGTTCAGATGTGTCGGACCGGGCTCTGTCGGCGGGCTCGCGAACGGCGGGGGCGGGGTCGCTATCGGGGGCGGAGCCTCAGGAGGCAGAAGCTGACCTTCTGTTGACAGACAGACGGTTAAACGATCACGCGGCGAAATGACAGTTGGTTGTGCTCGAACATGCAAGCGGGACAGGAGAGGATAAGTTTCAGCCAGTCATCAGGCCTTGATGATGACCTCCATGAAAACAGATGCTTGTTGGTCGTTAGCATTCAAGAGCTCGTTAACAAAACACCAAAAGGGAAAGATATCAGTAACAGCCTCAGAGTGGCCGAGACCCTACATGTGTCACTGAGGATGTGAAATGTTTACGTCTACGACGGCACAATTGACCTTTCGGTAAGCACCGCCCCCTCCCTAGTTACTGTTGCTAGGTCGGACATTATCGCTGCTTCTCCATTAAGGACAATGTTATTTTGCCATTTTCCCGATGCCTATCAACCGTATTTACATTACACTAGAATAACACCGTGGTGAAATATTGCTGCTGGGGACCTGCAACAGGTGTCCAGAACGTTTGGAGGGACATTTTTATTCTCTTTAAAAAGATAAAACAAACGGTGGAAATCTGCAGGCTTTGGTTCAGTTGTGTAGCCGTCCACACAAGCAACTGAACGTGGGGAAAGTTACAAAACACGCTAACATTTACTCCAAGGTAACTTTACTTTGTTTATTAGATGATTGATTTAACCACCATTTAGTAAAAGTAATATGATTTAGCAGCAGGGAGGGTGATGAGTGAAAACATCTCTCCATTAGCATTCCGGCTAACTCGCTAGCCACCTATAAGCCTGCCTCGTTGTCTACAAATATATATGGCCCTGGATGTTTATTTTGTTAGGTATAAGGTGAGGCTAGTGATATTAACGTCACTTTATTTATTATATTAATACAATGCTGCGACTGTCTGATGTTAACATAGCTCTGGTGTGGGACAGACCTATGGACCAGAGCTAATGCTAACAGAGAATTCATCACCCTCCCTGCTGCTAAATCATATTATTACTTTTACTAAACGGTGGTTAAATCAATCATCTAATAAACAAAGTAAACTTACTTTGGATTAAATGTTAGCATGTTTTGTAACTTTGTTTTGGTTTGGGAAAGGGAATAAAAATGTCCCTCCAAACGTTCTGGACACCTCGAGTCACTGTTGCAGGTCCCCAGCAGCAATATTTCACCACGGCGTTATTCTAGTGTAACGTAAATACGGTTGATAGGCATCGGAAAAATGGCAAAATAACATTGTCCTTAATGGAGGAGCAGCGAGAATGTCTGACCTAGCAACAGTAACTAGGGAGGGGGCGGTGCTTACTGAAAGACTCTTCTGTAGAAAAAGAACATGAAAGGTTCACAAAACTGCATCCGAGCTACCCACAAGACTTCGGGGAACAACCCCCCCCCCATACCTTTTGAGGTTTTACGGTTGCACTAAAACTGACCTTTGCAGCCTGTAGTCAGGTTTTCCTCCAAGTCGCTGCCGTCCCCACAGTTGTCGATGCCTTTGTCATCGCACACGAGACTGGCAGGGATGCACTTCCCGTTCCTGCAGGTGAAGTAGGGCTCATTACTGCACTCTGACTGGTTAAAACCTGCAGTGGGGGGAGATGGTGATCAGTGGATCAGTACCACAACACTGAATAGGTGATGATTCTGCAGCGACCAGGAAACTGGGTCTCACCCAGTCTGAAGGAGGTGAAGTCCCCCACAAAGTCCACCCTGGGCTGGGTGCCCCGGGTCACCAGCCTCAGGGTCAGGTGATTCCCCGTGGACAGCACGGGCCGGGGCGGGCTCTTCCCGCACAGAGGAGGCCCGAGGGGGGGCGAGCTCCTGTCCCGGCCGTCGTAAAACTGAACGTACGAGCCGGCGTGACACGGGTCTCCCGGGTCGTCGCCAGAGGTGGGCTCCAGCCGAGGGTTGAGAGGGGCGGAGCCACGCGGGGACTCCGGGGCGACGGGGGCGGGGCTCAGAGGAGCCACCCTGAGCAGGCTGTAGACCAGGAAGAAGCGGAAGTAGAACTGGACCTTGTCTTTCGGGGAGATGGCCTGCATGGTGAGGTGACAGTCGGTCCCCATGGTCACGAAGTAGTACTTCTTGGACTCCTGGTGCGAGTTGACGATCATGCCATCGCCGCGGATCGTCTGACCGCAGAAGTCCACCACGTTCACTGATGAGAGAAAAACGACAACAATGAGTCGTCGCCTGCGCTCCACAGCAAAGACATGCTTGGAAGACGGAAGACATTTGTCTTAAATGAACTGCTCAGACCTGAAAGACTAGAGACCATCCCTTATATCTGAACTTCTTGAACCCCTCCTCTGCCTCCACAGACGTTCCCTTATTTATCTGACAACTGTGTCCTCCAAACTGGGACTGTTTATTTAAAGATGTTTTTCACACCGTTGGGTCTCTCCGATCAGGTGTTGCTCCAGCTGCTGTTAAACGTGCTGTTGAGAAACATTTTTGGTAAAAAAAAAAAAAAAAAAACAGAACCTGAACCCTTCAGTTTTCTGCAATTTTCAGTCATTTATGAAAATACTTTTAAGCTTCGCCACAGTACTGAAACTGCCCTTTAAGTATCTTATAAAACCTAGGTTTATTTTTTAGATGGTTAAGAATAGGGCTGTAGCGATACACTAATCTCACGATACGATACACGATATACGGCTCACGATACGATATATATCGATATTCATCTTACAACACATTTACATCATTTTCCGAAAGATTTTAAAGGGACAAAGTGATTTTGGTGACATCTTGTGAGAGTTCCAATGACTTTGTTTGAATTAATTGAACTGAAAGCATCAATTACACATTATATGGCTGACAGGCAGCTTGCAAATGCTGGACAAAATGAATAAAAGATTTGTTGAGAAAAGTTTCATTTATTTAAACAGTGCAAATTGTTGCTTGCAAGCTTTTAAAGGTGGGACACAGGGGTTTTGAAAGAAGCTTAGAATATCGATACTCGCAGTTGAAAAATCGATACGCTCTGGGGAAAAAGATATCGATATATATCGCAGAATCGATAAAATCGCTCAGCTCTATTTATGAATGTAAACTTTCCACGCAGTTTTGAGTTACAATGGAAGATGACTGTCGAGACTGTAGAGATGCGCGGATGACGTATATTTTAACCAGCAACCGCTTCTTAAAATCTCTATCCGCCCGCTATCCATTTGCAGGAACGTTTTTTCACCAATTTTCAAAACCGAACCGACCCGCCATCCTTTTTAATAATATGTAAAATACTTTTTCTTATTATTATTATTTGAGTGCTTCAACCGCAACCCGCCCGAATTTAATTAAAGTATTATTTTTTGACGAGTCATCCGCCCGATATGCGGATTATCCGCTCCGCCCGCGGGTGCGCGGTGCATCTCTACGAGACTGCTATTGACCAATGACAGCACTGACTGTTAGAGGCGGCGCTAGGGGGTAGCTTGCAGTTGCTATAGCAACCCCAAAATATGGCTTAGCAACTTCAAAGCAACCCCAAGAATGGAGACTATAAAAAATGAAAAAATCTTAATTGTGTTAAATAAAATAAAAATGGTGACAATTTATTTTAAAAATAATTTCATGTGTTTTTGTTTTAAATTAAAATAAAAGGAAGACGATTAAAAACGATGAGAGGGAGACTTGTCTTGCGAGAGCTGGCCTGCAGGGGTCACGCGAAGTCAGCTTGTGAAAAAAACCGGGCCGTTAGAAAAATTACATCAAAATGGAGGCTATCTGTTGAAGTGTAAGTCTGCCAGATCTCTTCTGATGTGTACTTATGTGAATATTAACTGGTTAAAATGTGATGAACATGTTATTGTCAAATGATTTGTAGTCTAGGCTGTTAATGTGCTTTTCTCACTGCTGTGAAAAGCGGCATGACTATATGGTAAAATTATAATAACGAACTTCAAATTGATTTTTTTTATCTGTTTCATGGCATCCGCGCTAGTTTCAGATAGCGCTGATTAGAATGAGTAGGCCGGTAATGACATACATATCCATATTTATGCTATTTAATTGGTATTGCAATTAAATTGTCCAGCAACTCCATACAATTGTTTAGCAACAACTAAGCAACTGCAATGAAAATGTTCTGCCGCCACCACTGCTGACTGTTGTCATGTGACTTGTGGTCTGGCGTTTGGGCTACAGTGAACAACATTACATGAACACGGACCTAACTGACTGAAAGACGATACAATGTAAACTGGCGTGCACCAACATTAACACAAATTGCACCTTCATTGTAGTGCTTAACACAAATTGCACCTTCATTGTAGTGCTTAACACAAATTGCACCTTCATTGTAGTGCTATTTTATATTTTTATGGCACCCACATTTGCAATGCTACTTTATATTTTTTGCACCTTCATTTGTAATGCCATTTTATATATTTTTTATTTTATTAACCTTATTCCTATTTTGTTACTTATTTTATTGCTTTAAGTTACTTATCTTGTTGCTTTTTTTTTTACTATTTGTACTCGCAAGCTGCTGGAACTGCAAATTTCTCTTTGAGATGAATAAAGTATCTATCTATCTATCTATCTATCTACATGCGTGAAAAAGTCACTTTTACGACACTGTCCGAGAATGACTCGTTTTCAGTCTCTTACTCCGTCAGTCTCCTGTTTTCTCTTCAAAGGGAAACACAGAAACCTCAGCGTGGAACTAAACGTCACCTGACAAGCGAGGGATGACGATCAGCCGTTCTTATGCAATTATTCAGGCTCTCTTAATGCATAACTAACAACCCTAATACTACTCAGAAGACGTTAATACGCTGGATCAAAGGTGTCACAATGACCCCACTGAAGCATAAAAACCAACTGAATGAGGTCTGTAGAACAGTCACCTGGTGACCAAACGTCCCCGCCAGAGGGCGACTCCCTCAAACATTCAGGTGACGTTACCTGGTTCAAGGAGCAGCTCTCTGCTCATCTACAGTTGGCAGCATACACCCACTCACCCGCTGCCCCCCCCCCCCGGCTCCGGTCCACTGACCAAATAATGAAAAGATTTACGACCGCCCTGCACTTTATTAGCTGTTTCCCTGGGAGACAACTAGATCCTCCTGAACTGACTTCCAGGAATGTCCCGGAGCCCCGGAGCCCCGGAGCCCCTGTCGATGGGAAAGCTCCACTCTTCCACAGCATGCGAGTAAACAAAGAACCTCGAAGGCTCTCCATCCAAAACCTGGCTGAGCCGAGCGAAAATTCTATGAAAAATTCAACATCTCCATCAAAAGAGCTCCAAAATCGCCGGCGCAGTGTGTAAAGTACAAATAAAACCGGACGCAATGATTTGAAAAATCTAACAAACCCAGATTTGATTCATTATAAAACACAAGGAAACACGTCAAGGGTTAAAAATGAGACATTCTATCATTTCATGAAAAATATAAGGTCATTTTAAATTCGAAAAACAGCAGCATGTGTCAAAAAAGTTGGAACATGTGGAGAAGTACGTGGTACTAGAAAGAAACAGCTGGAGGAACATCTGCAGCTCATAAGGTTAACTATCAACAGGTGAATGATGATTACAGCGCCTCAACACGACAGACGGACAGATGTTCACTAACGTGTGAAAATAGAGCGTCTACAAATTGTGAAACAATTTCAGAACAATCTTAGTGTACGATGGCAAAAGCACCAAATACCTCGTCGTCTACAGTTCATAATATCATCAAAGCATTCTGGGAAACTGGAGGAATCAGTACAGGCTCTCAGGCAGCACTTTCATTACAGATGGACACTAATCTGATGGAAACCAGCGCGTTGTTCTTTTTAGTTTTACACTGTGGCCTAACTTTTTTGGAACTGGTTTTTCTGAGCGTAACCATAGAAACTGAGCTGATGACCAGCGGGAGCCTCCGGAGAGTGTTCAGGTTCTGAGTGACACCCTGAGGTGACGGATGCGTCCGACTGGGAAGAGGCAGCAGCTGTCCGCCCATGTGCTTCCCACCACTGGTGACTCACGGCAAACATCCGTGATTCACGACGCCACAAACACACTGTGGGCTTCACGAAGCCCCGCGGAGTCCATTCATCTTGAAACCCGACTGAGATTAACTCAAGGGCACCTTGGCTCATTTCAGCTCCATCCGGGTTCTCTCTCTTTCAGACAGGCCTGTAACTCAGTAAGTTTTGTTATGTTTTTTTTTTCCCCCTCAGGTTTCGTGGAAAAGTACAGTTAGGTGCATAACGACGGAAAGGTTCGTCATGTTTCCTGATTATATTGACCCTAACCCTACGCTTAAAGCAAGCGTGTAAAGACAGAGGAGGATTGGGCCCAGTCCAGAGCCCTGTGGAACACCTGAACTAACTCTGGCATGTGCAGAGAAGTCCACCAGTTAAATGTGTACCTTCAACATTGATGTTGTGATAAAGTCTGTTTAATAAGATGCTGTGGTCAGTGGTGTCAAACGCTGCACTGAAATCTACAAGGGTCATTTAAGCGCAACGTGATCAATATCTGAATGTCAGCAAACTCTGGGAATATTTTGGAAGGATTTCCACCGAAACAAAATGCACTCCCAAGGCAAAGCAGCTACGTAGACACATCTATGAACAATGAACATACAAGACTAACCTGTTAATAGGACTACACAGACTGTAACAGCAGAAATACGACCACTCTGACAAAAACTCCGATGTTGACGAACAACAACAAATGAGTCATTGCACCGAATCTGTGCCATTAGCTTGTTGTTACGCTTCAAAGTTAAACTTCATTTCAACAATGAATATCATAACAAACACATTTAATTGTTTAAAATGTGTACTGACAAGCCTCAAGCTGCTTTATTAATTTTTTTTTCCAAAGATGCCTGAGCAGAAGATTGTTCTGTTACAGAGACTGTAAAAAGCATGGAAAAGAAGTATATGAGTAACAGCAGTGAAAGTAACAGGACTGAGTTTTTAGCAAACACACAAAAAAAATATAGCGACCTGCGGATACTGAGCACTTTCTACTAATTTACAAAAAATATGTATTTCTTAAATAAACAAGTAACATATGGAAAATAATTTAGGTAACAGGACAGAAAGTTGAGGCTGACCTTGCTCCTCATAGTTCAAAAATCATAAACTATACAGACATCAAAAGATCGAAATGATGCAACTTCCTGTGGAACATGTGACCTGAGGAATGTTTGAAATTTTTAAAGAAGTGTGGGCAGTGTTATGGTAACAGCAGTGAGGGAAAACCTGAGGATCTGACAATGACTTTTGAATGACTTTTGAAAAAAGTAAAACGTGGTTTGCAATTGCACACATGTTCAGAAACTCATATATATATATATATATATATATATATATATATATATATATATATATATATATATATATATACAGTCATGGAAAAAATTATTAGACCACCCTTGTTTTCTTCAGTTTCTTGTTCATTTTTAATGCCTGGTACAACTAAAGGTACATTTGTTTGGACAAACATAACGATAACCACAAAGATTGCTCATAAGAGTTTTATTTAAGAGCTGATATCTTACCATTTTCCATGGTTTTCTTGATTATAACTAAATCAATTAAGTTTTTACATCAATAGCTATGGCGTTTGTACTGCCAAAAACACTGCTTTTATGCATTCAGTGTTTTCTTTTGTCTGTTTTAGTCACATGATGACATTTAGTGGTACCAGGTATTAAAATGAACAAGAAACTGAAGAAAAAAAGGTGGTCTAATAATTTTTTCCATGTCTGAACATATATATATATATATATATATATATATGTATAGATATATATCTATATATAGATATATATATATATATATATTATATATATATATATATATATATATATATATATATATATATATATATATATATCTCAATGAAGAGATCTGAAGTCTAAAACTGGAAGACTTTATCACGCAGAGATCAAAGCTTTCCTTTTCCACACCGCTGGGGGGTCCACAGCGCGTGTACCGGTGCGTGTCGGGTGTCTCCGGTGGGGGAGGTCTCACCGGTGTCGATGGCCGAGCTGCGGAGGCTCGTGAAGAGGACGAGGAGAAGCGGCAGCCGCACGCGCCCGTCCGCCCGCAGCTCCATCAGTCACGCTGGAGGGGAGCGCGTGGAGCCGGAGAGTCCCGCGGCACGAGAGCGCAGGACAGAGTCCCGAATCCAAACCGTCCCCCGGGAGAAGATCCGCGTCACAGCGGCCAGGCGGCTCATCCGTGAATTCTGCCCCACATCTTTCATAGTCTGGCTCTTTTCTTTAAAAAAAAAAAAAAAAAAAAACTTTTCTCGGTCCTTTCGGGTCACGTGTCCTCTCATCTCCATGACAACGACAACCAAGCGCCTGCCAAGCCGGAGAGAGAACTTTGTAGGGAGCAAATGTCCCCATCACACTGACGTGAGCTTTATTCAGCTGGGCCGCTGTGTTTCAGAGGACATGCGGGTCACGTGACGTCAGAGTCCACCTGAACGCACTTTTATCCCGTTTTACTTATTTTAAAGAATGTGTTTTTCATAATGAGGAGCTGTTGTGTTTAAAAACAGTTTACAGTAAAATACCACAAAATGCCCAGTAAACCTACCACAAAATATGATTACAACAAGTTACTGTTATTTGCATAGTATTATGGGTAAAGTGCCTTTATTTACAGTAACTTGCTGTATTTTTTGAAATTGTGGTAAATTACTGTTGACATTTACAGTAATGCTACTGTAGGCCTTTGTGATGGTAAATTTATATGTCTAACTTTTAGTTTTAGTCTTTTAGTATAGTAAATTTTAGCTTATGATATACTGTAAAACATTATTACAGGATTAATACTGTAAGGTGGTAATTACAGTAACTTACTGGTAATAGTGTCGCCAGTAAACTACTGTAAAAATACAACAAAATGTCTAACAGTGTATTCAGAGAGATCTGAATCTAACCAAAAGCTTATTCCTACTATGTTTGAAGTTTTTAATGCAAAAGGTCATACAAGATACCAATTAAATTTTAATTTCCATTTTTTTTGTTATCCACTGTAAAAGAACGATAGTTTGTTGCATTTATGAAATGTAAAAATCTCTGCAGCCCATCAAAACCTTTAAACACCACATACGAGACTAAAGCTTCATTATTAATGTAAGGGGTCAACAAATAAGGAGACACTTGTCATGTTAAGCTAAGATAACAGTAGAATAACACTCAATTTGTTTGTTTTATTAGTTCTAAATATATTTAAATCATGTTATAAATATTTTACAGTTATGAAAAACATATAGGGAGGTGAATTTTATGGCATTATCTCTGCCAAAACACTGTGAGGAGCGTATTCCCCACAGTCTAGTGGGTAAAAGAATCTACCGGAAGGCAGAATAACCAGCTGTAAAAATATTCTGTTCAGTTTACTTGAGCATTTCTTTTCTGATCAGTACTTATTGATCAGTACGCCACTGTTTAAGTCACTAACTGGAGCAAAAAGCAGTGTTTCCCTGCAAGTTGCAGCGCAGAATATTTTCAAGTTCAGTCATGCATTATCAAAAGATTTCAACATTAAAATTTAAAATCATTTTCCACCCAGTTTTTAAAAATCAAGTGACTTCTTCTAATAAAGGATCTTTCCAATGTTTCCTATGAGACGTTGGAGAGATGTTGTGTTTGTAAATGAGTTTCCAGTGAAGAGAGTTTGTTGATCAAAGTCAGTTTTATTGGGAGCTGATCAATAAGAATGTAGTTCCTCCAATCAAAACTGGAAAAAAAAAAAAAAAAAAAAAAAAAACGCCCAGGAAACTCAGAGAGCAGCATAGTTTTCAGGCGGGAGCGCGCAGCTGGGTTGATGGCGCGTGTGTTGCGCGCCCGCGTTCACAGCGAACAAAGGCGCCGTTGGAACTGATCGATCCGCTCCCTGCGGGATTTAGGGAATAACACCACAGAATTTATACATTTGAAGTGTGTTTATAGTCGACTTTAAATGTATGTGCCTCGTGAGTTTAAAATAAATAAATAAATACGCGCGCGCATGCGCACACATATCAGAATTTCGGCTGCTCCGAGAGAAATGTCGCCTAGCAACAAAATTCAAAACATTATATTTGATGCCACAGAGGTTTCCCCCCGTGTGACATCATTGATGACGTCACACAGGGGATCATATAAGGACCAAGTTAACGTTTTTTACATTTTCACATCGTTTTTCTCTGGTGAAAGCAGCAACTAAACAACAATCACATCTGTTCAAATATGTTCGGAAGTCAGAAAATAAACATGGAAGCAACAAATCAGCAGGTTTATGAAGGAAGCAGTTCTGCTGCCGTCCAGAACCTTGATCTCATCCAAGATTGTTCGCTCGCTGTCCCACAGCCGGACTTTCAGGTACCAGTGAACAAAAAGAAAGAAAGAAAGAGAGAAAAAATCAAGAGCAAAAAGATCGTCGAGCTGGAACAGCAAAACCCCGTCTTGATGAAGGAGATAGAGGATCTTAAGGAAAAGATTAACAGAGAAGACAAGAAGCATTTAGAGGCTTCCCAGAAAATTAGTGAAATACAAGCAGAAATTAACCCGATAAAGGATCAGAGAGAAAAAGCTGCTCAATCCTTACAACAACAACAGGAGGAAAATGATCAAATAAAGTCTGAAATAACCAAGTTACAGACTCAGCTGGAAAACCAGCAAAAAGAATCGTTGGAAGAAAAATCTGCTTTAAAGAAAGAGATTGAGCAGATGACAGAAGAACTGAAATCCCTCCAAGATCAAGCAGAAAACCAATTATCGCTTTTCTGCAGAGAACTGGGTAAAAAGAATATGTTGTCCACAAATGCAACCCAAAAAGCTAATTATTTAAAGGTGGTCATTGTTGATGAGAGGTTCAAGAAAGAGGAGTTAGAGAAGCAGTTGGTCCAACAAGTGGAGGAAACCAGGAAGTTCAAGGACGCTGTGACCAACATGACGAAAGAAATGGAAGATCAAAAACGTCAGTTTGAGCAGGAGAAGGAAGATCTGTTGGTCCGGAGAACAACAACAGCCTTCAACATGGATGCAGAGGTAAAGGAGGTACAGAAGATTCAAGAAGAGGAGTTTCAGATGTGGGAGACGGAAAAGTCCACCCTTCTGGAGACTGTTTCAAGCTTGGATCAGGCTCTCAAGAAACAGGACGAGGAAACGAAATCTTCTATCGGTGGCTTGATGGACAGAATTGAAAATCTGGAAGAGCAACTGGAGAACATGAACAAACCCAAACCAAAAAAGCATTGTGCCTTTGTGAGGTTCTTTAGGAGACTCTTCAAGAAAAGTTAATCCCTCTGCTAGAATCAGGAAACCTAAATGAACCTAAATTAGGAGTGAATGTGAGCGATTCATTAACACGTATAGTTTTAGGACTAAAAGGAGTCCAGTATTCCTCTCTCAGGTGTGGGCTACCGGACCTCTCTCGGAACCAGGCCTGATGGCTGGGTCGGTACCAACCAGCAAACATCCCACTTCTGGACTGAAGCCCAACCAGGAGTATTGTTCCGGTTCCATCGACCCACCACTCGGTTCTGGCTCCAGAACTGAGCAAATCCCCATTGACTCGTGCTAAAATGTCTAACTAAACATTAATTAAACCACTAATTAAACATTAAAGCCTGTTTAAAAAGTGTTTCTTGGTCTCTGCAGTGATATTTGACATCCATGACAACCGTACAGAGGGAGAATTCTTTACACCACATCAGATAAAATGTTATGAAGCAATGAAGCTGACCAATCAGATGGCCGGACATCATTTGACATTTGATTGACAGCTGGTCATCGGCTGTATGCAGTGAAAACAATCCTTGGATGGACTGTGCTGACTTAGAAGTCAAGAGAAGATGTTTTCAATATTTTACTTGTTCTTCAACATTATTTGAATCGATTATAATTAGGGCTGGGCAACGATTAAAATGTTTAATCGCGATTAATCGCATTGTATACGTAAAATCAAATAATGAATTCAAAAGTAGTGTAAAATCCCCTTTTATTTAAATGTTCTGCTGCCATATGAACTAAAGTGCCATAACATTTGTTGTTCAAACACTTTTAACATCAGCACTTGTCAGTAACACATATTTAGTGTAAATCTCATCTTAAAAAATGTCAAATAAAATAAAGCTTATTGCCACTGCCAGGGCATTAATGTCATCCTGTTTTTATAAAAAAATTTAAAAAAAAAGTCTACAAACAAAATCCAACAAAAATGATTGTGTCTCAGCACAATCAGAACATTAAAACAGGTAATTTCTGAGGTAACAGCAGAAACTTTTAACGGGGAGTTCAACTTGTCAGTTGTTACAAATAACCTTGTTTCTGTTGAATCCTCCGTCTGGGAGAACTTTAAAATGAAAATGTCCATGTTAAAGTCCATCATGTAACTTTACCAATCCGTGTATCATTCATTCTTTCCATTTTCAATTGTCAATCAAAAAATTTAAAAAATTTAAAAGTGACATTTAAATATGTTTTTCGTTTTTTAATTTTATAAGAAAAAAAAAGGAAAAAATGCCTGTTTTTTTTTTTTATATTTCAATTTTAGACTTGGATCAAAAATACGAAATGAAAAAAAAAATGGTCCACAGGACTGAATTTGTTTTATAATCAATGCCTGGACTTTCTGTTGTCATTACACATCTGTGCCACTAGATGGAGCCGCACTGCAGTAACCAGCTAGAGAACAGCAGGACAGTGAACACATGGAGCAGATCTGATGGAACATGGAGGAATGACACCAAGTTTTGTTGCAGTCCAGAATTTTCTTTTTCAGACAGAATTGTTAATATTGCTACCTGAGTTGGTACCCGAACTGTTAAGTATACAGATTTTTATCGTTTTTTCATGTCTGTTCTCTAGGTTTTTTTCGCATGTTTACTTGCCAATTGTCTTCCGGTTCCGGCCAGTAACCGACCTTTCAAAACAAAAGCATATGAGCGCGTTAACGCGATAATAACGCGTTAACTTGCCCAGCCCTAATTATAATGTTTAAATGATTTACAAATTGATACTTTGTGTTTACGATTACATTTTGCAGAGTCTTCATATCAAAACATGGTGGTAATACAGTTTTGTTACCTTTATTTAACCAGGTTAGTCCCATTGAGATCAAAGATCTCATTGGCCGTGATGCACAGCTATATTCAGCATAAAAAACAAAAAAATAAAATGAATATTCTCACAGAAAACATTTGCTCAGACAAGGTAGATTAGCATGATTTAACCAGGGTTTTAAAATCATTCAGTGTAACAACAGCTTTACTTGCTGAAAGCCCAAATGCTTTCTTTCAGTTCGTACTCTGGAGACGGAAAACTGCAGAGCATCCATAGATTGGAGACAGGACAAACAGGAAGGACTGAGTCCTTGAATGGTTTTGTAAATAAACATGTACCAGTGACAAAAAGACGTCCAAAGTAAGAGGACTACAGTTGGTATGTCTCCATGTCCCACACTATCTAGCATGTGAAGACGGTGAGCAGAAGCATTCGTGTACAACACGTCTTCATCCTCAAAAAAGGGCCAAGACGGTTGTTTCTAATAATTTCTGTTTCACACAAAATGAAAAACAAGACAATCAGGCCTGGAATTTCATGATCTGAGGGACACTTGGCTTTCAAAGGGGCATTTTTTTTTTTTTTTTTTTTTGAGGACACAAAGGCCTAATACCAGGGCAACAAGGCCAATATAAAAAAACACAATATGACATGATATGCTAATAAACGTCACAACAGTTTTTGAATTCAGAGCCTTGGATATTTTTAATAGGCTACCACAATTTTTTGATTATTATTACTATTTCATTTAATTGATTCATTCCAGACATGTCAAAACAATCTTTTAAAGCATAGACAGTTTTAACACTATCATGAATCTATGTATCTGAAAATAAATATATTTATAGAATATATAATAATGCATAAATCAATATACACTGACACATGTAAATAACCATAACTTAGAAACCTATAGAACCTCTTGTAAATAAATCTAATTATTAAATGGACATATTCCCCCCAAAAATAAAAAATAAACAAAATTTATATCCAATGTATACACACCGATCTATATACATACACATACAGTCATGGAAAAAAATTATTAGACCACCCTTGTTTTCTTCAGTTTCTTGTTCATTTTAATGCCTGGTACAACTATATATATATATAGTACACATACATTTGTTTGGACAAACATAACGATAACCACAAAGATTGCTCATAAGAGTTTTATTTAAGAGCTGATATCTTACCATTTTCCATGGTTTTCTTGATTATAACCTAAATCACTTAAGTTTTTACATCAATAGCTATGGCGTTGTACTGCCAAAAACACTGCTTTTATGCATTCAGTGTTTTCTTTTCTGTCTGTTTTAGTCACATGATGACGTTTAGTGGTACCAGGTATTAAAATGAACAAGAAAGTGAAGAAAAAATGGTGGTCTAATAATTTTTTCCATGACTGTATATACACATACTTACCAATATGTAAAACAAATATCTGGTTTAACATGTCTGAAAAGAGGTATTAATTGCTTGCAAATGCTATTTCCTAAATGTACCACATAAACTTAGGCTGAAATAAGAAGAATCTAACAATTAACTATTGCATGATAACCTTTTATGTGTCCATTTTTTGCTGCATCTTCGAGCTCTTTTGCGACTAATCTCGACTCGTTCCCATCTTGGCTTCTTCTTTCTGAGGGAAAAACATTTCGAGAGAATATGTTGAATATTTTTAAATAATGTTATCACGTTTTCATAGCCTACAGATTATTCAAATGCTTCAGCCATCCCGGAGCGTATTTCTGTAATGATACGTGTTAAAGAGTTCAGGTTTCACCGAGGTGTATTGTGTATAGAACACGGGATGTTGGAGTTTGAATCAATCTATCTGAGCATCGTCATCCTGCCTGTAAGTTGTTGTTGATTCATATGTCAATCGTGAGTTTATGATGTGTTTTCTAGTCACAGATGTTTTCATTATAGTTGAATTTGGTTTAATGGCATCCTGATTTTGGCGATGAAATGAAGACTAACAAGCAAAGTTTCGCTGCACACATAGAAAAGAGACAGAGAAGTTGATTTGGCGAGAAAGGGATTATTTGAAGGCTTTAGTTTACGATAAAACAGCTGATTGCAGGAGGCCGTTTACTTGGGTTGCCTTAGCAACCATAGCTCAGAAGGCTACAGTAGTGAGGCATGACAGTCTCCGTCTGATATTGAAACATTAAAAATTCTTAGTGGGCTTTAGCAACAAGACATGAGAAGAAAGATTTACAGAAGTCTTGAGTTAGCTTGTTGGATAGCTAGGTCCCCCTCAGGGCGGCTAATAGGCTACTGCTACAACCAAGTCTAACAACTCTATCAATTCAAAGTTGGGAGCGATTTATTACGATTTATAGCTACAATGTTTTACAATTTATAGTCCTGGGTTCAATCTTTAAAGTCCTTATGCTCAATGACAAGCTATTTGATCCAGAAAACAAATGGCTTTTTGACCACTTACCTTTAATGTCGTCTTCGTGGTATCGTTGTGCTGTTTATCCCACAGACAGAACGTTAATGGAAATAGATGCTGTGCGGTAGAGTTCTGGACAGATCCTACAGTAGGATACACCTCCGCTCCGATTGTTTAGCTTTAATACAGGTAGACCTACCGATGGGCACTACGGTGCAAACTTGATGATAGCTGAAGGAAGGGGAGAGAGCAGGGCACCAAGGCCACAGTGGCGGTTAAGCATTAATTTTTGGAAGGGCATCACGGCCAAGAAGAAGGGCTACGACAGCCATGTTTTTCAGGTTTGGGGAGGTTTTTAATATCACTTCATTTGTGTGTTACATCATTACAACACACCGACGTGGTGCGGGAAATGTTTTTTTTTATATTTTTCCGGCGGTACATGAGCAACACATACAGATGTCCGGCGCTGGTCACAGAACGCGCGCTCACCTTTTTTTTTTCCTTTCCCAGAATGCAACACACAGATACAACTTCCTCGTTGCAGTAACCTGGCAGTATTTTGCGTGAAACTTACTCTTTCTGCCCCCTGCTGGTGAGCAACCTACGGGACACTACATGAGCTCCAGAGCGAGAATCGCCTTCTGACAAGTTTTTTTCTCCCAAAGCGACATGGAGCCACAGCTGAGAGGATAAAGAGCCGCATTAGGCTCCAGAGCGGCGGGTTGCTGACCCCTGGTCAAGTGGTGGGCCTGAAGTAATAAAAACTAGGGATGTCCGATAATATCGGATCGGCCCGATATTGGCATAAAAATGTAATATCGGTAAATATCGGTATCGGGTTTTTTTTTTTTTTTTTTTGCACAGACAATGTGTTAATTCCACAACAGGAGATATGTGATGTTACCTAAAAGTAGTTTTGAGGAAAAATAGCCCGCATATATCGGTATCGGTAGATATCGGTATCGGAAATTGAGAGTTGGACAATATCGGCATATCGGATATCGGCAAAAAAGCCAATATCGGACATCCCTAATAAAAACAAATGGATGATTTCTGTAGGTTGGCTCAGTTCAGACTTTTCAAATGCCACGAGATGATCTACAGCGACGCATTAATCCATTACATTTTAATTAAAAAAATCAAGAAAGATTTAAAAGTGTTGTTCAAATTCAAATTGAGCTGGCAAAATAAACCTGAAATGTGTTTGGACAGATGACAGTGTGTTTAAAGATGCAAAAAGTTACAAAGAAATGAAAATAAAAGTCATGGAACTCAACTTTTCTCGACTAAACATTTGAGAAAGGATTTGACAGCTTTTTGTCAGTTTTTCCTTTATGGACGCGGCTTCTCAGCAGCATAAGTCTGGACTTGTGAGCAGCTTAGATGCCTCGCCTCAGCGTGGAGGATTACAACAAACCTCTGCAGAAGACTGAGGAGAAGATCCAGCGTGGAGGTGAAATGACTTTGTGGTGATGAAATAACCGTACCGAGTCAAAGCCAAACAGTCCGCAGGCCACAAAGGAGAGATCTATGAAAGGAGCCGAGGAGGAAACAAACGTGGATGGCGGTAAATCTGCCCGTAGTGGTCCTCCCTGGATTTCTCTTGGCGCTGAGCCAAAGGATAAATCACTTCCCAGAGAACTGGGAGGACGAGTGATAGCCGGGGTCCAGCGTCCAGAGATCAGCGATGCTGCAGGACGACCGTCACCATCCGGGCAGAGGGCTTCAACTCCCCCTGTGGTCGGAAAAACTCAGCTGTGAAAACAGCTGCGAAGAGCGGAGCGAGTGGAAAACCTCCCCAACGACAAAGCAAACAGCTTCAGAACAGATTTTCACCGTCCGGGCCAGTTCCCAAGACCTCAAACCTCCACCTGATGACCTGGAAACTCTGGAAACACAGTCTCAGACACGATGGAAAGAAAACTGAACAATCTCAATGAACACACAACAGTAAAATGCATCATCAGGAGCTGATGACACTGACACAGAAATCAGAAATTCGTAAAAAAAAAATAAGACTTCATTAAACTGTTAAAGACTCTGAGGGATGCCAAAGTGTTTATCAGCAGACCTCTACCACCAATCAGGAGAGGAACCAGGAGATCCAGCAGACTGCCGTCACTGGACACTTTCAACTGCATCTACCTCAACATGGAGGACACTTCAATAACAATTTTAGCTTTTTCTGGAAGCGCAGACGTCCTTTTCAGGCAGATGGAGTTCACCTCGATAAATAATAATCTAATCTAATCTGTTTTACTCCAAGCGTCAACTGTCTGTTCTCTCTGACGAGGGTGAGAGAGCGGAAGAACCAGGACGGAAGGACAAAGATAAGACCAATCAGAAGCGTTGAGAGTGAGGAACCTCAGGCCCCGCCCACAGAGAGCTCCACCCCTGAGGGTATTCAGAGAGAGAGACCTGTCACTCAGCCTGATGGCCACGCCTCTCTCCTCTCACTGCTTCCTCCAGCACTCACCGACCAGATGAACGAGCTGGTCACTGCTGGTATCAACCTCAAGCCCCGCCCACTCCCCTCTTTTCTCCTCAGGTCCCACTACCACCTCTAGTTTTGATCCCCCAGTAACGATTCCCTGCCATTAACGTTCTGTTCAGGTTCTCTCTACTGACTTTCCAAGCGTAGCTCTGCTAAAAGTTCGATCTCTTAACAGCAAGTCGTTTTTAGCGAATTATTTTATCGCCAAACACAATCTTGATTTCATGATTTTAACTGAGACGTGGTTGGGTAACAGTAGCGGCGCATTGGATCTCCAAACTTTAACTCAATGAGTGTTTCTGCCGCTGTATTTAAAGGCTCATTTCAGTGCAAACAGTTAAGGTGGTGATTTTGATTCATATGAACATCTGCGTGTTGAGCTGAAAGACGTCCCAAAAAATCAAAAATCTAATCATCTACAGACCTCCAAGGTTCTGCGTAAGTTTAACCAACATGCTTCTGTGACCCGCTGCCATTACGACAGCAGATTTCAAACATGTCGTCACTGCTGGTGGTTTAACATTCACATCGATAATCCCACAGAAAAAAACCCAACTTTTTCAAAACAGTTTTTGATCAAGGTCTTGAATGATATTTATCTGAACACTGATTCGGGTAAAACCTCTGCTCCGGTGCTGCTTGAGCCTTTGATACTGTGGACCATTAAGTCCTCCTTGACAGACTGGAAAACTGGGTGGAGTTATCAGGTCCACTTCCCAGATGATTCAGGATCAGATCTTGAAGGCAGGAGATTTGTTGTCAACCTGGGTGAAAATAAATCTGAGCTTTTCTCCATGACCTGTGGAGTCCCTCAAGGATCAATTCTTAGACTGCTGTTATTCAACCTCTACATGCTTCCTCCAGGTCTGATCACACATGACAGCAGCGTTGCTAACCGCATGTCTGCAGATGACAGATGCAGGTCAACAGCTGGATGGAATCAGGTTTTCTTCACTTAAATCAAGACGAGACAGAAATAATCCTATCTGGTGACAAAATGGAAGGAATAAAAGTTGCTGTCCGGCTTGAATCCAGAGGGCTCGAGACAAAAACTCAGGTTAGACATCTTGGAGTTCTGATTGACAGCTGAGCTTCAGCAGCTGCATCAAGGCTGGAACTAAAACGGCTTTTCATCCCCTCAAACAGACATCAAGACTCAGAGATCTGACATCCAGAGCAGATTCACTCAGTTTTACTACACTTTACGGATCTATTCTAAGCTCTGTTTTATTCCTTATCTGTCCAAATTGTGTTTTTTGGGAGGATTTTATTATGCTGTTTTTATTCATTTAATTTTTTAAAAATTTTGTTTCATCTCTCTTTCATCTCAACTCTTCTGTAAAGCACTTTGAGTTTCCCCTGTATATGAAATGTGCTACAAAAATAAACTTTCCTTGCCTGCTATTAAACCTCGTTCACGCTGTGGCAACGCTAGAGGGTGTCTGATGTAAACCAATCAAATGCCTTCCTGAAAAGCCTGATTTATGTTTCTGCATGGTAGATATGCACAAAGGCCTACACATGGGCTGATGCATCTTTGAGGTTTGCATCACTCTGTATTTCTACCACTAGAGGGCAGTCAGGGATCAGAACTGTAAAAGACTGGTTTAATCAGTGAGTGTTTTATAACATAAATGTGTAAAATAAAAGCCATTTCAAGGCACCTTACAAGGAAAATGGACAAGTTAAATTAAAGTCCCACGGCAATTCAATTCAATGCAGATACAATAAAATAATTTCCAAGTGAATTTAATGAACATACAGCGAAGAGAGCAGTGTAACCATGATGCCCAGTGCATCATGGGAGTGGATTCTCCAGCAGTCTGGGCCTGCAGCAGCGTGACTAAAGGGACGGTTCAGGCCACCCGGACCAGCGCTAACTACCAGCTTTATCAGAAGGGAAGGTTGTAAATATAATCTTAAAGGAAGATGGGACTCTTCCATGCAGTGCTCTTCTGTCAAACACACAATCATACATCAAGACGGAACTCAGGTTTTATCCTGGATCTCACAGGAACCCAGAGAAGCCACTGAGGACAAGTTTAGTTTGGAGAAATATGACCTCTTGCGTTAACCATCATCAGAACTGCAGCATTTAAACCCGTATCAACTGCAGATAACTATTTGCCTCTGCTTCCCTCTTGTGGTTATAATCTAGAATTACCTGCAGGTCTTCAAATATTCATCACTTTATCATCACAATCCAGTGGCGGATCAAGGGTTTTTCTAAGTAAAGGGCCATTAAGGGGCCATGCATTTGTCCAGCGTCCTTGCAGGTCATCTCCTTCTTCAGGTAAAGGTGTGGATACACTCCACGCTTGTGCTTATGCTTTACCTGCTTATCAGGATGTTTGAAAGACTTGTACCGTACCATCATCCAGTCCTCGGTGAGACCAGCATGCGAACCTCAAACGGACCCAGTGCACATCCAGTCGTCAAAGTTTCAGACAGTGTCTCCGAAGTTTCCATTACGGCTGAGGTCAGAGTGACTGGTCTGAAATCACCGATGGTTTTAGGAGCACACGTCTCTGCTGAGGTTGCTTATAAATGTCACAGCTCCTTTTACACAAAATTCCAGTAAAAATCAATTTATATTGTCCGAAGCAAGACCTTTGGAGCCACCCCTCTGCAGGTTAAAAATGATGTTTCATACATGTTCAATTCATGAACTGAACCTTGTTTGTAATTTTGAACAAGAAGAATACTTCATCAGTTATGTTTGGAGCCAGGAGGTCCACCGGCTGGACTTTCAACCACTTTTCAGGTCCTTTGGTTCTCTATAAATCTCACATTTATTTATGTCTCAAATGCTTTGTTAGATTATAAATAAATCACCTTTAAAGGGATACTCCCAACGTTTTGTGAATTAGCTGACTTTGCCTCAACCTCCGGGTTAGTAAGAGGGTCCCTACTGTCTCTTCTCTGAATCCAGTAACCCAGCCTCCACCCTTCAGTGGACTGCACCACCTAGTAACAAAATAAACTTCCAAAATAACTCAGACTTTCTCATTTACATGCTGACTTATCCATTTACCTTCTGTAGAAATAAATATATAAAATGAGACGCACCTGTCAAACAACTGACATGCAGGGCTTAGGGTTAGGGTTAGGGTTAGTTAGGTGAATGTGAGTGGAGAGTTTTTCATTCAGTACATGAGGTGGGACCAAGTCATTGTTGTGAAAGTCTCAAGTAAGTCTCATGTCTTTGTTCTCAAGTCCAGAGTCAAATCCCAAATCAAGTCTCGAGTCAAATCCCTAGTCAAGTCCCAAGTCAAGCCCATGGTCAAATCCCGAGTCAAGTCCCGAGTCAAGTCCAGAGTCAAATTCAGGGTCAAGTCCCAAGTCAAGCCCCTGGTCAAATCCCGAGTCAAGTCCCCAGCCAAGTCCAGACTCAAGTCCAAAGTCAAATCCCAATTCAAGCTCAGAGTCAAATCCCAAATCAAGTCTAGAGTCAAATCCCAAGTAAAGTCCCGAGTCAAGTCCAGAGTCAAATCCCAATTCAAGCTCAGGGTCAAATCCCAAATCAAGTCTCGAGTCAAATCCCAAGTAAAGTCCCGAGTCAAGTCCAGAGTCAAATTCAGGGTCAAGTCCCAAGTCAAGCCCACGGTCAAATCCCGAGTCAAGTCCCCAGCCAAGTCCAGACTCAAGTCCAGAGTCAAATCCCAATTCAAGCTCCGAGTCAAATCCCAAATCAGGTCTAGAGTCAAATCCCAAGTAAAGTCCCGAGTCAAGTCCAGAGTCAAATTCAGGGTCAAGTCCCAAGTCAAGCCCATGGTCAAATCCCGAGTCAAGTCCCCAGCCAAGTCCAGACTCAAGTCCAGAGTCAAATCCCAAGCCAAGTCCAGAGTCAAATCCCGAGTCAAGTCCCCAGCCAAGTCCAGACTCAAGTCCAGAGTCAAATCCCAAGCCAAGTCCAGAGTCAAATCCCGAGTCAAGTCCCCAGCCAAGTCCAGACTCAAGTCTAGAGTCAAATTCAGGGTGAAGTCTCAATTCAAGCCCAGGGTCAAATCCCAAGTCAAGTCCCCAGCCAAATCCTGAGTCAAATCCTGAGTCAAGTCCAGAGTCAAATTCAGGGTCAAGTCCCAATTCAAGCCCAGGGTCAAATCCCGGGTCAAGTCCAGAGTCAAATTCAGGGTCAAGTCCCTTGTCAAGTCCAGAGTCAAATTCGGGGTCAAGTCCCAAGTCAAGCCCACGGTCAAATCCAGAGTCAAGTCCCCAGCCAAGTCCAGACTCGAGTCCAGAGTCAAATCCCGAGCCAAGTCCAGAGTCAAATTTGGGGTCAAGTCCCAAGCCAAGCCCATGGTCAAATCCTGAGTCAAGTCCCCAGCCAAACCCTGAGTCAAATCCCGAGTCAAGTCCAGAGTCAAATTCAGGGTCAAGTCCCTTGTCAAGTCCAGAGTCAAATTCGGGGTCAAATCCCCAGCCAAATCCCGAGTCAAGTCCAGAGTCAAATCCCAAATCAAGCTCAGGGTCAAATCCCGAGTCAAGTCCCCAGCCACGTCCAGACTCAAGTCCAGAGTCAAATCCCGAGTCAAGTCCAGAGTCAAATTCAGGGTCAAGTCCCTTGTCAAGTCCAGAGTCAAATTCGGGGTCAAGTCCCAAGTCAAGCCCACGGTCAAATCCAGAGTCAAGTCCCGAGTTAATCCCAGGTCAGAAACTCACAGTTTCAAGTCCTTTCGAGCACTCAGTAAAGACAAACAGTATAATGAACGTAACCCGGAGCACATTGGCTGATGAGCTATAGTTAGCTAAAGTCAGCTCTGCAGAGAGAGAGAGAGAGAGAGAGAGAGAGAGAGAGAGAGAGAGAGAGAGAGAGAGAGAGAGAGAGTCCCACCTGACATTCTTTGTCCAACCTCAAACGTTGAATTAAGTTGGAAATTGTTCCATCACTGACCTACGTTTTGCATACTGCAATTCGGTTTTTCGTTAACTACTTTCTAGTTTTTGTACCTGAGCAAAACTCTTCTCGGGAACATATTTGTGAAGTGCTGTCTTTGTTTGAAAGAACATCTTATTCTGGATCACGTTAGTTGGCTGTGCTGACAGCTCACGCACACGTACATGCACAGAAGAGACGGAGAGAGATGGTTTGTGTTGGAGTCGTAACAAGTAAGGGGTCATTCATTCACAACTTTTTAAATAACACATTATATAGTAATAAATCTTTGGCGTTAAAGTCAACAGACTCAAGTCCAAGTCATGTGACTCAACTACATACCACATAAGGTAGAATTAACGATAAATTTATGTAAAAGCGAGGCTTGACCTGAACGGTACTGTGTAACCCTTGCACCTGCAGAACAGCTGAAGAGTTCTCCTGAGACCGGAAAGTTCACAGCCATTTGGTTTCACCACCTTGGTGGAAAATCCATTAAAGAAAATGCTTACAACATTGTTAAGACCAATTTCTTTATTTCAGGCCTGTGATATATCGGAGAAAGTTGGAATGAGGGCATATAGTGCTCTTACAGAAGTGAAAGAAGAGAGTTTACGATTTTAATGATGACTTGGTTCAAAAACAGTGTCCTTTGAATTTGAGTCTCTAAGGAGCAAAGACGGACAGAGGAGCTCCAATTTATTAAGAGATGTGGTGGAACATGATTGAAATGTTTTAAAATAATGTTCCTTAAGGAAAGATTGAAAGGGATTTGCATATCTCCTCTTCTGCAGCTTGGGATAAGATTAAAGCATCCTGGGAATTCCAGTGGGTAAAGAACATATCTCAGCTGGACACCCGTGGTTTCTGATCCCTCAGATGCAACCGCATTAATAACTGTCATTCATCAATAGCTGATATAACAGAGCAACATTCCCAAATGACAATTAAAACTTTACTGCACAAAATGAGGCCTTATGCCAAGCTTCTCCAGAGGCAAAAATCTAAATCTCTGGGCTCAGGAGAGCGTACTGGTACTGGACTGGGATGCCTGCAGTGACGCCCCGTTGCCAGCAGAGGCTGCTGGAGAACCGATCCCGATGACGCAGAATCAAGACTTAAAGACAATCAGTCTAATGATCATATTTTTATTAGATTTACTTTGAGGTGAGCACTCTCAGCCATCGCTTCTCCACAATTTCATTATGTCAACATAAAAAGACAACAACAACAAAAAAAAAAAATGACATTAGTGGGATGTATTTACAGTTTAGACATAAACAGAATTTTAACACTTAAGGACTGGGCGGTAGACGTCCTCTCTGATTTAACTGTACCGTATTTTTTCAAATGACAAATAAAATCAGGTGAGGTGTTGCCTCAGGTGGAGTCTTGGTCACGAGGGGGGAAGAACGGACCGGGAGACCGATGGGGCGTTTGGGACGGTGTCTGCAGTAACGGGCGCCCTCTACCAGTCTGCTGTAGTGAAGAGAAAGCTGAGCTAAATGGCAAGACCCTGTTTACCAGTCAATTTACTGGTATGTTCCTACCTTCACCTGGGGTCACAGACTTTAGATGGCTACCGAAAGACCGAGACTGTGATTACAAGATACAGGATAACGGGTGGTGTCACCTACATCGAGGGAAGCCAGTTGAGGTGGTTCGGGCATTTGGTAAAGATGCCTCTTAACTGGGAAGGTGTCTTAGGGATGACCAACCGGGCGGAGGCTTCAGGACGAACCCGGGACATCCTGGAGAGATTGCATCTATTAGCTAGCTTGGAAACACCTTGGTGACCCCTTGGAGGAGCTGGACTGAGAGAGGGAGGTCTGGGCCAGTCTGCTTAGGCTGCTCGAACTCAACCCAGAGTTAATAGTAGGGGTGCACGATAACTATCGGGCCGATAACAGGAAATTATGACGTCATCCCGATAGGTCCGATATCACAACGAATAGCCCTTGATAACATATATATTTTTGTCAACATGGCAGTGCCTCGCTCCCTCTGAGCCTTGAATGACCAACAGTGAATGTTATGTTCCAGTAATGTCGGCATAATCAGAAAAACGAATACTCAATCAGGAAAATCAAGAATACCCCCTCATGCCAGAAAACAACTCTTTACTCGGTCATAATTTTGGTAGTTGCGGACTTGAATTGATATTTGCAGTATTCTTCCACATGTTACACGTAAAAAAAGAAAAAATAGAAAAGGCTGAAATAACGACTAGCAAACGAGGAAACGTCAGAATTTACGTTACACCTTGAATGCAGCCTGGAGCACAGTGCTGATCACAACAAACATGGCGCGTGGAACTTCATTAAAGTTTCAGAAGAAGATAGTTTGGTGGTTATTTGTGACGAATCCTCCGAGTGAATTCTACAAGGAGGGAAGCACAAGCTTTAATACGTAAAACCTGATCAGCCACCTACAACATAACAATCACTTCCATGGAGTTTTGAAATCGCGCTAATGGAAGCTAATGCTAACATGCGCAAGCCAGCAGCAGTCTCTCCTTCCCTCCCTCTGCTCTCCCTCATTCCTCTCATCTAAAGCTTCCATGAGATTAAAAATAAAAACTACTGAACCTCATTTACTTTAATTAAAGGTATTAATTAAAATGGAACCACAAGCCAAAATCCTTTAAATGTTAATCTTTTTCAGTTAGTAATTCTGATGCATGTATTTCCATCAGTTCAAGGAGCCTTTATTTTTTATATCAGTCAGTAATGAACCTTATTTAAGTTAATGTGAGATATCAAATAGGTTTGTTTGATAGCTTTAAGAAAATGTTTGAGAGGCTTGACAATAGTTTTTCATTGGAAAAAATAAATATCTGTTCATGTAAAAAGTCAAAACTATTTTTGATTTTGTTCATAGTATTGATGTAATGATCTTAGGAATATGTGTGTGTTATCGGTTATCGGTATCGGCCTTTAGGAGCTGAAAGTTATCGGTTATCGGTATCGGTTTTAAAAAACAGTTATCGTGCATCCCTAGTAAATAGATGGATAAACTCAGACAATATAGTTTGTAATGATAAAAAACTGGTGTTCTTTGTTTTTAACTGTCAAGTTGTTGGCCCCTATGGGTTTCCATTGGCAGGGGTAGTTTATAGGACCTAGACTGCTGTCCACAGCTCTGTAATGAGAATTTTCCGGAACTTCTTTGGGCCTGTAACAAGACCCCGCCTTTAATCTGGTCATGCTGTGCGGCTCGAACAGTTGCTGGGTGGGGCGTGATGTTTACTTGATGGTGATTGGCTATGATGTAGACCAGCCATTCCCAAACTTCAGAATACCAATTTGAAATGTGAAAAATCTTCGCGGCCTTTAAATCACAACTGTGATCAACATCCAGGACTAGAAGCTATGTTCTGACATTAATGTATGGAGTCAACAAATAAGGTGACACTTGTCATATTAAGTTAAGATGACAGTAGAGTAACACTTAACTGGTTTGTTTTGTTACTTCTTAATGCTTTTTTAATCATGCCATTAATATTTTACATTAATTAAAAACATATTTTAAAAAGTTCGAGGATTTAAAACATATTTAATTTTAATGACCTCAGTACCGTGACGGCCCACCAGGGGGCCGCGGCCCACACTTTGGGAATCGCTGATGTAGACAGGAGCTGTCCCCATCATTTGAGTCGTCTCTTCTCATTCATTGCCATGTACGCAAACAGAAACTCAGCTCCTTCAAAAATCGCAGCTACTTTCATGTTGATCGTGTCATTCTAGTTTGCGCTGGTGTGGAGTGTTAGTTTACTAGGTCAGTGGATCCAACCGGGCCTGACACTGTCATGGATGTGCGGCGGCTGAGAGGACAGAGGGGCTCAATGGAAACCTACGTACAGTGATCTGAATATTAATTCACTCCGCCGGCTTGTTCCACCCCTGTTGTGCCTTTATTCTGCTCCGCTGTGATGATTGAGCTGCACTGAGGCACAAAGATGCACATTTGTGTCCCACTGGAACAACCAGATAGAAACCAGTACCGGAGACACTAGGGACCCGTTCCTGACTGTGAACGCAACGTGGAGGAAGGAAACGGTCTTTATATTGCAGAATACCATGGTGCTTTGTGAAAGCACACACTGGGGAGGGGACTGCTGTGAATGCACAGCTGGAGAGTGAATGCAGAATGAAGAGGGGACCACCAGCGCGAGTTCACTGTCCGATCTCAGTGTGAAAGCACAGACTGCAGCGACGCGCCGGACAAACCAGGAAAACTGTAAATGCAGTTGTGCTCAAAAGACAACTTTTTGTTCCTCCATGGCCACGGTTACATGGTGTTTTTTAAATTCGGAATTAATTAAATAATTCCAAATTAAACTATTTTCCTTTGAGTTTACATGGAAATAGTAATTCCAAATTGAGGTTTACAAGGAAAACTCGTTTGATTGGCTTTATCCAATTCCGCTTAAGGTCTGGGGGTTGGGAAGGGTTCTGATTGGACAGGGGGGGCGGATGTCTTTACGTATTTACGTCTACCGGAGGAAAACAAACTTACTCGACTGAAAAGCTCACAATTTTTATGTTTCCTGCCATCTGTTCTTTTAATTATTTCCAGTTCCTCCAAGCTATTTATTAAATAAATCGTCTCTGCTCTTGACCACCGTTTACTGCGTGCTGCCATCTTGGAACTTTATTTCGAAAACAAGCCCAGCGCGGAATATAAGCGTCATGGCGACGGGCAAGAGAACGAGCATGCGCAGAAAGAATGGAATTAATTTAAAGAGGAATGAGTGTATACATGACCGCAGAATTATTCTATTCAGATTTAAAATCAGAATAAACCAGCCACTTACTTTGAAATTAAGTTTAATTCGGAATTGACATTTTTATTCGGAATTAGGTGTTTACATGGTAATTTTCAATCAATTTAAATCGGATTTAATTTTATTTCTGAATTAAAGAGGAATTAAACTTCCCAAGTAAACGCACTGCATGTCTGACACCAACATCAGATACAGGACGGAACCAACTATTTTGCTAGGTCTAATCTAATCTAATCTAATATAATCTAAGTATGTTCAAGACACTAAAGTGAGCTGTTAGCCCACCTGGTATGACTGGTGCTAACCCTTTAAAACGTCTGAATCCAACACGTTTAGCTTGTTGTGACCACCCGGTGCAGGAAATTAAATATATAATAAAAGCTGCTGCACGACACGACAGATCACACACAATCATCACAATCCATCGGAGCGTTCATTCAGGAGTGTGAGAAATTTGGAAAAGTACAGTAGATGACAAGAGATGGGAATGAAAAATTTAGCAGATTAGCGGATGCAGACGCTACCGATGTGCCCCGATACAGTTGCTGCGATAAAACTGTGGTAGCTCCCAGTGAAAGAGGTGTTAGCAGGAGCAGCTCTCAAAGAAACTCCAGCAACATATTCTGCAGCTCGTGTTGCGCTACACGAACCATCTGAGCCGGGTTACGACACTTTTACATACTATTCAAGTGCGTGTAAATTTCTGAATTTGAAGAAAGTAATTTAATTAAAAAAATGTAAAAATTGCTAAAAATCTTTTTTTCTTCTTCTGACTAGGGCTGTAGCGATACACTAATCTCAAGATACGACACATAACACGATATTCAGCTCACGATACGATATATATCGATTTTCATCTTACAATACATTAACATCATTTTATGAAAGATTTTAAAGGGACAAAGTGATTTTGGTGACATCTTGCGAATGTTCCAATGACTTTGTTTGAATTAATTGAACTGAAAGCATCAATTACACATTATATGGCTGACAGGCAGCTTGTAAATGCTGGACAAAATGAATAAAAGATGTGTTGAGAAAAATAGTTTCATTTATTTAAACAGTGCAAATTGTTGCTTGCAAGCTTTTAAAGGTGGGACACGGGGGTTTTGAAAGAAGCTTAGAATATCGATACCGACAGCTGAAAAATCGATACTCGATAAAATATTGATATATATCGTAGTATCGATAAAATTGCTCAACTCTACTTCTGACATTTTACAAATGGAATAAAATGATAAATCCTAATTGATCTTAAACAGGAAGCATTTCCTCAACTTTACCGTCAAGACATGGAGAAGAAAAAAAGTTTCATGCGTTTCTTTTATGCACACTTCTGAGCACAACTGCTTTTTTCAGGAATTCAGTTACACTAAAATATAAATATGTGTTAAAAACAGGGATCTAGGAGAGAAGAAATCAGATGTTAACTGGTGACACTGGTTGAAAGACGGGAGAATGTAAATGCCTGGTTCTCTATCGTGTTATTATCCACATTACAACAGTAAATAACGATGTGCCCCACCCACCGCCAATCTGTCTGGAAGAGTTTTTGGCCGTATCGCCCGGTCCTAGAAGATCCGATGATGTGGAGGACAGCTGAAACTTTACACAAACAAATGAACAGGAATAAACTCTGTAAAACAGATTTAAAAAAAAAAAAAAACTGTTTTAACGTCACAGCTTTGTGATTTTCTTTGTGGTAAACTACGACAGCGTGCTTCCTGTAGGTGGCAGTGCCGGTCATTAAATACGGTGCTCTGGCCATCAAATTAGCATGCATGCACGTGCCGTGCGCTTTGTTTGCACATCTGGCATGTGGGGTGAGTGTTTCATAAAGGCTCGGTCCAAAAAACAAAAAACAAAAAGGCCAGAGAGATCGCAGATGCTGTCTTTAAATTAAATGAGTGTCGTGCATTCGGTGCATCTGACCCGACCCAATGTGGCGATACCATTGTAACCCATGATACCGCTGATGTTTGTACTCTTTCTTGGATGTTTTGTGTGTCTGAGACGCAGCATTCGAGACTTTCTTTGCATGAAACAAATCTGATGGAAGATTGGAATATTCAGAAGTTCATATTTCACTGCAGATATGAAAATAAGTGTTCCAGTGTCCGTAAGAATATCTTCCAGAAATGACCCAGGTACCTTAGCTTATAGTGTCTGACCCTGAGCTTCAGCTGCGGTCACATGACAACGCCTACAGTGCTCACTCCTGCCGTGCACAGTGCCGGAGGTGAAGGTGAAGGAAGATCAACCAGAAACTGTGCTACCACGAGGCTTCTGGGATGGAAGTGGGGGGTTGTTAGTGTCTGGTGGTGATTGTGACAAGGGTTGAGTCCTGCGCCACCGCACCCTGCTACACGCTGAACCCCCAACCGTGTTTTCTGGCCACTAATGAATCCCGTTAATGATGCGGTTGTGCAGCAGCTCCTGTTCGTGGTCGTACAAGGCTGGGTGGAGCTCCTCGTCCTGCAGCCGAGCGTTCTTCCGGATCTCCTCCAGGGAGTAGTCCTGCAGCAGGGTGCCGTTCTCAAAAACAGTCACGAGCAGGTCCTGGTGAAGAGCACACACAGATAACTCATTAATGACAAACCGTGCGACCAGCACAGAAAGATCTGGAAACCAGAGTCACACTAAGCATCGATGGAAGTCAGGAGAGCTCATGATGAAACTGGGACTAGAGATGTTCCGATACCATTTTTTCACTCCCGATACCAATTCTGGAGCTGTGGGTATCGACCGATACTGATTCTGGAGCTGTGGGTAGGGTTGCCACCCGTCCCGTAAAATACGGAATTGTCCTTTATTTGAGAAAAAAATGTTGCGTCCCGTATTGAACTAATATGGGACGCGATTTGTCCCGTATTTTAATTAACACCCCATACACACGTCTGTGACACACACATCAACACTAAATTTAACAATAATGAACAAAATGAAATACAGGAAACATTAAGGCCAGCAAAATCTTTGTGGCGGGACAACAGGACCTGCTGCGCTCTGTGCCCATATCTTTACATGTGTGTGCCAATCATCTTGTCACTCTCAGTGCCTGCCCCCGCCCCACGCTGTCACGGTTGCCTAGTTACCACAGACGCCGGTGCTGCGCTGCTACTCGCGCATTTTAAAAATGTCTACCCCATAGGGTTGCCACCCGTCCCGTAAAATATGGAATTGTCCTTTATTTTCATGTCTGGAAGGTGGCAACCCTAGCTGTGGGTATCGTCCGATACCGATTCTTGAACTGTGAGTATCGACCGATACCGATTCTTGAACTGTGGGTACCGACCAATACCGATTCTTGAACTGTGGGTACCGTCCGATACCGATTCTGGAGCTGTGGATATCGTCCGATACCGATTCTGGAGCAGTGGATATCGTCCAATACCGATTCTGGAGCAGTGGATATCGTCCGATACCGATTCTTGAACTGTGGGTACCGTCCGATACCGATTCTGGAGCTGTGGGTATCGTCCGATACCGATTCTTGAACTGTGGGTACCGACCAATACCGATTCTTGAACTGTGGGTACCGTCCGATACTGATTCTGGAGCTGTGGATATCGTCCGATACCGATTCTGGAGCAGTGGATATCGTCCGATACCGATTCTGGAGCAGTGGATATCGTCCGATACCAATTCTTGAACTGTGGGTATTGTCCGATACCGATTCTTGAACTGTGAGTATCGTCCGATACCAATTCTTGAACTGTGAGTATCGTCCGATACCAGTTCTTGAACTGTGGGTACCGTCCGATACCGATTCTTGAACTGTGGGTATCGTCCGATACCAATTCTTGAACTGTGGGTACCGTCCAATACCGATTCTGGAGCTGTGGATATCGTCCGATACCGATTCTTGAACTGTGGGTGTTGTCTAATACCGATTCTGGAGCTGTGGGTATCATCCGATACCGATTCTGAAGCTGTGGGTATCGTCCGATACCGATTCTGGAGCTGTGGATATCGTCCGATACCGATTCTGGAGCTGTGTGTATCGTCCGATACCGATTCTGGAGCTGTGGGTATCGGCCGATACCGATTCTTGAACTGTGCTTATCGTCCGATACCGATTCTTGAACTGTGGGTATCGTCCGATACCGATTCTGGAGCTGTGGATATCGTCCTATACCGATTCTTGATCTGTCTAAATGGAACAGTATAAAACAGTAATTTAAAATGAAAAAGTATTTCTTTTTGTTGGTAGTGTAACAGAAGTAACCAGTAAATAAATCATTAAATATAAATTACTCTGTATCAGTTGGTGCCTGGACTCCCGTACTCGCTGATACAGATACCGGCATTTTTGGCAGTATTGGAGCAATTTCCGATACTGGTATCAGAATCGGACCAACACTAACTGGGACCAGGACCAACCTCCTCGGGCTTGCCAGCTCCTCTCTCTATCGTCTCCAAGAACCCATCAGAGTTCCTCCTCAGCGACAGCCGACCCCTCTTTGACCGCTTGGATGGATCGGTCACTGGCTGCTTGTACACGTCCATCTGGAACAGGATCAAACGCAGGGAGAACCACGGGTCATTACGGTGCACGGACCCGTCAGGTTCGGACCAGCAGGCGAGCGAACGTGAAGACCAACTTTGAGCTTTTGTTTTTATGTCCCCCAGGCGCACTGGTCAACGTCCAGCCACGGTCCGTCCACTTACCCCCTTGCCGTTGGACTCCACGTAGCTGCACTTGAAGGCGCAGCTCAGAGTATCTCTGTTGAGTTTCTGGAGCAGAGCACTGCCACAGCCGAAGAGCACGTTCTCAGCGCTCCAACCCTCATCGCTCAGCTTCTGGAGTATCTGGAGAAGACAGGGGAAGGAGGACGTGAGATGCAGCAGAACAAACAACCTCGGGACGTTCAGTTTTGGTTTTGGTAAAGCTGAAACAACTTTAGCTTCATGTTGCCCCGAATGTAAGAGCTTCACAAGGGGAAGGAAACTGGGCCAAATGGGATTTCCCAAAAAGGAGAGTCTGGAGCCTTTCTGCAAAAGCGCCATCTTGAGGTCAGCAAACCTGGCAAGGTGGAGCCTTAGGGGCATCCCGTCAGGCAGACTGTGCGATAATGCTCTCATCCAGGGGAGACACAGGCGCTGATGCAGAAAGGTGCTCATTGTGACTGTTGACATCTTGAAGCTGGCCAGGAAAAGGCTTCATCAACCACACAAACCACTGCTGCACATCATCCAGGCTGGTGAACATCCACCTCCTGCACGGACAACGGGGCCACAATCCTTCACGAAGGCTGAGAGATGACAGAGGGTTGATTTTCCCCCTCTATCGTCCACGATCATCTAGCTTAGAACTGGACAAGGGAGCCATCTCTACAGATCTGGCTGTCCAGAGGGAAGAACGTTGCGGCGAGCCCCACAAGAAGGCCCTGAACTACCAAGACCTCGCCCAGGAGTGCAGAGAGCGTGGCTGGTAAGTGTGGCATTCTCCTGCAGGAGTGAGTGCGGTGCCGTCACTGTGGACATGACCAGAGACGCTGGGAACGTCAGGGAACGGCAAGACAGCAGCGCCTAGCACCAGGGAAGCAGCAGAAAGATGGTCTCGTTGGCTTTGGGAGTAAAAGGAAGGAAGAGGGCAGGAGGCCCCGAACTGATGGACCACGACTGGCGAGCCACCGGCTGCAGGGTGACGTGGTTAAGGGTCGTTCCACAGAGCAGCTGTGTTTGTGGCGTCCTGGGATTGTGTTAAATAAAACATCAGCGGTGAAGATCAACTCAAAGAGTGTCTTACCTGATCTAATGAGGTGAGGTCAATGCCGTCCCCCTGGATGATCCGCAGGTAAGAAGGCAGAACCTTGAAGCCCATCGAGTTCAGGGAACAGCCAAAACACTCCTCCAAAATCTTGATGACCTATAAAAACAAGTTGAGATTATCTGGCATGTTACGTGAGAACATGATAATTTAAGTTTCATATTCTATTTGACCAGCAGGAAGCTTATTTCAATCACACAGCTGGACTGTAAATCCCAACTGGCCTCCAGAGCTCCAGAACGTTGGCAGAAAAGTCGACTAACGGCAGATTCAAAGTGAAATCCCCGTCCTGGCGGAACGCCATTACTTACCTCAATCAGCGTCTCTGCTGGGTCTCCGGAGTCCGGCCGGATCACCAGACAGGAGTCCTCGCTGCGCTCCATGACTCGCTCCTTCAGCTTGTCTCCCCAGATGTGCTTGCAGGCGTTGAAGATGTCGTAGCTGTCGCTGACCACCGACACCGGCCCCGATGAGAACTGGTCAAGGATTCGCTCGAAGGCATCTTTCTCCCTGGTCCTCCCCCAGGAGATGATGGTACTGGATCACAGGAAGCAGGAGGAAGTGGTCAGGACTCTTTTGGTGACGGAGAACGCAGCCGTCAACTTTTGAAGACACAACCTCTGGCAGTGTTGCACTTCCCCGCAGTTCTCAAATCTAGATTCATTCTACATTTTAATGTCAAATCAACCCAGAGAGCTGTGAGCAGGGTTTCCTCGAGATGATGACATCACGGATTACAGTACGTGAAACTCAAGAGTTTCATATCTGGGTTTCTAAGGCTGTGCACGTGTTTGGAGTACCTGTGCTCGGCTGCTGGGATGGAGAACCCGGCCATCGGACAGCCGTAATACCGCTGAGCCATCAGCAGCCCGGCCACCGTGTCCGTGCTGCAGAAATTAACCAGGTGGGCTGCTCCGCCCAACGCTGCAGACTGGAGATAGAAACTGGAAGTTAGTTGATGTTTCAGTTTTAGTTCAGCTCAGATTTAAGAACAGTTCAGAAACCGCCAGCGACCCCCAACGAAGCTGCTCCTTCACAGCGCCTGATCAGAGGCGGAGGTCTTCTGCATCACGGTGACAAACCTGACACACCTGAGAAGAAAATCTAAGTAAAAGTTCACAGTAAGCTCACGGGCACAAGATCACCACAATCACCTTCCATCCAAAAGCATTTTTTATTTTTATGAGCCACTTCGGCTGTAACGGTTACCAGACTGGTTTCACGTTTCGGCTCTACGGACAGACTTTCATTGCTGTCCATCCAACGTTTGTTCCCAGAAACCAGATATACGAAACATGACGTCATCAAATGACACCTGCTTGACGCAGCCATGTCTACAAAGGACATATCATTACAAGATTTCCTTTTAATCATCTCTGATTTCATTATTTTTAATCACAAAGACACTATGCAGGAAGTCTGCTTTTATGCAGATGACACCATTCCATATCACACTGGCCCCAGACTACAGCACAAACCCCAAATGATCATAAAACCAACTAAATCTGTCCAATTCACAAAGAAGATCCCATCTAACACCACTGCAGCTGCGACCAAGCCACAATGACTGTTATCAGTCATCTAAACGGAGAGCTCGCGGCAAAGTTTGGGGACCATCTGACAAGAGTTAAAATGTCTCTGCAAAAACGTATTTGACCCGATACATTATGGTGCAAACATGCGTCCTGTGAATGCAGTGTGCACGCAACACCGAGCCAACAATGTGTGAGCAGACAGTCCTGCTGACCTCCTGTGAGGAGACTCCTCTGTAGCCGAAGTCGTGCAGTTTCAGGTCCAAGCCCTCCAGACTCCCTGACGTGGCTTTCAGGTGTTTGGCCAGGATCTTCTTAAACTCCCTGGAAACGGTAGCTACGGTGATGGGGTACCACATCTGGACGAGCAAGGTCTACAGCCAGGAAACAGAGGGTGGGGGTGGGGGGGGAATAATAAATAAAGTGTTTCAATGATGTGATAAGCAAGTTACCAGGACGGCCCCTAACTACTAAAACTAGTAAAGCCCCGTCATCTCTGTAGTCTATGTACTAACGATGAACCAGTCAGAATAGAAGTGCTGGAATTCTTAGTGCTAAAGTTAATGGATAATAACTATTTATACATTTCGTCTAGTGTAGTGTTGCCAGGATGTTTGTGATCTACTCTCTCTGTCCTCCATCCTCTTTCTATCCTCTCTCCCTCCTCTTTTGTCTTTACCCGGCTGGTCTTCATCAGGAAGGTCCCTCCATCTGATCCAGGTCCTGATCAAGGTTTCTTCGTCAAAGTGGAGTTTTTTCTTGCCACTGTTTGGCTTAAAGCTTTTTTTTCTCCCTCTGTGGGAGTTTTTTTACTTGCCATTTTCTTTGATTTGGATTTAATATTATAATTTTAGTTAATGATAATTGCCCAGGAGTCATGATCTCGGTCTCTGTAAAGCACCTAGAGACAATTTGCATTGTAATAGACGCTATACAAATAAAATTGAATTGAATTGAATTGAATTAACCGTGGATATAACAAATTAAAAATCTGGGGGAATTCCTGGAGCAACTATGGCAGGAATTTTGCAGCAAGGCCAGATTATGCAGAGAAGGGTCACTCTAAAGTAGGGATGTCCGATAATATCGGCCCACTGATATTATCGGCCCGATATTGGCATAAAAATGTAATATCGGTAAATATCGGTATCGGTATCAGTTTTTTTTTTTTTTTTTTGCACAGACAATGTGTTAATTCCACGACAGGAGATATGTGATGTTACCTAAAATTAGTTTTGAGGAAAAATAGCCCGCATATATCGGTATCGGTAGATATCGGTATCGGAAATTGAGAGTTGGACAATATCGGCATATCGGATATCGGCAAAAAAGCCAATATCGGACATCCCTACTCTAAAGGTTTTGGCAGAATATAAACCTATAAACTGTAAAAACACATGAAACAGCGTTGCACGCTGCAAAACAAGTGCTGCACGCTGCTGTAAACACATCCAGAGATGCTACACGGTACATGTGCTCCACCACTTGATCCCCCAGCTGTCTGGGGCGCACACTTTCAACACCAATAACTAAATTCCTCCGCTTGATGTGTTCCTTTTTGCAGTTTGCATGATGATTTTCCAGGACTTCAAACCTGACCCACAGGAAGTGGAAGGGTCGGCTGGTGAGTAAAAATGGAGTTGTAACCTCAGATACTTCATTAAAGCCTGGTGCTACATTCAGCCCCACTGGACATGGATATAAAGGTGTCTTTCCATCCATATAATAAAAGCAGTGAGCAGCCAGGCTACAGACCAGGCAGCGGCCTTTTAATGATGCTAATTTTGTACCAAATGCTTGAAATAACATCCCTTCTTTTTATTTCTCTTCCTCAATAGAATTAAACCATCTCTGTGCCAATTTTCTGAGTGTACCTCAATGTAGTTGGGGAGCCAGTAGAAGCTGGGATCTGTGTTCTCCACGGTGAAGAGCACGTTGCCTCTCGGGATGATCCTTCCCTCAGGGACAGCTTTGATCCGGATGGGAAGGCGACCGTCATGTTTCTGACGGTAAAAAGATCATTTGAAAACAGATTTTAGCAAACGCCACCCTCACCGAGACTCCCGCCATCGCAGACTGGAGGTTTTAAAAACATCTCTGCAAACCTCAAGGATCTTCCTCCAGCCCTCCTCGTCAAACACAGGCTGCTTGAAGTGCATCTGGTAGAACAGTTTGGCTTCCTGAATCTTCTCCTCGGTGACGACTGGGCCTGTGGAGAGCACATCAAGTTACTAAAGTACTAAACTACAGCTTTACTATGGAACCAGCTACCAGTTTGGGTTCAGGAGGCTGACACCACCTCCATCTTTAAAACTAACCTGAAAGCATTTCTGTTCAGTAAAGCCTACAGTTAGTCTAAACTATAGTGTGTAGGGGCTAATAGTTATAGCTACAGTTATAGAAATAGCTGAAGACCAGATTAAAGCAGGCTGGTCTGAAACACAGCCTCGTCATAGCCCCGCCCATTTTCCTTTCTGTAAATGTTATCAGTCATCCCAGCGTTGACCTCCACCTGTCTATATAGATGTCATCCCACCGTTGACCTCCACCTGTCTATATAGACGTCATCCCAGCGTTGACCTCCACCTGTCTATATAGACGTCATCCCAGCGTTGACCTCCACCTGTCTATATAGACGTCATCCCAGCGTTGACCTCCACCTGTCTATGTAGACGTCATCCAGCGTTGAACCTCCACCTGTCTATATAGACGTCATCCCAGCGTTGACCTCCACCTGTCTATATAGACGTCATCCCAGCGTTGACCTCCACCTGTCTATATAGACGTCATCCCAGCGTTGACCTCCACCTGTCTATGTAGACGTCATCCCAGCGTTGACCTCCACCTGTCTATGTAGACGTCATCCCAGCGTTGACCTCCACCTGTCTATATAGACGTCATCCCAGCGTTGACCTCCACCTGTCTATATAGACGTCATCCCAGCGTTGACCTCCACCTGTCTATATAGACGTCATCCCAGCGTTGACCTCCACCTGTCTATATAGACGTCATCCCAGCGTTGACCTCCACCTGTCTATATAGACGTCATCCCAGCGTTGACCTCCACCTGTCTATATAGACGTCATCCCAGCGTTGACCTCCACCTGTCTATATAGACGTCATCCCAGCGTTGACCTCCCCACCTGTCTATATAGACGTCATCCCAGCGTTGACCTCCACCTGTCTATATAGACGTCATCCCAGCGTTGACCCTCCACCTGTCTATATAGACGTCATCCCAGCGTTGACCTCCACCTGTCTATATAGACGTCATCCCCCAGCGTTGACCTCCACCTGTCTATATAGACGTCATCCCAGCGTTGACCTCCACCTGTCTATATAGACGTCATCCCAGCGTTGACCTCCACCTGTCTATATAGACGTCATCCCAGCGTTGACCTCCACCTGTCTATATAGACGTCATCCCAGCGTTGACCTCCACCTGTCTATATAGACGTCATCCCAGCGTTGACCTCCACCTGTCTATATAGACGTCATCCCAGCGTTGACCTCCACCTGTCTATATAGACGTCATCCCAGCGTTGACCTCCACCTGTCTATATAGACGTCATCCCAGCGTTGACCTCCACCTGTCTATATAGACGTCATCCCAGCGTTGACCTCCACCTGTCTATATAGACGTCATCCCAGCGTTGACCTCCACCTGTCTATATAGACGTCATCCCAGCGTTGACCTCCACCTGTCTATATAGACGTCATCCCAGCGTTGACCTCCACTTGTCTATATAGACGTCATCCCAGCGTTGACCTCCACCCGTCTATATAGACGTCATCCCAGCGTTGACCTCCACCTGTCTATATAGACGTCATCCCAGCGTTGACCTCCACCTGTCTATATAGATGGATGGATGGATGTATGACATGGATTGCTGGAAGGAAGAATGAGGTGGATGGATGGATGAGGCTTTGCCTCTTTCATGACGATGCCACATCTCCGTGGCCTCGCAGTAGAACAGTCTGGCTGCTGAACCAACTGATCACAACGATCATCAGTCAGAAACTGTTGAGCAGCTCCAGTCCTCCACCAGACAAAAACTCCTGAACCTCCAACACCTGGTCTCCTCGGTTCCCAGACGCATGTGGACCGTTGTTAGAAGAAGAACGTAGCAGGAGAACTTACCCGTGAGGTACTTCTTGAGCAGATACTGGAGGCCGAAGAACACCACTTCATTGAACTGGGAGCCTTTCTTGCGCCTGCATTCAAAGTAGGAGTAGATTTTGCTGACGTTCGGAGGATACTGCTTGTAGTGCGTGATCTGAAAGTGGAGGGAAACCCACGGGTCAGTCCACTGTCAAACAGCTGCAGGGAGCCAAAGCCAGATCATCAAAGTTTAAATGCAGAGGGTAACTCAGCTGAACTGGAACGCTGCTGAATTTATTACGAGAGACGAAAAAGAAAAAGAAATATCTCAGCAAGTAAAAGTTAAACGTCTGTTCGATTAAAGGCTCATCAAAAATACAGTTTCATGTGTTTGTCTGCTCTCTCACCACCTTCACCTGCATCAAACATTAACACATCATCCTGTAGGGATGAACAAAAAACAAAATTATTTGTTTAGATATGTCCTTTTTTACATTTGAGACTGACAAGTTCTTAAAAAAAGCCCTATAAAACACACAACAAAAGACCATCTATTTGATAGCCTTTAATTTTAATTTATAAGCTCCGATCAAACTCTGAAAATCTGACTTTATAAACTCAAACATGTTTATAAACTCTTTTTTCAGTAAAAAAAATTAAAATAAAAAACTTTCAGTTTACAAAATAATTAAAAACTAAATTTAAGAAAAAAATATTCAATAAAAAAAAAACTCACTTTATAGACACAAATTTACTGGAAAGAAAAAAAAATGTAGTTTTTTTGTTTTTGAAAAATAAGTCATAAACTGACTAAAAACTAAAAACTCACAAAAAAAAATTGTCACTATAAAACTCTCCCAGTTTATTATCGAGAAAAACCTTTCTGATATCACTGATCACTAGGGTTGTGAAAAAAAAATCGATTTGGCAATATATCGCGATTGTCAGCCGCCCAATATAATAATGATTTTTCAGCTCCTAATATCAATTTTTTTAGTATGTTGTAATGGTTACTTTAATGTGCAAAAGCACTAATTATAAACAATAAATAGGTTGTTTTGAATTAAATAGTTTTGACTCAATTTGCCCTGTGAATGATCAATATCATCTGATGAACATATACAGCAACTTGATTTTTCATCTCTACTTTTAATTTTGATATTAACTGGGAAGAATATTGCAATATATCGTGATAATATCGCATCGTGACCCAAGTATTATAATACATTTTGTATTGCGAGGTCCTTGCCAATACTGATCACCTCGAGGACACGACGCCTGATGAAGTTACTCAAGTTAGACGTTTGATTTTTATACGTTTTTCATCTCAGAAATTCTCTGAATTCTTTTTCTATAACCGTCCACTTTATTCATCAGAGCTGAATGTTTCTACTCTCAAGTCCTCCTGATGTCCGCTGTGTTTGGAGCAACACCAGCGGGGGCGGGGTCGGGGGCGGGGTCTGAACACCCCACCGTGATGCAACAGTTGGAGGAGAAGGTTCTAGAAACATCATTACGGTCTTAGTGTGTTATTAACTAAAGCCTGGGAGGAGAAAACGCCACGTGGCACCAGGACAAATGAGACGTTGGTGAACTCCACAGAGCAGCACGCACGCTTATGTCCACCTTCAAAATCTCTCTTCAGAAAACGTCTCTGGTGACATCACCGGGGGTTTGTCCAGTTCCTCCTATACAGTCTATGGCGACGGTAAAATACGAGTTTTATTTACAGCCCCATTATCTTTCTCTGAAGCACAAAACCTTGTCAGAAAGGTTTGTTGGAGGATGAGGAGCCTTTATCTCCACTCAGTGATGTTGGCTACCTGTTACAGGTGTATAAACCTCCATGTATTTCTTAATGTGAAAAGACCAGTTAACATAAAGTTGTCATCCTTTCCATTTCTGAGACTTTACGTCAGAAGTCCGATCAAGAGCGGGGTTACGTTCACCTCGTGGGCGAGCTCATCAGCTGTGGTTTCGGGATCGGACCGTCCTCTGAACGTGGACGAGCGTTTCGGCCCGGCGCTCGCATCCTCTCAGGTACCTCTGCTCTCAGAGTTGATGTCGGCGAGTCACATTGATCCGATCTGCAACGAGCAGGAATCAACCCAGAGAGTAGAGCGACCCAGAAGATACTCAGAGTTTTTTTTTTTTTTCTTTCTGGGGAATATGAACACGGCGTCCTCTGAACTGAAGAGCAGAGGGACAGTCCAGCTTGTTATCGGCGCTCAGCTCCAAAGCTTTGACGCCGTGGGTTTGAATCTGCAGTTAAGGAGCCAGCTCTTTCTGAATAACCATCTAATGCACATGTGTGAAAAACAAGGCCCACGGGCCAAATGTGGCCCTTCACGTCATTTTATGTGGCCCTCAGGAGCTTGGGCATTATTGGCTTAAATTTTAAACCAATATTTTAAGACTTAAAATAAGCTTACACCGCTTTAAAGCGCACATTGACAACAAACTACATCTCCCATCATGCATTTGTCATTACCCACAACGATAATGGTAGCTATGAGCAAGCTAAGTATGCTAAATTTTAGCTTACAAGAAAAACAAAGAACTACTTCTGCTTCTGAAACCAAGGTAATGGATACTCTTACAACCACAAACCCTGAGTTTAATATAATAATGACTTAAATATTTGGAATCTTGAATACAAAATAAATACAGAAAACATTATTTAACAATATAATAAGGTGTAGTTTAATTTGTTTTGATTTTAATTGCATCTTGCTGTCAATCTGGCCCTTCGAGGGCCACCATGATGCTGATGTGGCCCTAAGTGACCCCTGATCTAATGGGTGTCTGTGACGTCACAGCACCCTGGAAACATCGACGGCTCACTGAACGACTCAGGCGGCACCGAGCCATGTGACAAAGACAGGTTTTTTTCCATTGGCAATGACTCCTGACAGCTCAACACATGTTCTCAAACACGTTAGGAAGCCATTATTTCCTCAATTTAAAACCCCAACAGGAGCAGGAACTGTGGCTGGACACCTGGACACCTGGACACCTGCAATCATGCACGCTGCTCAGTTTCCAGCCTGGATTCACGACGCCGCGGGGACTCAGCTGGGTGTCATTTCTACGAATATAAACGTTCACGCCAAAGATTAGGATTTCTTAGTAGTCGGAGCTGAGAGCTGTCCTTCCTGTCATTTAAAGCGCTTCGCTGCAGGTGGAGACACAGATGAGCTCATCACAGCGGACCAAACGGTCTGTTATGTGACGGTGATGACAGACACAGACGAGGAATCCTTCTGGCTGAGCTGCTGCTGCTGCTTCAGACTCGTTTTCAGGGGGCGTTGGAGCTAATAAAAAGCCCAGCTGCTTATCGCCCAGACCTGCGGCGCAAACCTTTGCGTGACATCTGACATTTAGCTCTGAGCCGCGCCTGTGCAGGCACCTTTACAGCCTGCCCACACAGCACTGTGACTCAGACGTGGATTTAAGTTACTAATCGACTGAAATGAAACTGAAAGCTTTGCAGTCACAGAAGGGCCGGGCTCCCTGATACGTGCACGGCGCGCTGAGAGACAGCATGTGATACCGATCAAGGTGAAGTCTGAGACTAAAGAACGCTCCCGCTTCAGCAGTCCGCTGCAAGAAAAAAAAAAAAAAAAAAAAAAAAAGACAGGTTTGATTTAGTGCTGGGCGGTATACCGGTTCATACTGAATACCGGTGTTTATTTTCCTTATGATATTAATTTTTCATATACCATAATAATGGTGAGTATGTACTGTAGCGTACACAATGTTGGGAACGCCGCGCGGCGGAACGTAAGTGCCGCAGAACATTGTTTGACAGGGGACTGTTTTGCAGTTGCACTGGAGGCACGACACGCTACTAGTTTATTCTAGACCACGAACATCCGGGCCACTGAGCACATCCGGGGGACAACAAACGCTCACTAATGCTAGCAAAGCCGATGCATTTTACATGTGAGCCTCTTCTGTCTGATTTCGTCGTATTTTTCTGGTGATATCTAAAAAATTTGTGCATTTTACGATAGGGGGAAAGATGGTGAAGAACTGTTGTGTGTTTAGCTGCACCAACAATGTTGCTCGCCAGTCACATTTGTCATTTTATATGATCCCTAGTAGTGCTGGGCGATATGGAAAAAAATCATATATCACGATATGGACTATTTTATATCACGATAACGATATATATCACGATATACCATAATAAAGTATGTTTTCAGTTATTCTCTGAAAAGTTTGACAAAAATTTCATTGCTAACTTTTCAACTTTATTTTGAAAGGACATTTAGCTGAACTGTCACAAACATACATTTTAGTGCAGCAAAAACAGGTAGGTACAGAGGTACAGTAGCTTTCACATTTTTTTTTAAGTGCACAACAGTTTCTGAGAGGAAAAACACATTTTTGCACTGAAGTTCAGCTATAAAAAATAAACACAAATTATTTTTCAACTTTCTGAAATCTGTAACCTTGTAGTGCAAAGTTTGCAAACCAATATAAAGTGTCTAAAGTAAACATCAGGGTTGAAGAGAACTCTGTTTAAGGCATTAACCATGAATAAAAGTGCAAACATAAAAGGCTACTTTGTAGAAGTAGATATGATTCTATCAAATTTATCATTGCAGGTTATTTAATTATATATATTTGCTGTAATAATTGATAAAATTAGGTTAGAAACGATAGAAGAGAAATGGCACGATACACACTTTCTATCGTCTCCACGATATGTATCGTCATATTGCCCAGAACTAATCCCTAGCGAGGCTACTGAGCCTGTTTGGTTTCCTGAATTCATTTCTATGCAGCAAATCAAAAAACAAGTGCAGTCTAGCTCATACAGACCAGCTCTTCATCCCATTGGTGAAACTAAGGCGTAACACTTCCTCTGAACTGTTATTGCAGCCACGGATGTACAAATTCTGCGGTATCCAAATTTTGATACCGTCAAACTTCCCTCACATTTTACCGGGGTATACGGTAGGGGTGTAACGGTACACAAAACTCTCGGTTCGGTACGTACAACACCAGACTCAGGGAGGGCGGTCAACCGTCTCAACTGTCTCTGAGTCTGAGGTGACGGGACAGACGGACAACGATGATGTCTACGCGTCACCAGGGAAGCTGTCCCTCGACTGTAAGCGTCATCAAAAAGACAAGTTTGAAGCCCAACCTTTAGGGTGGAGAGGGCGTCTGCTTCCCGAACTCGAACTAGTAGTCCGTAGTCCGCCAGCGGAAGATACGAGAATAAAAGGTTTCAGTGGACAGATTGCTGTCCCCTAACTGTTGGTCCCCTGCAACACTTTGTTTCAAGGCTCAGAGGGAGCGAGGCACTGCCGTGTTGACAAATATATACGTTATCGGGGCTATTCGTCTTGATATCGGAGTTATCGGGATGACGTCATAATTTCCTGTTATTGGCGCGATAGTTATCGTGCACCCCTAGTAGAAAAAAATAAATAAATTAAATCAATGCAAAGGACAAAGGGCCAGAGGCAGACAGGAGACAGACCATGGCTGACGGGAAACACACAGAAAACGTGGGCTGAGTTTCACCTTTTCATATTCTTCACGTTTGGTTTGGATTTATTCTAAAGCTGCTTCGTGTTCACAAGTTACGTACAAATATCACCAGATAACGAAACCCAAACTGGAACAGAAGTGTGTGGAAAAGCTCGATTTCGGCCTCATTTCGGCGCGACACACCGGAAGCGTTGTGGTGACGTCGTGTGACGAGCATCTGCAGACTCCGCCCCCTGAACCCGCTGCTGTGAACAGGAGCGTAAATGCATGCTGAAAAGGGAGCCGTCGAGCCAACTTGATTAGGTATTTTGACCGAAGCGTGTTTAGACATTTATTTAAGGAGGCGGGAGACTGTCCCAGCCTTTAGCAGAGGGGTAACTTTAAAGTTTAACTGCGTCTGGGGGCACGCGCTTTATTTCATCGGCTCCAGGATCCGATGAACTGCTGGCTTCATAAACAGAGCATTTAACTTTTACTTTCGTTTCTTTCTGTCTTTCTTTCTTTCTCTTTCTCTTTTTTTAAAACGCACGGTAAAGCTTGTTCAGAGTTGTAACACTGTCACACGGGTCGGCTGATCAAACAGCGCCGTGATGCGTTCCGGTGTGACGCGTAAATACACGACAGAATAAACTTAATTCATTCATCAAAGCGGGCGTTAAACGGGAGAACAAACCGTCCGGGCCAAGGACCGAACCCCGCTCACCTTGTAGGAATCCGTGGCGAGCAAGAAATTAAAATCCTGAGCTGCCATTGTTGCTGTGTGGATGGATGAATTAAATGTCACTTGAGTCTCCTTCAGCCAACTTCGGACCGGACCGAACCGAGCCGCTGGACGCTGGACGGGCTGCGGCTCAGACCGCGGACGGAGCGAGCCTTTGGGGGGGGTCGAATTAACGTCACGTGGCCGTGTGCTGGAGCGGCGAGCCCGGGTTTCTGAGAGCGGACCTGCCGTAAATTTGCTCTGGCAGGAGTCGGTTTGTTGGTTGAGGAAGGGGGCGGGGCGGGGCGGGGGTTGCGGGGAAAGAGGGGCGGATGCGTCCACGCGCACGTCCTCTCGCCGCCTTTTTGACCTGGTACGTCATGATGCGTTCAGGAACATGTGAATTTTCTCCTCTCGCCTTTCTGCAGATGTAACGATATGGAAAATGTGATATCTCTACTATAGTGACCAAATTATCACGGTTTACGATATTATCGCGGTATTCTTAATTTCTGTACAAACGTCCCCCAAAAAAAACACATACATTTAAATAATTTCACAAAATCTTGTGATTTTCTTGTCATACTAAAACATCAGAAGCCAAAAATCTTATGAAAATGAAACTTTCACATTAAAAGGGCAAACAACTGGCACAGGAAGAGGTTTTATTTTAAATTTTAAAAATAAATAACAGGAACAAAGCTTATTTGTCCGGTGCAAATTTAAATAAACACTTTAACAACCATAGTAGGTCAAAATATGCAAACAATTATCAGGAACAAAAATTATAGAGAAGTTCAAATGAAATAAACTTTGGACTTTAAGCTGAACCTTAAATACGTATAAATGTGCATATAAAGAAACAGTTGTTTAGGAGCCAAATATGTTGTTATGAACTGTAGTTCACTCTGTGTGTCTGTGGGTGGCGCTGTGTTGTTACCTGAGGGTCAGGTATAAAGGTAGCTGCCTGTTATTGGTTAGCTGTTTGACCCGGAAGGGCAAAAGGTTTTTGACCGCTGTGGCGCTAACTGCCGGCGTTATGGTTGTCGGATCAGTTAATGGAATAAATTAATATTTTAACTGCATCAGAAGAACATCGTTCTGGTCCTTTTCTGATCAACACGTAACGGTAACGTTTACCGTTGCATGTTGAAGCGCGTCGACCAGGTTACTCTTGGTCAAACATCTCAGTAGCTTGAAGCATTAGCCTTAGCTCCTTCAAGATGCTTGTACAAATTACAATAAAATGTAAACGAGTGCTCTGCAGACAGGATAACTGTCCTCCACCAGTTGTCCCTCTGTATTCTTAAAAAAATTTAAAAAAAAAAAGCCCGGATCTCGGATTTAATCATTTTAGTGGGTTAGTGAATGTCCTGCGTGCTATCACCGCTTTCCGCCATGTTTACGTTACGATGCCGATGTTACAAGCTTCATATTCACGCCAGACACGGTCGTGAGTCGCTCGCAGACTTGAATGAGGCTGATATCACATATCCTGGTAATCGACCGCGATAATGAGATGAAGTCAAACATTAAAGGTAATCTTTATCGCGTAAAATTTACCGTAATACCGGTAACAGTTACATCCCTAGCCCCGCCCCACCCCCCACCCTCCACAACAAGCGGGATGAAGCCGCCAGCAATGGCCCATATTTCAAAATCAGCATTGAATTTATGTTCTCAATGTTGTTGCTGCATCTTAAACTCAGTCAGTGAGCTGTTAAAGGAGTGGAGGTTGTGCCTGATGTTAAAGGTCACCAGGAACATGAATTCACCATGGTTTCCAAGTAAAGTGGACTACCAGTAAAGCAGCTCCTGCCACTGAAATTTTGTGTTGGCATTCAAATTTTGCTGGGCTGCTGGGACGGACCGGTGCACGCCACTAAATAAATGACATCATGATCAAAGAAGGTTATGCAACTAATTTTGAGGTATTGCAGGTGGCTTCATGACAACAACGTGAAGATGTTGGAGATCATCACAAAGACCAGACCTCAGTCCTGCAGGAAGTGTATGTGCCAGAAATAAAGCCCCGAACGTGGACCCAGCTTCTTCAGCTTTGTCATGAGGCATGCGTCAGATTTACAAGAATTTGTCCCAAGTGCAGATGTTTGGGAGGCAGTAGCAGTCAAATAATACCCTTTACTTTCTAAAAAATCCAGCACAGTGTACAGAATGGAAGAGAGAAAGATGAGAAGAACCAACAGACACTGCAGCTGCATGATTTACAGAATGACAATGGACCTGCAGGGGAAGGAGGAGAGGCAGGACAATATATTGATCAGGCACAAGGATCAAAGCAGATGGGGATGTTTAAGACAGACCAAAGACAGTCAATCAAGAAATCACACACAACGAAGCCAAACAGGAAATAATACAATAAGAAAATATATAATGTAGTAGAGGACGTTGTACCATCGGCTGAAGTGCAACAAGTGTGACTGGTCCACTTGGTATCTTTGTATTTCCTTCTGCGTATTTCTGTTCCTGCTTCTTCTTCATCATCTTCAAACCGGACAGTCGGACTGCCGTAATGTCAGCAGAAGAGTAACTGTTGGTCAACAGTTATCGGCTCAAATTTACAAAACATCTGCTTCATTTCCTGCATCGCCCCGACACCCAAGGAAAATAAACAAACAGACGCTCACAACTTTACGCTGCAGAGAACATCCAGCGCCATCTAGCGTTTGGCGGTGTAGCTACAGAGGAACACAAAAAACACAAAAGTATGAACACGGGATACGTGCACGGTTGCTGTTGAGACACATAAATCACATGTAACTAGAGGAACAGGCCAAAATTCCTGTAAAATACTGTAAGAACCTTGACTGGGATACAGTTTAAAGGCAATGCTACCAGATACTAAACAACTGGATGTAAACTTCAGACTTTTAAGTAATTAAAAAAAATCTCTCCATCATTATCCTGAGACTTTACCAAAAAAAAAATAAAAATTAAACCCCAACCGAGCCTCAACTTTACTACCATACATTGAAAAAAAGTGTGTTTTTTTTTTTATTTTTTTTTTATTATTATTATAAACAGTGATTCCCAAAGTGTGGGCCGCGGCCCCCTGGTGGGTCGTCGTGGTACTGCAGGTGGGCCGTGAGAGGTCTTTAAAATAAACAAATGTGTTTTAAATACTCGATTTTTGGTTTGAGAAATATTCAGAGATAATAAAACGAACCAATTAAGTGTTATTCTACTGTCATCTTAACTTAATATGACAAGCGTCACCTCATTTGTCGACCCCTTACATTATTATTGGAATGTAGCTTTTAGTCTTGTATGTTGATCAAAGTGGTGTTTAAATGTTTGCATGGGTCGCAGAAATGTTTCGCATTTCAAATTGGGCCTTGGTATTGTGAAGTTTGGAAACGGCTGCTATAGAGGATTATTAGCTCAGTTTTTTTTCTCAAGTTAAGTGAACTTTGTAACTTCTGATGAAAAGCCACATAGTTTCTTGTTCCTCCATCTGGGATTCAGTGAATGAAGCACGATGTGAAGCTGTGGGTGGAGTCAAAGGCCCTGATCGTACACTTCCCGCTAGCCGCTACCCGCAATTTGCGGGTTTAGGAACCTCCGCTAACCGCTAATGCAATCTTCCGTTCCCTAAAGCCGCTACCCGTTATGCCGACTTCCTTACTCACATTGTAGGCGTGGCAATGGGCGTGTCTTTTGCCCTTTCCACAAACTTAGCATCCTGCGATCGGGGGTTGCGGGTAGCGGGCGCAACCCGCAACCTGCATGTCGGCGCGCACAAGAGCGCGTCCAAATGTGCGTCCACCTGGTCACATGTGGACGTGCACAAATCTCTGGAATTAACTCTTGTATAAAAAGCGTGATTTGGCCTCAGTTGAACCCCTGAGAAAATGGCAGAGATCGTCTTAAACGGCTTGATCGCCAGTTCAACCATAGATGACCAGTGCGTGTTTACTGGGAGGACACCAACTATCTGGGACTTTCAGGTAGCTGATAGGAACTGTGTGTGTAGAAATATTTTTATGTATATATCAGTGCAGAGGAGGAGGAGGAAGGAAGGAAGACGAGCTGCACACAAGAGCTGCTCTGATCTGGATGAAAAGACGCTCCATAGCGGTTAGCAGGTAGCGTAACCTGCTCTTAAAGGCAATGGCTGCTGACGCACTGATTGGTTTAACAGGTGGAACGCCCTAACCACTCCTATGCATAATATAGCGGGTAGCGCAGGTGGGATAGCGGGTTTAGCGCCCCTCCCGCTACCCCTAAATAGCGGCTTTAGCAGATCTGGCGGAAGATCGGGCCCAAAGACTCCGCCTCTGCTCTGGGTCTGTGATGTCACAGACCCCTGCACATCGCAGGGTCTGTGCTGTGCTGGAATTTGAGCCGGCGGCCATTTTAGGCATCCAAATAACTGCTCTCAAGCACCAGTTGTGGGCCGTGAAGCTGAGGTCAAATGTTTTCGAGCAAAGATCACGAACCTCCTTTGATCCAGGTCGTAACAAATGCTGAAAGTGCACGGTGTGACCCAGGGGTCTGCAGAGAGCTGCCACCAGCTGTTGTTGCTGCTGACACCACTTTTCCACTACAGACCTGAGGAACGACTGAACGACTGAACGTTGGGGGTAGGTCTTCACTACAATGAAGTTATGTTCAGCACATTCCTCTTAACTCCTCTATTATTATCCCACTAAGTTCCTTAGAACTGAACAGGGTGCAGGAGGTCTCTCCAGCTAAAAATGTCAGCATTGATGTTTCCTTTCTAGATGTGCAAGCTTTCCACCCCCCCCCCCCCCCCCACCCCACCCCCCCCCCCCCCCCACCCCCCCGCCCCCCCCGTACCACCAGAGATGGAGGCGTTTTGAACTGAGCGTTGACAACGGGCCGGATAATCCCTCTCCTCTCAGGTCTGAGGGACCTAGAGTCCACGGCTGCCGAGTGATTAAATGTCTCTCCTTCACCATTTGACCCGTCTTCTACTGTGATGATAAGCTCCAGTCCCTTTATTCTGTTTAAATACATTAAATAAAGCCTGTGGAAAAGGGACACTCCCTTTTTTTTTTTTTTAAATTATGTATGTTTTTTGTAAAAGCACGTGATTGTACTGTATCATGTGATCTGACAGATGCTTCCAGATGTGGTTCCCAGCATCCTCTGCAGCTCTGGTTGTTGAGGTGTTCAAAGTTTATGCGTTAGCAGTTTAATTCAGTGCTGCCAGCGACAGTTTATATTACTATATTTATTTTGATTTTCTGTTTATTCCTTGTTTTGACTTGTGTAAATTAGTACATTGTTCTTATGTCGCGCTTGTGGAGGAAATTTTTGTTTGGTTTATTCATCTTGTAATTTTGTTCATTTTATTTGTCTTTAATAATATGTTTAAAAGTGACTCGTCTTTCTTAGCAAGACCAATACACATGTCTGACAAAAGGCAAGCACGGGGGTCAGCTATGACTCCGAATAAACATTCCTAAATTCAATTAACATCAAGTAGCTAACCTCTTGATCAAGGAACTGTATAACATCTCTAAATTCAATTATCAATGTGATCTGTGATCCATTCTGTATGCAAAAACCTGTAGAAGAATCAACACCTTTTGTCTTGGTATAAAAGAAAACCCTCCTCAGTCAGTATTCTCTGTAATGCTGACTGACTGCTCTCCTTAAGCTGCATAAGTTTGTTTCTTTTCTCTAATAAATTCTATTTTGATTTTCCCATCGAGATCGGATCTTATTTTTTCCACAACACGCCGAGTTAAGTCTGTTTGTGTTTTAATCAGTTCCCTGTGTGTTCAGTTAATAAAGTTGGTGTGAAACTCGAAGCTATTTCCGGCGACTTGTTTTGGCACCGATGCAGAAAGTTGTTTATGAGCTCCGGTTGGATCAACTAAATTCTTGAAGACCACAGCTCACCAAACAGAACTGGGATCCGGATAAGAGGATAGTAGCTTTGGAGGAGTTTGGGGAACTCACTGTACACCTGCAGACCAGCAGAAGCATTCGGAGCAAACAGCTTCCAAAGCAAAACCTGTACAGTAATAAGAAAAGTGTTCTGGTTCTGCCTTTATCAAGCCAGAACCAGGACCGATAACAGAACCATCAGCCTGATGGAGCTCGAGCACTCCAGCCTCTTCCTTTTACAAGACAATCTGAGAACTGCCAATGGGTCAATCAGCCAAGGGTGGTAGAACCTCCTCTGGTCTCATCAGAGAGAAACATCTGCCCCCCTGAGCGTGAGGCAGGAAGTGGGTTGATATCAGCTCCCTCTTCTGGGAACCCAACACCTCCAACTTTCTAACTCCAGCCCCAGAAGGGTTTCCGCCGTTCCTGAGCTAAGCTAACACGCTACAACGCCAGATGTCACTGAGCCCTCCAACAGCCCTCTGGGCAGCACCAGCGGTATTGTGAGGAATGAAAGATGGCACCTGGTGATTCTGTGTTGACTACCATTACCTCAATGAGGTAACCCCCCCCTGCCCTGCATTGATGATGCGCACAACCATACTGCAGGCTCCAACTGGGTACTGGTTCCAACTATGACTATGACTGAAGCTGGGTGGCACCAAGGGGGGATCTGCTCATTCAGTCCTGCATCCTCAGTTGGATTCATGTCGTTGTGAGTTTACCTTAAAGTTTTGAGATTGCAAGAAGATCACACTGGGAACTCCCCCAATGAAATTGTTCCTCGTGTTGCTGCCATGATGTTTCTCTTCTCCACGTGGACGCTGGGGGGCCCCAGGAGTCTGCAAAGTGGGGGGTAGATATTCGGCTACACCCTCTTCTTGGCAGAGGTCTCCTTGTGGGAGGGGCCTCCAGGAGGAGGTGGGGCCGGCGCTCATACTCCTCCATGGCAGTCCCAGACACCACACATCATCTGTCCCCATAGAGGTCCTGGCTGCTCCCCAGTCCCTCCAGGAGGACTTACGAAATTTCCTCGACCTCCACCACCGGCTCACGTCAGCAGCCGTACTGGGGACATATCACGTCGTGGATTAACGTATCCTCTGACTGTGTTCCTGTTCAAGCCCCTAAAGAGTTCTGTTATCTTCATAAGCTTGTTTCATCTGGGGTCTGCTGGGAAGTCATCCTCACCAACACCGTGTTTAGCCAACATCTATCCAATCTCCAGGAGTACAACCTACTCCTGATGCCATTCACCTCCGAGCCTTCAGAGGGTGCTAGAGTTCTCTTACCTGGAAACATTCACCATTACTCGTCTTTGACATGAGGTCTTCCTCCTTCATTTTGGATCTTCCTGGCGCCGTTGGTGAGGATACCTCTGAGGAACTCTCTAACTTTGACATAGAAACAACTCTGCTTGGGCTCTGCCAGACCCGCTCCTGTTCCTCAGTAAACCCTTTTAAACTATAACCCTTTGTTGTTCGGCACTTCTGATGGGGCCACTCTCATTTACTGGAACGTCTGATTCACAGTGGCAGGTGTAGTGCAGCTGGAACTGCTGTTCTTCCTCACCTGGTGGGATCCAGGTGTTACAACTGATGATTGGCAGCAACTGGCTGCAACTTAACGTCTTAAATCCTATGGAAATAGTAAATGGGTACTGAGTATTGCCCTTTGGCCTAATTTCTTTTGTTAAATGAATGCTAGCTTGGTGGAAAAGTTATGTTTGTTTGACACACACACGGAAATGGGATTGCATGAGGGGGATACAGGGGCAGACTGGTAATCTGTGGATTCTAGAAAAGTCCAGAACGGCTGGCCGTCGGCTCTGTTCAATAACCAAAATTTTAGTCTATCAACTAACAGCAGGGGGGGCTAAGATGATCATTTATCAGATATAGGCCTAAAAACCAACAAAGCAGACTAGTGTCTGTCAACAGAAAGATGGCAAACAGAAAACGCAAGGAGAAAGGTGGATGGTAGAAATTAAAACTAAGGAAAGCCATGTTTGAAGGATGATTGGTTGAATGGTTCCCTAACTAATCACAGCAGCATTACATGGGGCAATTTAATTGTAAAAATCAGTATGTCAGGTAGTCTAGGTAGTCTAGTGGTTCAGTAGGTGGACTCTCATATCGTGGTTTGTGGGTTTAGTTTCCAGTGTTGTAATATTTTGTTGTGTCCCTTTCTTGCAATTGCTTTCTCTCTATCCAATAAAGACCACTAGAAAATCTTTTAAAAAATATGCTAATATGACATATAAAACATAACCTGCTAACTACTGCTGACCAGATGGTGAATAATCTACTCTGTTGGGTTCATAAATGTGTAAATCTGAATCTGAATCTTACTACATGTCACTGGTTATGAGGCATTATTTATGTTTACATATCAGAAAATCTTCATTTCAAACAGAAAAGGGATGTTTTGAATAAATGTATGGTTTATAAAGCTACTTTGTCATCTTTGACTATCTTTGAATATTTTTGCAGTATCAACAAGAGGCCGGTAGGGTGTCCTCTGTTTGGGTATTTGGGTCACCATAGCATAATAATAAAACTATAAAATGTGTCAAGCAGGCTAATTCTTACACAGAATAGACCTCAAAGGCTAAAAATGTAATGAGATTTAGGAAAACCAAATCTGTTTTATTCTTCTTGTCTGTAGCCGAGCCATCAAATAATATGTTTATCCAAATTGTTAGAATTTCGGAGGTACAAGTACAGATATAGTTTTTTTTATTCTGTTTGAAATGCAAGCATATAAGTAACTGTAAAATAACAGTAAAAAAGACAATGTTTATGTTCATTTTTAGAAGATGCAAGTGATGTTTAATCATTCTTTAATGTTAATGTAAATAGTTCGTATGTGTGGGTGTTGTCATTGGCAATGACAATATATCACTATAGCACCCCCCCCCCCCTCCCGGTTATTGGTGGGCCTACTTAGGGGGGGGGGGTCCAGGACCGTTTTTTTTTAGTCCCAGCCCATCCCTGAGGGGATACAACCCATTCAGTTTATTTGTTTTAAAAAAAACACCGTAAAAGCTTTTATTGTGAAGGCGATGAAAGCGGTTCCGGTCTGGTGTCGTCTGAGCCTGTTCTGTTTGAAGTCAGCTGGATCATCAGGTGGTCGTTCTCTCGGAGGCTCGCTCTGATCCCAGATCAGGCAGGTGTCAGATTTCAGCACCGCGGACAGCTCCTCCTCTGATCCCAGATCAGCCGGGTGTCGGGTTTCAGCACCGCGGACAGCTCCTCCTCTGATCCCAGATCAGGCAGGTGTCGGGTTTCAGCACCGCGGACAGCTCCTCCTCCCGCAGGCAGCGGAGCATGAACGCGTCGTTTCCCTGTTTTCTCCCCCTGCGACCCCTCCCCCTGTAGATGCGCTTTCTTTATAAATCCCTCCTATCTGTCACCGACTGTCAGAGTTGTGAGCCCTGGAAATAACGGAAGCAGCCAGACTCTACAACACTTTGATTTTTTTTTTTTTGGTCTGAGATTCTTTTTCTTTTTTCTTTATTTTTTTTATTCTTGAAAAGCAACAGTGTGTTCTGCTTTTCAGTCAAACCTGATATTCCGCTCTTTGGTTGAGTCACTGAGGCTGGTCCATTTTACTTTTGTAGTTTTTTTTTTCTTTTTTTGGGGGGTGCAGTTTTAGTCTCCAGCACACCGCAGCATGTTGGATCCGTCTTCCAGCGAGGAGGAAGGAGATGAGCTCCTCGAGCGCAAAGAGGTGACGGCCCAGAAGAGCCTCGGAGGAGCGCGACTGTCACCGGGCCGAGCCGCCGACGGCCATGGCGGCGGAGGGCTCCAGCCGCGGGGGCCGCGGGAGCGGCGGCGGCGGCGGCGGCGGCGGCGGCCGGCCCTCCAGTCCCAGCCCTTCTGTGGGCAGCGACAAGGAAAAGGAGGATCTGGAGAAGATGCAGAGAGAGGAGGAGGAGAGGAAGAAGAGGCTCCAGCTGTATGTGTTCGTGATGCGCTGCATCGCTTATCCGTTCAACGCCAAACAGCCCACCGACATGGCCAGGAGGCAGCAGAAGGTAAGAGCTGATCAACGCTTCCATACATGAAACCAACTGTTGCTTCCGCACGCGCAAACTGCAAACTGCTTTCGGTCAAATAGTCTATTCAGAAAAACAAAAGAGAAAAAAAAAATAAACCCAACAACACACAGTTACGTTTGCTGAACCTGAGACAAAAGCCCCCTTGCTTTTTTTTTTTTTTTTAAAGAACTGCATTGATGAAGGAAGTAATAGGCTACAATAAGCACCTCCTCAGATCTTTTATTTATTTTTAAACCGTCTTTCTTTTTTTTTTTTTTTTTACATTGTCGACCCAAGAAGCCGGAAAACAGAACCCAAACTGAAGAAGGACAGATAACAATTGAGACAGAAAAAGGAGAGCGAGGGAGGGTGAGACAGCATGTGCTTTCATGACGCTCCCACCCATCGTAGTAGCTCTCAGACAGGAATGTTCTCAGCTCTGCAGGTCCTGGTTCTCTGGTTCCTGTCGGTCCGGTCCGGTCCGGTCCGGCCACTCACTGTGACAGCCGAGGAGATAGTTTCTGTTCTTTCCTTTCCATCAAGTGTGTAAGATTCGAGGTGGCATTTCTGAAGGAAGAGGACTTTCGAGCTGCGTTGCCATGGGATTTAGGGATGACACTCCCCCCAGCGGTTTAAGCTGGTACTGCATGTCATTGAGGCTGGGCAGGAGAACTTGGTGGTCCAAATGGAAGCACCTGGAAGGGATAATTGTATTCAGTATTGCAGGTTGACTGATTGGCTGTCTGCTTTCTGCCCTTCACGTGCTAAAGTGATCTTCCCTCCTCAGATCATTACAGCCCTCAGCAGAGGAGGAGATCTGAGCTACTGGACCCAGAAGAAATCAGATCTTTCTCATTAATCACCCAGTAATTGATTTTTTTTTTAATTTTTATTGTTAACTGATACTAACGGGCTATATTTTAACATGGCCGTCTCTAAAGGTTTCAGGACATACAGCAGAAACAGCTGCAGGTAAGACAGCAGAACAGAAAGTATGTGAACCCCTTGGAGTCACGATGGTAGATGAACCCAACGTGTCTCAGCTGACAACACACACTTCTAAATTCCCGTGTGTTTGCTGAACACATCAGCTAAAGCCTCAGTGCTGGAGGGGAAAAGTAAGTGAACCCCTGAAGTTAAAGGTGGAGTAGGTGTTGTTTGAAAAACGGTTCCAGCAATCCAACTCAAGTGAGATTTTGAAAATATACACTCCCTCCCTCCTCCCAAAGGCTCCGCCTCCTCCTCTTCAGCTCACCCCTCGAAACCACGCCTTCACATGATTCACGACTGCATGAACCATAGGGAGGGAGGGAGGGAGGGGTGATATTTGATGGACGTATTAGGCAGCCAATCAAAATAGTGATGATCACTTTTTTGATTGGTCAGAGTTTTTCTCTGATTATACCTTCTAGACTGGACCAAAATGTTTAGTTTTTTTTGCAAACATTTTATTTCAGTGGCTGCAATGGAAATGTGAAAAGGTTTTCAGGCAATATTGTAAAAAGTGTTGCAAAAAAACAACACCCACCCCACCTTTAATGGCTGGTCAGATTTCTGCAGCTGCTCGTGTTCAGGAGGAAGTTTGGACCATTCGTCTGCAGGATGTCTGGTGTGAACTGTTCTTCTGAGGTCATTCTGAGGTCTGAGTTCTCCAGATTATTTTATTTTTCTGATGCCACGCTCAGGTGGACATCCAGTTGAAGCCAGAAATCTACATACGCTGCATAAAAAAGATAACAAACCTTTTTTTTTTCTCACTGTTTGATGTTAAATCAGACTAAACTTTACCTGTTTTAGGTCAGTTAAGATTACCAAAATTATTTGTATTTGATAAATATCAGAATAATGAGAGAGAGAGAGAAATTTTTTTCATTATTTCATTTATTTCAAGCTCACTTGCGCCTGAGATTACTATACATTTAAACACTTTGGCGAAGCCCTGACGATGATGTCACGGCTTTGGAAACTTCTGATGCAGCCGTTCCCAAACTTCAGAATACCAAGGCCCAATTTGAAATGGGAAAAATCTCCATGGCCCACCCAAACCTTTAATTACAACTGTAATTAACATACAGGACTAGAAGCTATCTTCCAATATTAATGTAAGGGGTCAACAAATAAGGTGACACTTGTTTTAAGTTAAGATTTCAGTAAAATAACACTTAACTGGCTTATTTTAATACTTCTTAATGTTCTTTTTTAACCCTGTTATGAATATTTTACAGTAGATAACCTATTTTAAAAAGATCGAAAATTTAAAACGTATTTGTTTAAATTTAATGCCTGTCACGGCCCACCTGCAGTACCACGACGGCCCACCAGGGGGCCGCGGCCCACACTTTGGGAATCACTGTTCTGATGAGTTATTTCACAACATTAGAGTTAATTAGAGCCGCAGCCGTGGTTGTATTTTAATTCACACCTCAAACCCACTTATTCCTTGGGTGACATCCAAAGAAAATCCAAAGAAATCAGCCAAGATATCAGGGAGAGAAGTCGGACCTCCACCTCCTGACGGAGCCACGTTCATCTGATCAAACTGTTGAACCTTCTGGTACTTCCTTGTTGAGGGTCACTGTTCTGCTGAATCATTCTGCTTCTACTAAGCTTCAGCTGGTGGACAGACACGGTCCTGGACCTCCTGTATGGATGTAAACTGCTTTTTCTTATTATTATTTTCAGGCCAGAGATCATTTTCCCACTAGTGTTGCAGACTACCAAGGTGCTCGTTGGTTAACTTCAGGTTGTGCTATTTTTTGGAGATCAACAGCTTCCTGTGTAGGGATGTGAAAAAAAATCGACTTGGCAATATATCGCAATTTTCGGCCGCCCAATATAATATCAATTTTACAGCTCCTAATATCGATTTTTCGATTTTTTTTCAAAAACACTAATAATAAACAATAAATAGTTTGTTTTGAAGCAAATAGTTTTGACTCAATTTGTCCTCTGAATGATCAATATCATCTGATGAACATATACAGCAACTTGATTTTTCATCTCTACTTTTAACTTTGATATTAACTGGGTAGAATATCGCAATATATCGTGATATTGTGATAATATCGTATCATGATACATATCGTATTGTGAGGTCCTTGCCAAAACTCACCCCTATTCCTGTGTGGTTTCTATGGACACCATCTGTTTAGTCACCTTTGTACGATAGAATCCTGAACAGAGATGTTTGCCAGCAACATTATTATTGTTAACGAAAACGAACGAAATAACGAAAGCTAGAATTGAAAAAACATTTTTGTTAACTGAAATAAAATAAAAACGAGAGTTTTTTAAAAAACGATAACTAACTGAAACTGTATCATGTGTTTATAAAATGAACTAAAATTAACTATAATAATGTCAAGAACGTCCTTCGTTTTCGTGTTTGTAATTTTTTTTTCTCATAAATGTTTGAAATCTAATAACTTCGCCCCGCCATACAACAACAACGGCAAAAAAAAAAAAAAAAAGTGATCCGCAGTGATGGCTGCGGCAAAAGTTGTGAGAAAGCGTCTCAGTCCTATTTGGGATTTCTTTGACTATGACTGTGTTAACGATAAAAATAAGTGCCTTGTTGTAGAAGCAGGTGATACAATGTGTGGAATACTTCTGAAGGAGAAAAAAAAACCCACGAATCTGAAAGTCCATTTGAAAAGCTCACACAAGAAGGCTAACCAAGACTAGCTGGATAAGCTAGCCTAAGCTAGCCCCCTGGAAAGAAGGCTAACCAAGACTACCTGGATAAGCTAGCCTAAGCTAGCCCCCTGGAAAGAAGGCTAACCAAGACTACCTGGATAAGCTAGCCTAAGCTAGCCCCCTGGAAAGAAGGCTAACCAAGACTACCTGGATAAGCTAGCCTAAGCTAGCCCCTGGAAAGAAGGCTAACCAAGACTACTTGGATAAGCTAGCCTAAGCTAGCCCCCTGGAAAGAGAAGCTAACCAAGACTAGCTGGATAAGCTAGCCTAAGCTAGCCCCCTGGAAAGAAGGCTAACCAAGACTACGTGGATAAACTAGCCTAAGCTAGCCCCCTGGAAAGAAGGCTAACCAAGACTAGCCGGATAAGCTAGCCTAAGCTAGTCCCCTGGAAAGAGAAGCCACAGCTGCAGGCCAGTCAGCGTTGGGAAGGAACGGGAGAAAACAGCAACTATAATGGACTGTTTCCATGGAGACCAGATAGCTGCTGGTCAGTAAATACGCAGGAACACCACAAGCGGGAAGACGCATTGATAAATATGTTTATTGAGACCAGAATGTAAACATGACTATGTGACTCGATAGCCTTCAAAAAGTTCAGTGCTTCACTTGAACCAAAATTACAACCCTAATTTACAAAATAAAACTAAAACTAACACTGAAACTAATAAAAGCTAAACTAAAACGAAGTATTTCAAAACAAAAATGAATAAAAACTAACAAAACTGCTCTAAAAACGAATCAAAACTAACTGAATTTGGAAAAACTAAACTAAAAACTAAATAAAAACTAATGGAAAATCCAAAACTATTATAACCCTGGTTGCCAGTTCCAGTGATTTCTTCCTGCCTTCAGCTGTTTTTACTTCTGGTTTCTTCTTTCACTCATTGAGGGCGGAGTCGTCTCGGCTGGATTCTCAGAAGAGTAGCACTAAACCGTCTCCATTGATAGTCAGTTTGTTTAACTGCGGACACCTAAAATGATTTTTGTAACCCTTCCCAGCTTTGTGCAGATCAGAAATCTCCTTCATGTGAGACACGGTTTCCATCAGCAGATGCTCCTAATGAGCGGCAAACTTCAAAGCAGCTCCAACCCACACCTGCAAACCCATTTCATTACCTGGGTGTCAGGAATCAAACCTACTGACTCCAGTCCGCTTCTGTTGCTGTAATTAGTCTGTCGGCTTCCTTACTTTCTCTTTTTCAGCTCTTTCTGAACGTTGTGTTTGTCCAATATTGTGACTCTGGTGAAGATCAGATCATGTTTTATAGCAAATTAATGCTGAAAACAAGTCAATTCCAAAGAGGTCATTGCAGGGAAGAGCAACAACAGCGGTAAGCTGATTTACAGAAAGTGTCACGCGTAAACTAGATTTTTGTCATTATTCGGCCGTGGACAGACATAAAATCTGAGCCGGTTGAAAATCGCTGGTGTTACCGCGGCAGCCGCTTACCGAAATAAACGGAAAATCGTTGTTTGCACCTGTGAGTCATTCTGCCGACAATAATTAAGTTCTCAGTTTGAGGGACCCCAAACAAATCTCCTCTGGAAGCCAAATCAGTAATTAAGTCACTGAGCATGACAAAAAAAAAAAAAATAAATAAATAAATAAAAGAAAATCTGATGTGTGTAAGAAAGCAGGGTATTCCCAAATGAAGAGGCTGCTTTCAGGCTGCAGGAACTTTCAGAACCGTCACAGGACGAGTCTTCTGACCGGTCACATGACCATGAAGGTAACGTGGATAACGAATCTGCGTTTAGGAGTCGATAAAGATCCGTGTAAACGGACAGTCTGCCACCGGTTTACCGCCACATACTCCCCAGGGCTGTAGCGATTAGAGCTGGGTGATACTGGGAATTTAGGAATCGATCTGATACCAAGTAAATTCAGGGCCAGTATTGCCGATACCGATACCAATACCGATACTTTTTCATATTAAGCTTAATCTATCATGAAACTGCTGACCTTTTGACATTTTTGTGATTTTCATCTTTGGATTATTTTGTTAAAACCTCGGATAACATTTCGTCAAACTTTATAGGTGACAGCAAAATACTTTATTATCACAATTAATATTTTTGTGTAAATATTCATTGGAGTTTAATTGTTAATTGTTCTTTTTTTTTTCCTTTTCTTTTTCCTTTTTTCTTTTTTTTCTTTTTTTTTTTTTTTTTTCCTTTTATTTTTTTTCTTTTTTTCTTTTTTTTCTTTTTTTCCTTTTTTTTTCTTTTTTCTTTTTTCCCCTTTTTTTTCTTTCCTTTATGTTTCCTTAATGTCTTTTCTAAGTGGGCGGGCCTGGGGGGAGGGGCCAGACTGAGTCTACCTGCATGCTTGTTTGGCCGACGCCGCTTAGCAACATGATGATGCAACGTCAAAAGACGAGACGGGGGGGGGGGGGGGGGGGGGGGGGGGGCAGACTTTAATGAATTCTTAGTGTTGTGGAAGAGAAAAAAAAAAGCTTGAGTATTGAATCTATTTACACGAGTATCGTTCGATATCAATACCAGAGTTGGTATTGGTATTATCGATATTTGGCTCGATCCGCCCACCTTTAGTAGCGATACACTAATCTCTAATCTCACGATACGATACACGATATTCGGCTCACGATACGATATATATCGATATTCATCTTACAATACATTTACATCATTTTCTGAAAGATTTTAAAGGGACAAAGTTATTTTGGTGACATCTTGTGAGTGTTCCAATGACTTTGTTTGAATTAATTGAACTGAAAGCATCATTTACACATTATATGGCTGACAGGCAGCTTGCAAATGCTGGACAAAATGAATAAAAGATGTGTTAAGAAATATAGTTTTATTTATTTAAACAGTGCAAATTGTTGCTTGCAAGCTTTTAAAGGTGGGACACGGGGGTTTTGGAAGGAGCTTAGAATATGGATACCCTCAGCTGAAATATCGTTACTCTCTGGGGAAATAAAATATCGATATATATCGCAGAATCGATAAAATCGCTCAGCTCTAATACTCCAGATTCTGACCTGAATGAAGCTTAGTGTCCTCAAACCATTTTGTTGGTACGTTCACGCACCCATTTTCAAAATAAAACTCTTTAACACAGACCTGCCTTGTATGCTGAAGGTCCATTCATCATTACAACATTGTTTCAGTTTTTTTGGGCGTTTGTGCTGAAATGCTGAGGTTGGTTCCCATCAAACGTGGTGCTCCACTTTGGTCTCATCTTTGCGTTGAACGTTGTTCCAGAAGTCTCACGTTGTTCCAGAAGTCTCACGTTGTTCCAGAAGTCTCACGTTGTTCCAGAAGTCTCACGTTGTTCCAGAAGTCTCACGTTGTTCCAGAAGTCTCACGTTGTTCCAGAAGTCTCAGGGTTTGTTCATCTGCAGGGTTGTGAGGTTTCATGTGCTTTTAGAGGCTTTCTCTGACAATCTTTCCCAACAAACTGTATTTTTTCAGTGTTCTTCTCAGTGTGCCGTCGTTGACCGCAACACTGCACTGTAAAAAAAAATTGTAATATAACAGAATTTTACTTTCTATTTTACAGATTTTTTCCCTGTATTTCTAAAATACCATTTAATTTACAAAAATAGACATGTCAAATGTAAAATAACATTAAATCACTGTAACTGTGAAAACACACAATATTTCTGTTCTTTTACAAAAAAGAACCCATTAAAAATACATATATTTATTGTTAAAATTGTTCACAAATATATCGTAATTTTACAAATATTTGTCTGTTATTTAAGAGAAAAGTGATCTGGCAGGTCCTTTTGGGTCATTTCCCAGCATCCTTTGCAGCCCTGGTTGTTTAGGTGCTTATCTGTGTTTATTTGTTAGCTATGTGATTTAATGCTGCCATGTAAAGTCTGTTGCTGGTTTGACGCCCTGTTGATTCAGACCTCTTACATTTAACGTGTTCATTTGTGTCACCCTGAGTTTAGTCTGTCTGTGTTCGCATGAGAACCCGAGAGTTTGTTTAATCAAGCGTTTGTAAAACAAAAAACTTGTGCTGTGCAAAAACAGAAAGGTGACAAAATACTCCTTTAGCTAGCGCCATGTCTCTGTCAGGTGTTGCAAACTGGGCTCCACTACAATACAAAGGCCACAGTCCTTAAAACTATAGCAATTTTAAATCCAATATCAAATTTTTCAACTGTTTTTTTGGCATGTTTTGAAAGATGAATCATTATTATATAACTTCTTTACATAAAATAATGTCATTGAAACCAATTAATAAATTTAAGCATTATAATTCATAATACAGCATTTACTTACCATATTTCTAGGTAATTTAATTGTTTTAAAATGTGAAAATGTTTCTAATTAAATGTTAAAAACAACCTGAAAATAAGGCAAAATCTTGTTAAAATTACAACTACAAACTGTATTTTATCATGGAAAAAAACTATATTTTTATGAAAAAGCAATTTTCTGTTATTTCACAGTATTTTCTGGCACCCAGCTGCCAGAAAATTACGCTTTTTTTTAAATTCTTTTTTTTTTTTATGATTTTTACAGTGTGCACATGCATTTTGGATTTCTGTCTGCATTACAGTCTGAGCTTTGGGTAAACTCGCTGGGATATCTGCTGCTGCTGGGATATCTGCTGCCGGCCCGGCAGGGACGGACTGGGAATATAAAACAGCCCTGGACCCCCCCCCCACCCCCCCCCCCCCCCCCCCCAAGTAGGCCCACCAATAACGGGGGTGGGGGGGTGTGGTTATAGTGATATATTGTCGTTGTCATAACACACCAAGTATTTATGATTGTTTATTCAAGAACACTAATATTAAAGAACGACTTAACATCACTTGCATCTCCAAAGCAAAAATAAACATTAACATAGTCTTTTTTACTGCTATTTTACAGGTACTTATATGCTTGCATTTTAAAACAGAAAAAATGATCTATATCTATATCACATATGCTTGATTAACATTTCTTTATTAGCATTACTTGGAGTGACAGCCATTAAACCTGCACATATACCTCTGAAATTCTAACGCTTTGGATAAACATATTATTTGACACCTAGACTACAGACAAGAAGAATAAAACAGATTTGGTTTACCTAAATCCCATTACATTTTTAGTCTTTTAGCTCTATTCTGTTTCAGAATTAACTTGACACATTTCATAGTTTTAATATTATTCTAGGGTGACACAAAACCCCAAAAAGAGGACCCCCTACTGGCCTCTTGTTGATACTGTAAAAATACTGAAAGATAGTCAAAGATGACAAAGTAGCTTTATAAACCATACATTTATTTAAAATATTCTTTTTCTGTTTGAAATGAAAATGTTCTGATATGTAAACCTAAATAATTTCTCATAACCAGTCAATGCCTGGTGAGGCTCTGACTCCTTCAGAATCAGATTTACACATTTATGAACCCAACAGAGGAGATTATTCACCATCTGGTCAGCAGTAGTTAGCAGGTTATGGTTTATATGTCATATCAGCATCTTTTCAAAAGATTTTCTACTAGTGGCCTTTATTGGATGGAGAGAAAGCAATGGCTAAAAAGCAACATAACAACATATTACAACACTGGAAATTGAACCCACAAACCACTATATGAGTCCACCTACTGAACCACTAGACTACCTGGTAAATACTATTGTAGGACCCTGACATTATACTGATTTTTAAAATTAAATTACCCCATGCAGTGCTGCTGTGATTAGTTAGGGTACCAATCAACCAATCATCCTTTAAACAACATTTGTAGCCTATTCCACAGACACTGCACCACCACGCACCATCCATCCATCCATCATCTATACCCGTTTCATCCTCGAAGGGTCACGGGGATCCGCTGGAGCCCATCCCAGCCATCTACGGGCGAAAGGCAGGGGTCCACCCTGGACAGGTCGCCAGTCCATCGCAGGGCCACACATAGAGACAAACAACCATTCACACTCACATTCACGCCTACGGGCAATTTAGAATTATCAATTAACCTAACATGCATGTCTTTGAACTTTTCACCCTCAAACTTACTTGGCTTTCTTTTTTTCTTTAGTTTCATTTTTCCCATCCATCTTTCTCCTTGTGTTTTCTGTTTACCATCTTTCTGTTGACAGACACTAACGTTACTCTGCTTTGTTGGTTTTTAGGCCTATATCTGTTAAATAATCGTCTTGCGCCCCCTGCTGTTAGTTGATAGACTGAACATTTTGGTCATTGAACAGGGCGTTCTGGACTTTTCCAGAATCCACAGATTCTGCCCCTGCGCCCCGGGATGATGGGACTGAGTTGTCTCAAATGTTTTCCACTTGTGAATAATCTTTCTCAGGGCAGAATGCTGAACTCCAGATTGGTTTCATGACGCTTTCCAGACCGATGTGCAGCTTCTCTAAGACCTCTGCTTATGTCTTTCACTCTTGGCACTGTGTTAATGCCCCAGACCAGCAAACATCTGTTTTCATGGAGGTCTCCACACCTGCTGATGATCGCTTTTTTTTTTCTTATTAGATTAATTTCTGGTACATAAAGAAAGACTCGGTGCCACTAAGACCCCTCATGATCAGAGTATTTATTGATTTTCGTAAAGGAGCGCAATAAAAGGTTGGTACTAGCGGTTAAACATGACACGTTTCATTTCCTGCTGATTAAAACAACCCAGCTGACATTTATTTCAGCCCGGGAGTGAAAACAAATATAGCTCCTTTACAGTCAGCTGTTTTGATGCACCTGGAATAGTAGAGATACCTGACCGTAACAATATCAGTACCCAGGGGTAACCTCTGCTCCTCCTGAGCTGGAACGCTCATGCTAGCGCCGGTCACATGATGCCACCTTCACTTCTGCTCGTGTTATCTGATCTCAGTGACTCAACAGAATCAGACGTCCATTACGATCAGCGCCGTGCGATCGCAGCCAGGCCCGCCTCAGATCCACTTGGGTCTCGTAAATCATTTCAAACAGAGCAGGATGCAGTCTGGACCCAGGCGGATAAAACACGGACTCAAACACATGTGGATCTCGAGTCACGCCTCAGATTTAATAACAGCAGCATCCTGTAAAAGGAAGCTGCAGAGGCCAGCGTGCTTTTTTCACATATAATGTGATCTTATCTCCACTTAAGTCATGATAAAAGACATATGTGCTTAGGTCACTGCTTCTCAATTATTTTCTGCTGCTGCACCCCCCCCCCCCCCCTTCCAGGGAGAAGAAACCACCCCCCCCCCCCCCCACCCTCACCTGGGAATATTAAAAAGTATCATTTGTCTATAAAATTCTGCATAACACTGTATCATTATTAACATTAAGGTGAACAAAAGAAATAAATATAGATCAACTTATAACAAAGAATAACTTTAATGACATAGTTTTTTAGTCTGTAAAGATTTAGAAAGATTTAGTGCATCAATCTCACTGTAGTCTCAGTGAAGCAGCGCTACATCAGCATCGTTTCCTTAGTGCTGGGCGATATGGAAAAGATCATATACAGTCATGGAAAAAATTATTAGATATTAGTTGTACCAGGCATTAAAACGAACAAGAAACTGAAGAAAACAAGGGTGGTCTAATAATTTTTTCCATGACTGTATCACGATATAGACTATTTTATATCACGATAATGATATATATCACGATATACCACAATAAAGTATGTTTTCAGTTATTCTCTGAAAAGTTTGACAAAAATTTCATTGCTTACTTTTCAACTTTATTTTGAAAGGACATTTAGCTGAACTGTCACGAACATACATTTTAGTGCAGCAAAAACAGGTAGGTACAGAGGTACAGTAGCTTTCACATTTTTTTTTAAAGTGCACAACAGTTTCTGAGAGGAAAAACACATTTTTGCACTGAAGTTCAGCTATAAAAAATAAACACAAATTATTTTTCAACTTTCTGAAATCTGTAACCTTGTAGTGCAAAGTTTGCAAACCAATATAAAGTGTCTAAAGTAAACATCAGGGTTGAAGAGAACTCTGTTTAAGGCATTAACCATGAATAAAAGTGCAAACATAAAAGGCTACTTTGTAGAAGTAGATATGATTCTATCAAATTTATCGTTGCAGGTTATTTAATTACATATTTGCTGTAATAATTGATAAAATTAGGTTAGAAACGATAGAAACGATAGAAGAGAAATGGCACGATACACACTTTTATATCGTCCCCACGATATGTATCGTCATATTGCCCAGCACTAGTCCTCCTCTAAACTTTCTGGTAACTAAAGTCTCATTATCTCCGTCTCTCTCCTCCTTTCTCTTCATCCTTGTTAAATATTTTTCCGTGGTGTCTTTTGAAGGTTTGTTCTTCATATCTCCTGCTCTCTGCTGCGTGCGTGCATATCCGTGCAAAAAAAACCCAACACAATGAGCTAATACAGTGATCCCTTGCCGTTTCGTGCTTTAAGTTCCGCGGTTTAAGTTATTCACGGATTATTCAGAAATATATAATATAATAAAAAATCAAGAGAAAAATCACAGAAACATCACAGGATGTTGTGCGCCAGCCTGGCCCCTTTAAGAAGGTGGCCTTATGGGTAATGTAGTGTGTGTGTTGTTGTGGGACGTCAGAATGAAAACGGGGTTAGATGAAAAGTGTAGTGAGCATCAACAGCAGCCCAGTGTGTATAGATTTACATTCTCTGTTAACCGACAGGAGCCCAACAATACAACCTGTGTGATGTTACAAGTTCCTGCAGTGACAGAATAAAGTGCTCGTTCCATGCAGAGAAAACCGGACTTTTTCTTTTGTTGTTGTTAGCGTGTTAGCCGCTAATTACGAGCCAAAAATAGCACAAGAGATCAGAGGCTGTGAAGGTAACAGAAAGACCACAGTTGAGTCTTTGTCTTGTTTCGCTGCAGTGTCTCGCTACTTTTTTGTGGTTTTTAAACATATTTTAGACACATTATTTAGACTCGGGGGGGCTCCGGCTCCAGTGTGGGGTGCCCGTCCTCATTAAACGCAAAAAATAAGGGATCACTGCACTCCCCGAACACACTGGTGACAGTGAGAGCGCTACTGCCCCCTACTGGAGTATAAGTGCAATTACACTTTATTCCAGGAAAAAAAGCTTGTTCCCCGGGGTCACACGTGCCACCAAAAGTAAGTGAAGCCCTGGTTGAACCTCGGCAGCGTTAGCTTCAGCTGACTCTGGATAAGCAGAGTTTATTTCTGGCCATCCCTCTGTCCAGAACCTCTCCAGCCCAGACACGTGTTCAGGATGTCTGCGGCGGGTTTTTCTGGAGAGCTTCTGCGGCGTTCTGCCATCGACGCGCTGCCTGTTCAGTGGTTTTCACGCGTCGATGTTTACCAGCTCCAGCGACACCTTCAGCCCTTCAGCTGCTACTTCTCACTGAAGATGGTGCGTTGGGCTGTGGAGTTATTTAAAAAAAAAAAGAGAAATCTGACAGTTCTGACAGGGAAGAACAATACAAATTAATCTAAGCTTTAACAAACTTTATTAAACCAGCCAGCTGTTTGTGACGGTTGGCGCCTTCATGCCACTGCCATGAATCTAATTCAACATTAAATGCTGGGGTAGAATTCATTAGCGAAGTGTCATCCTGGTCACGTGTTTCTGGTCGATTCTTCATCTTATCATCCAACTGCAGGTCACGCCGGGACATTTATTTACCGAGCAGCTCTTAACCTTTTTTCCCCTCGACGGCTAAAATTCCACACAACCTTTCGAGATGTTTTTTCCACTGCATTCACCGAGACTCTTGTGTTATTCCCCAAACCCTCAAAGGCTCTCCGAACCATCTGCACAAAACCATCTTTGGCTGGAGAAACAATTTATTGATCGAACAAAGAAAGTAAAGCCACCCTAAATGACCCAACACGAAAGCCGAAGGCGGCTGTTGGCTCTGGATTGCACAGCGTCATTAACATGTTGTGAAGGGCTTTTTAAAATTAACTGTGAATGTTATTGAGTCTTTTTTGAAGAAAGGAAGGTATATTTTGCATATTACCAAACATGATGAGCTTAATAACTGACAGCTTGGACCTGTGGTAAAAGGCAGGGGTGTATTCTGCTCCAAACATTTGGATTAAATGTAGGGCTGGGCAAGTTAACGCGTAATTATCACATTAACGCATTCATTTATTAACGCCGACATTTATTTTATTGCGCGTTAACGCATGTTGCTCACATGCTTTTGTTTTGAAAAGTCTGTAACTGGCTGCTGCTGAAGCGGAAGATAATTGGCTGGTAAAGATGCGGAAAAGCTAAAACAGACATGGAGAACGGTAAAAATCAGTGAACTTTACCGTTCAGGTAGCAACTCAGGTAGCAATATTAACAATTCTGTCTGAAATAAAACGTTCAAACCCCTTTGTTCAAGACGATCGTGTCATTCCTCCATGTTCCATCAGATCTGCTCCATGTGTTCACTGTCCTGCTGTTCTCTAGCTTAGGCATTTGCCGATTGTGCTAGTAAAAGTGGCATATTATGCTAGTGGCAGTGCTCGTTTTTTGCCAAAATTATGCTCAAATTATGCTCGCTTTTCAAAATTATGGTACTTTTTAAAAAAATTATTCTGTGCACAAACTTCACAACTCACAAGACAAGTTTGAAAATGTATTTTATTAACCCTGGCCTGACGTTCTGGGCCCGGTTGTTCAAAACCTGGGTAACTTTATCCGGTGGTTAGGCCTATACGCGGATAAATCTGCTATCCAGCGGATAGTTATCCAGTGAACAAAAATAGGTTGCACAAAGCCTGGATAGTGTGGTGGATAACTATCCGCCGATAGCTTGCTAACCATCGCATGCAGCAGAGCGTGACACAGTTTGCGCAAGGTTTTGCACTCAAATGGCCTCCAGTTACCATGGTAAAGTATGCAAATTTCAAGTAAACAACGAACTGTGCGCACGCTAGCAGCGCACGCTGGGTTTCAAAACAAATAAAAACAAATACAGTGAAAACTAAACCATGCAGTTTCTGACAAAGCCCTGGATAACAAATTTAACATTAAATAATCTCGCTCGCTTGACTTCTCTAATTCGTTCTCTAACAGTTAATTAGCGCTTAGGAGAAAGACTAAGGAGTCTGGGACCGAGACACAGACTTCCGGTTCCGTTTCATTGAATTCCCGCGGTATCCCAACACAACTAAAAAGCAAATCGCAAAATAGGAGTGGAACCAACTGTTAATAGTAATCTATCGTTTTTAGTAGCTGAGATCTTCGTTTTCTTGAATTATTCTAAAATTGTGCTATTAAGACAAGAAAATATACGGATTATGCTAGCAGTGCTACTTTTGGAAAAAGGGCAAAATTTATGCTCAATTCCTCAGATTATGCCAAAAATTATGCTAGCACAATCGGCAAGAGCCTACTCTAGCTGGTTACTGCAGTGCGGCTCCATCTAGTGGCACAGATGTGTAACTACAACAGAAAGTCCAGTCCTCGATTATAAAACAAAGCCATTTCTGGGTCACGTAAACCAGACAATAAAATATAAAAAACAAAATCAGTCATGTCGCTTGTTTGGTAAAATTGAAATATAAAAAAACAGGCTTTTTTTTGTGTGTTAGATTAAAAACGGAAAAAAAGTCACTTTTAGTTTTTTTAATTTTTGATTGACAATTGAAAATGGAAAAAAACAAATAATACACAGATAATTACGGACTGGTAAAGTTACTGAACTTTAACATGGACATTTTTATTTTAAAGTTCTCCCAGACGGAGGATTCAACAGAAACAAGGTTATTTGTAACAACTGACAAGTTGAACTCCCCGTTAAAAGTTTCTGCTGTTACCTCAGAAATTAATGTTTTAATGTTCTGATTGTGGCCTCTAGATTGTTAGGATTTTTTTAGTAGACTTTTTTTATTTTTCATATAAAAACAGGATGACATTTATGCCCTGGCAGTGGCAATAAGCTTCATTTTATTTTACATTTTTTAAGATGAGATTTACATAAATATGTGTTACTGACAAGTGCTGATGTTAAAAGTGTTTTGAACAACAAATGTTATGACACTTTAGTTCATATGGCAGCAGAACATTTCAATAAAAGTGCATTTTACACTACTTTTGAATTCATTATTTGATTTTTTATATACAATGTGATTAATCGTGATTAATCAGGGAAATCATGCGATTAATCACGATTAAAAATTTTAATTGTTGCCCAGCCCTAATTAAATGCTAAGAAGCTGCATCGGTTGGCGTAAAGATCTTGAATTGTCAGTCGAAGGGCTGCGGCGTGTCGACGGCGGCTGAAAGAAAAGCTCTCTCTCCCCTCTGCTCTTGTCAGCTTGTTATTTCGGTGTCATCGTGTTACGCTGTGATGCACGGCGCCTCGCTGCTCCCGTGACGGCCCGCTCAGGGGACCCGCATGATGAAAGACGGCGCGGGCTGGCGCGCGTTGACTGACTGCAACCGCCGGCGGCCTCCTGTTTTTCCACGTACACGGCGTAATAAATGATTCATCGCCGTTTCTGCAGCCAACAAACAAATTTGTATTTTAGTAAATGTGAAACACTGGAAAACAGAAGTGGAACCAAAATGTGCCATCGTACGAACTCCAATGTTGCATTGCAGTTATCATTAGGCTGATGTCAGTGGATGTTCACGCCCACCTGGTACACGGGAGACGACATTAAACATCAGTGAGGAATCACAGGTTGAGAAAGACACGCAGACCGTCAGCAGTGGTGCGCTTTAGAGATCAGGAGTATTAGACTTTCACAGACATTTAGTATTTTCTGATGTCACGCTGGTAGTGATTTTTGGTGATGTAACGATCCGAAACCCAAAACACAAGAGGACGAGGGAGTAACGCGCTGGAGTGAAACAACATAGGAACATGACAGACGGACTGATAAAGGGAGGAGGACGATCCAGGACTATGCGTACGCACCAAAAAAAGCTCCTGCTGTTGTGTCCATACAGGCGTGAAGCAAAGCTTCCAGTTTTTCCATTTTTCCAGACTTTGCTTGTGATATTAGTAAATGAATGAGAGTCCCACGGTCGTTGCGTGTCAGAAACACCCACCATCAAGTACCGCCGCAGCTGCTGCAGACGTGGAGTCTGCAAACACCCTGACGTATGGTAACCTTGTCGTTACGCAACAACTGGACGCTTGTCTACGCGCTAGCATGGAGGGAATGGGACCCTTGCATAGTTGCTAGGTTACCGTAGTCACAAAACATCCGTCTCCCTTACTTTAGTGCCGTTCGCTTTAATGGTATTTAGTTGCCACATCCGACGTCTGTGCTTGGGATCTGGTCTTGGACAAACGAGCTGGTTTAAGATATTTATCTCTTTTTGGTCACAGGATAAATCATTTAATTATTGCTGCATGAACAACCTCAGTTCCAAAAAAGTTGGGATGCTGAGTTAAATGTCCTCTCAGATGTGAATATGGACAGAGGTTCACCTGTCTGAGACAAACTGGCTCGGAAAGTAGTGGAACAAGCCATGTGGGAACACCATCCAGAAATGCTGTCGTCTTCTCAGGACCAAAGCTCATCTAAGATGGTCTGAGGATGAATGGAAAACTGTTCTGGGGTCAGATGAATCACAGTTTGGACATTTTGGAAAACAATGGAGCCTGTATCCTGCAGACTCAAGAGGAGAGGAACCATCCAGCTGTTATCAGCAGACCAGCTACATCTCTGATGGTCTGGGGTTGCATTAGCATTAGCATTAGCATCTATGACGTGGGCAGCTTCCACATCTGGAAAGGCTCCATCAGTGCTGAAGAGAACATAGAGGTTTCAGAGCAACATCTGCTCCATCCAGACAACATCTCTTTCAGAGATCTTCCATATTTCAGCAAGACAACTGAACCACATACTGGATCGTCACAACAGCATGGCTCCACAGGAGGAGAGTCCAGCTGCTGAACTGTCCTGACTGCAGTTCAGACCTTTCACCAGAAGAAAACATCTGGGGCACCATAAAATGTAAAATCTGGCAATAAAGGTTTAGGACTGTCGAGCAGCTAGAATCCTGCAGCAGACCAGATTGGGACTTTGTTCCTCTCCTAAAAGTCCAACAGCTGGTCTCCTCACACCCCAGATGTTTACAGACAGATGTTAGAAGAAGAGCAGATGATACACAATGATAAACAACACCAGGTTCCTACTTTGTAGAGATGCGTTGTTGTGATTAAAGTCAAAATCAGACAAAGACAAAGGATAAACTGTGGTCTGTCTGTTTCAAATGTTCAAATGTTTCAAATTCAAATTCAAATTCAAATTTTTCAATGGTCTCTGAACCGTAGTAAATGCAGTCTCGGCCAGTAGAGATCACTGTACCAACGAGGAGCCGTCCCATTCATATTTTGAAAAAATTCTTCCTATTTTCCGAAAAATGACCAAATTCTCTTGGTTAGATCTCGGTCACTTGAGCGCCAAAATTTAACCCAGCTAGCAAAATGAGTAAGAAACAGATGTCTTTGGAAAGTTTCCTTGTGGAGGAGAAAATGTACAGCGAAGAGAAAGAATAACAGCCGACGACTTCCAAGAAAAAGGAAACTTTTAACGGACAATACCAGGATTCCTACTGAAATATAGATTTATCACCACAGGTGATTCTATGTACCAAGCCTGCTCTGCGTGAGTTTTTTTTTTTTTTTTTTTTTGTTATTGATTTAATGGGTACAGAGGATGTTACAAGAGACTTTATACTCCTGTTATGTTATTGGTGTAATGTAATGAGGAAGCTGGTCCGCAGTTACAAAAAGGCTGGAGACCACTGATCTATGATATCCATCCACTCATCCATCATCCATCATCCACTCAGCCATCCAGCTCACATCCATCCATCAGCCATCAGCCATCCACTCATCCACTCAGCCACGCATCCATCATCCATCCATCCATCAGCATCAGCCACATCCACATCCACTCATCCACTCATCCATTCAGCCATCCAGCATCCATCATCCATTCAGAATTCATCCACATCCATTCATCCACTCATCCACTCATCCATCATCATCCATTCATCCATTCATCCAGATCCACGCATCCATTCATCATCATCCAGGAATCCAGGACTCATCCACGCAGCCAGGCAGCCAGGCATCCACTCATCCACTCATCCAGCATCCAGCATCCATCCACTCATCCACTCATCCATTCATCCACTCATCCACTCATCCACTCATCCACTCATCCATTCAGCCATCCACGCCATCATCCACTCATCCACTCATCCATTCATCCATTCATCCACTCATCCACTCATCCATCATCATACCATCCACTCATCCACTCATCCATTCATCCAGCATCATCATCCACTCATCCACTCATCCACTCATCCACATCCATCCTCATCCATCATCCACATCCATCCACTCATCCATCCATCCACTCATCCACTCATCCATTCATCCACTCATCCATTCATCCACTTCATCCACTCATCCACTCATCCACTCATCCCACTCATCCACTCATCCATCATCCTCATCCACTCATCCATCATCCATCATCATCCATTCATCCATTCTCATCATCCATTCCATCCATCATCCACTCATCCCACTCATCCATCATCCATCATCCATCATCCCACTCATCCATTCATCCATCATCATTCATCCCATCCATCATCATTTTCAGGGCCTGAAGCCTGTGATTTTTTTTTAAATTTATTTTAGCATTATGACACCTGAAGAGCAGAATCAGTCCAAACTGAGAAAGCTCAGCTATAGTTTTTCATTAACTGGGCGCTTGTTTGAGCGTTGGACCCGTCGGATCAGACTCTGCGTTCCTGGAAATGATGGATGATGTAAATGATGAATCGTTCAGCGGCCTCCACCGCCGACGGGCCCGTTGCTGAGTCACGACAGCGTCTCGCCGCTCATTCAAACCCTCCTCACCTACTCAGGTGACCGCGCCTCATTAAGCTCACACTTGTTGCAGTATTTGTTCGGTTTCAGTTTCCAGTCAAGCGCCCTTTTCAAGCCTCATTGGTTCAGCGTTGTTGCACTGATAGGTCGACTGCGTGTTTAAATGCTAACGTCATCGTGCATCAGTCCGCCGTCGTAGCGGTCCGTCGAAGTCTTTTTTTCATAATCAGACGGGACATAATCATGTGTTTCCTCTGTAATTTGTTTATTTGTGTGGCTCTTCTCTTTTAATCAGGCCACGGGGATTAGTATTCCCAGGTGAGACACTTCACCAAACAACACAATTGGGCCATCTGTCTGCTTGTTCTGCACCACAATAGAGGCTCTGATGAAGCCCCTCCTCTTTCCTCTCCTGTGCTATCTCCACACCTCTTCTCACTTCGTTTCCACTTCTGCTTTTGTTTTCTCACCAGGTCACTTTGGCTTTAAGCTCCAGCTAGTTTTGCACATCAGAGCTTCTTTTCAAGTCTCCAGGAGAATGAATGCGTAAATGCGCCACGTCTCCAGCGACTCTGGTTGGGTAAATGCTCTCAAACGGGCCTGCGGGAGAGTCGGCTCCCCAGAGATCACTGAAGGCTTCAGGCTACAGGCTCCAGATGTTACTACAGATGTTACTACGAGCAGGACCTGCCTGGATCCCTGCCAGTGCAGACATCTGGCTTGATAAGGAGGGAGAGTATATAAAAGGACTGAATATCTGGTCTCGTATCTGATCCTTTCTGGAACTGTCCATTGTGAGATCTGACATGTGGAGGAGGAATGTTAAAGCTGTAGGTTCCACCACCTGCTGCAAACATACTGGCCAGGAAATCACCCAGTAGACGACAATGGAGGAGAATCCTTTTGCTGCTGTAAAATCATAAAAATCATTCCACGATGATCCCAAACTACAGCAGAGGCAGTATGTTTTTGTTCATATCTCATGCCTGGTGTTTAGATGACAGATTTATCGTTCAACCATTTTAATGTATGAATCTGTGTCTTCAGACTTTGGACCTCCGACAGCATCTTTGGAGCTGGAGGGTTCTGGTCGGTATCACTGCTGATGTTGTTCCAGGATCAGCTGGAGACACTCTGGTGGTGTTGGGGGGGGGGGGGTCACAGCACTTCACGTCCCACATCTTTACATCTTCTCTACACAGCAAAGGAAAAGCTGTTTTGCATTGGCTGAGAAGATCTGGCAAATAATGGCGCCACCATGTGGTGGCTAGGGTGGCTACAGCCACCACTGGATTACTCTGAGCCACCCTTTAGCACCCAAGGGAGGCGCATTGGATTATGTAGATCTAGGAAATATATTTTAAACATAGCTTCTATATTTTTAACAGAAATAGCAACAACAATAATATATATTAGTAAGAATAAGAATCGGACCACAACGGGATCCCTACGCCCAATGTTACATGCAGTAGATAGATCCATTGCTCCCTTCAGATCCTCCCTCCCTTGAAAGCAATTCAGCAAAGTGGTTAGTTAGCTATGCTAATTTTCCGCTTAGCGTGCTAACTTCATAGAGCAAGCAAAAGTTCTCACTCATTCAGTATGCACATGTATAAAGTATATCCACGTATTCCAGTCAAATAAATATACTACACAAAACACTGCAAACTCTGTATAAGACATACATACCCACAAAAAGTCCTTTTCAGAATTCGTTGTGTGTTGGCCATTGTATTGTCATGAATAGTTGAATAAACATAAATTATACAAGTTAATATAAGGAATATAAGTAAAGTGATAATAAATACTGTTAAAATATATAAATATATTATATAGATATATATATATCAATATATAATATTATATATATATATAGATATATTAAATATATATTATATTATAGATATTTTTTTTTTTTTGTTGGGTATGTTGGGTACATGCATTTCCTTACAAACTTGGCTCCATTTAAATCCAACAGCATAAGATTTATTCCAAGATGCTTTTTTACAAACTAAGAAGTAGTCTACCAAGCACAAATGTCCTCACTTTTTGTGCTTAATTTAGATTTTGTGTTGCTTGAACATAATCACTTCCATTTGTATGAAATCGTATGTATCTCTGCGTTCATGTAGACACAATAAAAAAGATATTTTCCTTTAGTAACAACAGATTTTTTTATTTTATTTTATTTATTTTTATTTATTTAAAGGACCGTGTGCAGTGGCATTAAAAAGATGGCTGCACCAGATTTAGCACCAAGCTAATTTCAATCTGTAGTCCTTAACACAGATAAACAGTAAGACAAGAAGGCAAAGAACATAAAATACAACAAAATAAAATCGCAAAAACAATTGGATAAATTTACAATAGCTTAAAAAACAATAAAAATGACTACTCTTTACAATGCATCCTGTACAGAATAATGCGAGAATGAAATGAGCCCCTTAATGTGAGCAAGACTGGTTTATTTTATCGCGTGTTAACACATGTTGCTCACATGCTTTTGTTTTGAAAAGTCTGTTACTGGCTGCTGCGGAACTGGAAGACAATTGGCAGCTAAAACAGACATGGAGAACGGTAAAAATCCGTGAACTTTACAGTTCAGGTAGCAACTCAGGTAGCAATATTAACAATTCTGTCTGAAAAAAAAATTCTGGACTGCAACAAAACTTTCACGTCATTCCTCCATGTTCCATCAGATTGCTCCATGCGATTTCAAAAGGTCACCCATTAATGAGGCTTATATGTATTGATGTCTGATCAGGGTTATCATTCTGTATTAATGCTTCGGGATCGTCCATCATTAAATCAGCATATCGATGCAGAGCGTATCAGGACACCGCCAGCTGCCAACACAAACAAGCTTCTCGAGAAGCAGCAGCGAATCTGTGAAGTGCTGCGAGTCCATTCACTGGTGTGGACAGACCCACAGCGTCCACAGAGACACGGCCGAAGACGCTTTTCTACGGAGGACGTCCTGGAAACAAAAGCAAGACGACTGGCAGAGCCACCAGGGTCGAAGACGCTGCAGAGTCGTAGACGTCTGTTCGTGAAACGATCCGTGAAGCTCCCGCTGTCATGGATGTGAAGCTGCCATGTACACCCTGAAAACCAAATTTACCTCGGTTTCTGAGCCTCCGTCACATATAAGATGATTCATCACAGTAACCCTGCAGATAATTCAGAAGACATGGCTGATCAGAACGTGGCCGTCATTAATGCAGTTATGTCTCAGCTGGAAGTTAATCGGTGTGTGGAGCGATTTCCTCCAACATCTGTTTCTTGCAGGCTTCGGATTGTTCTTTTATTGTTCGACTTGTGTTGATGCTGCAAACAGAAAAAGAGGGAAACGAATGACATTTTCTTGATCATAAAAGAAGGAGAGACTTGTTCTGTTCTTCCTGAAGGAATGGCTTTAAAGTAGTCACTTTAGTTTGTGTGTTCCTCAAGTCTGATTTTAAAAAAGATAACCTCGTATCATCAGATTTCATTATTAAGGTTGCGCTGATGGATTTGCATAAATGAAGTCCAGTTTCAGACACGCGAGCGTCATCGTGTAATTACGGTCAGTCTCAGCTACACGCGTCACATACATGGACGTTCTGACTTGTTTCTGTCTTGACGTCTCATCCCACAGACGACTAACAAGCGAGCTAATGTTCGGTTAGGAGGGCCGTTGCGACTCACTTCTGAGTGTCGCCTTCACTTGACTGGTTTTTAATGTGCGATAAACGGCCGACTTTAACGTACTAATCCATTTTGAATCTGCCGTCCTTCAAGTAAGCGACTGCATTACACCTATACAGCATGTCACTGACCCGCGTTAAAGGGGCCGTTTGTGATTTACAGCCATGGAAAAAAATTATCAGACCACCTTGTTTTCTTCAGTTTCTTGTTCATTTTAATGCCTGGTACAACTAAAGGTACATTTGTTTGGACAAACATAACGATAACCACAAAGATTTCTCATAAGAGTTTTATTTAAGAGCTGATATCTTACCATTTTCCATGGTTTTCTTGATTATATGACCTAAATCACTTAAGTTTTTACATCAATAGCTATGGCGTTTGTACTGCCAAAAACACTGCTTTTATGCATTCAGTGTTTTCTTTTTGTGTCTGTTTTAGTCACATGATGACGTTTAGTGGTACCAGGTATTAAAATGAACAAGAAAGTGAAGAAAAAATGGTCGTCTAATAACCCCCCCAGCCTGAATCCTCCTCACTTCGTTTTTCCTGAGGAAGCTGCTCTCGTGTCTTTCCGCGTCATAAAAAGGCACCAACAAGGCAAACGACCGTTAAGCCGCCAACAACAGCTTCAGCCTTGAGCTTGAGCGTCTTCATCAGCGTGGACACGTTCTCATCGTGTTTCCTGCAGCGAAACACGGCAGCGAAAAGAGAAGGAAACCCGTGTCTGCATGTGTGCTGCAGAAAAGAAACAGTCCAGTAGCGTCTACATAATTCATGCAAACAGCATGTAGGCTGTTAATAATGATGAAAGTCTTCTCAGTTGGCCTGTTGTGTTCTTGGGTGCACACACACACACACACACACACACGTAGCACACATGAATATACACGATACGCTTCATTGTTCTTAAACGTGGTCACTTATAGAAAGCGGAGTGGTTGGTAATTAGGCTGTGGTGAGTCAGTGCGCCACTCTTCTCTATTTAAGCTGGAACATGATGCTCATTATCACCGTGTGAACGTTCCACAGTGATGTTACCGTGATGAGCCCCCGGTACCAGCTCACCTGGAAAACATGTTTCCATGCAGCAGAATTCCAAGAACATGCTGTATGCGCTGTAGCCGTTAACTGTGACCATAAAAAAGAAATTCACAGGTTTCTGAGGACCTGATGAAACATCTGTGATACAGCTCTCTTTTCAACCACGCCTTTAAAGCTCTGTTCATAGCAGCTGGTTTTATGGGGGGAGGAGTCAGACGCTTGACTCCACCCCCTCTCTCCCACGGCTATTAAACAGATATAGATTAGGTAGGCGTAGCGTGAGTTTTTATTGATCTTCGGGTCCTAATTTGTGTGATCTTTCTGCTGCTGGGTTCCCTGAACCACTGCTCCACATCTCCCTCTGCACCCCAGTACCGCAGCTGGACTCACAGCTGGACCACAGCTGGACTGGTAACACCACCGCTGTCCCGTAATATCTGCTGCTAGACTTATCGTGCTGCTCCAATGAATAGTTTTGTCCAAGTTTATGTAGATGTTATCATGGCGTATTGATTGACAGGTTGATTGACCAGTCAGGTTATTCTCAACTGGAGGAAACCTAAGAGGACCGGGGGATACTCTGAGCTGTTGCAGCAAAACCTTCTGCAACTCTCTGTGCTTATTTATTAATCTCTTCTTCAGTGTTTTACCTGTAAAGTACCTGATTGTGGAGACATATAATGGTGCCATAAGGCGATGGACCAATGAAGCAGCAGGTTTATAGTCACATGCATTTTCTGTCATAACCTCTGTTAACACTTATTCCAGGGTAGATGCTTAAATATGGTGATAGTTGCCTCCAAATGACTTTATTTGGCTGAATGAGGCTTTAATTACTTCTGAGCTTATGTGTACTGTCTGATCCTGAACCTTAGTGAAAAACAAAAAAAAACTAGAAGACATTTGAAGGTAGTTAAACTGAAAAGTCAGTTCCTATGATGCTGAAGAAGGACTTTATTGTTAGTCGTTTTTATCGTCTGAGCCACAGACTGCATATTTAAAGGTTTACCTGGAGAGATGAGCGGTGATGTAACGATAAGAAACAGGATGAAGATCCCAGCTGCTCAGCTCCCCACGTGGGTACCATTCTCATCTGCCTCCATTTTCTTTTAACGGGGACTGAGGGAGACGGGGGGATCACAGGTTTTATCACTCATGGAGAGCGGGAGGGAACATATTAAAGGAAACAGGGCGATGATGCATGTGCTATTTAGATGTTATAAAACCGTGGCTGGAAAACAGTGATACTCAACACAGACTGCAGATTTATCTTTTTTTTTGTTGTTTTCTTGAACTAATCCCTCGTGTCTCGCTGGTGAAATCTTTCTAAAAAAAAGCCCTTGGCGGTCCGTGAAAACACGAGTTTGTAGTCACAGAGTGACAAATGCGTGGTGTCTACTACGGTGTTGAATTTCTGTTGAAAAGGGATTGTTCCCAACTGTTAACTTTTAACTTGGGCTGGGCAAGTTACGCGTTATTATCACGTTAACTCATTAATTTATTAACGGCGACAACATTTATTTTATCGCGCGTTAACGCATGTTGCTCACACGCTTTTGTTTTTTTTGAAAAGTCTGTTACTGGCTGCTGCGGAACTAGAAGACAATTGGCAGCTAAAACAGACATGGAGAACGGTAAAAATCCGTGAACTTTACAGTTCAGGTAGCAACTCAGGTAGCAATATTAACAATTCTGTCTGGAAAAAAAAGACTTTCAAACCCCTTTGTTCAAGACCATCGCGTCATTCCTCCATGTTCCATCAGATCTGCTCCATGTGTTCACTGTCCTGCTGTTCTCTAGCTGGTTACTGCAGTGTGGCTCCATCTAGTGGCACAGATGTGTAATGACAACAGAAAGTCTCATCCTCGATTATAAAACGACCCCCCATTTTTGAGAATATGACTTCTAGATTAAAATATCGTCCTATATTCGGGCCAATACGGTAGTTTGATCAATGACCTATTCAACAGCAGATGGATGTCGTACATGCTGTAATGCTGTAAATGAGCATCAGAAATATTCTGTATATATATATATATATATATATATATATATATATATATATATATATATATATATAGAGTTTTCATTCAGATTTCCACAATGTTGCAAATATTATAGTATGTGAATTCCAGCGCCGCCATGATACCTGAACTGCAGCACAAAGACATTTCAGGGTCACGTAAACCGGACAATTAAATATTAAAAACAAATTCAGTCCCGTGGCCCGTTTTCTAAAATTGAAATATAAAAAACAAGCATTTTTTTTTTTTGTGTTTAGATAAAGAACGAAAAATAAAAAAGTCAGTTTTTAATTTTTTACATTTTTGATTGACAACTGAAAATGGAGAGAATAAATGATACACATTGATAAAGTTACAGAACTTTAACATGGACATTTTCATTTTTAAAGTTCTCCCAGATGGAGGATTCAACAGAAACAAGGTTATTGGTAACAACTGACAAGTTGAGTTCAGAAATTGCCTGTTTTAATGTTCTGATTGTGGCTCAGGATTTTGTTGGTAGACTTTTTAATTTTTTATAAAAACAAGATGGCATTAATGCCCTGGCAGTTTCAATAAGCTTTATTTTATTTTACATTTTTTAAGATGAGATTTACACTTAATATGTGTTACTGAGGTTCGAACCTCGGCAGGGGGGGGGTCCTGGATCCTCAGGAAAAAATTATTAGACCACCCTTGTTTCTTCAGTTTCTTGTTCATTTTAATGCCTGGTACTCTAAAGGTACCTTTGTTTGGACAAACATAACGATAACCACAAAGATTGCTCATAAGAGTTTTATTTAAAGAGCTGATATCTTACCATTTCCCATGGTTTTCTTGATTATAACCTAAATCACTTAAGTTTTTACATCAATGCTATGGCGTGGTCGACCTGCCAAAAATACTGCTTTTATGCATTCAGTGTTTTCTTTTCTGCCTGTTTTAGTCACATGGGATGACGTTTAGCGGTACCCCGGTATTAAATGAACAAGGAAAGTGAAGAAAAAATGGTGGTATAGAAATTTTTCCATGACTGTATGTGTTACTGACAAGTGCTGATGTTAAAAGTGTTCATTGTTCATATGGCAGCAGAACATTTAAATAAAAGTGACCTTTACACCACTTTTGAATTCATTATTTGATTTTGCGTATACAATGTGCGATTAATCGTGATTAATCAGGGAAATCTGTCATGGTGTGAGGAAGGATGGAGGATCCTGTCAGTCTGAGAGTAAGACTTTACTGAACGTGAAAGATCCACATTTAACAGTCAGAAATGAATGAAGTTTCGTTTACGTATCCATCTAGACGGGGTTTTTTAATTCCTTTTAGTGCTGCAGTTTCACCTCACAGATAATTACTGTTTCCCTCTTTGTTTCAGCTTGATTTTGCTCTCCTGTCTGTTCATGTCTCCCTCAGATCAATAAGCAGCAGCTGCAGACAATCAAAGACCGTTTTGAGGCGTTTCTCAGCGGAGAAAAACTCAGATCGTGGCTGACGAGGCTTTTATCAACGCTGTCCAGAGCTACTATGAGGTGAGCTTTGTTGCAATGACTACACTCATGCCTGTAAAATGTCAACTTAATGTCCGTTTAATGTTAATAATGTTCACATCAGGAATCATTATGAGTATTTAACATACACTCATCACTGAAAGAGAAGCGGCTTTTCTTTTTATGTAAGGCTTTACCTGCCAGGATGTGATGAAGGCCGTCTGGTCCTCACATGGTCTTAAAATGAGAAAACCTTCAGATGAGCAGCGTAGCGTGACATAAAGCTGTCGTCACTAATTTAATTAAAAACTAAACTAAACTACTGGATTTAGGAGGGTGGGAGCAGTCAGCCGCTCCTAATCCAGTTCAAATGATCGCTAGCTGGTGTCAGCGCCTCCATAACAAGCAGAGGTTCATTCAGGTCTATGATAACACAATGCCTAGGGGGAAAGACATAAGCAATGATGGTTTGGAGTCCAGCATGGTGATCCCAGCAAGGTTTTCCCCCCAAGGTCAAAGTGTGCCGTAAATATGAAAATACCCGGAGCCACATCTAAGACTTGAGAAGCTTTTATTGGCTTATTAGCCAAGTAAAAAACAACTGAACAAAAACAACTTCTTTTTTTGGTGTTTCATTTTTTAAAATATAATTTTATTTCATTTCGAGTAAATTAAACTAGAACAAAGCAGGCTTGTTTGGTCATAATCGACAGTTATATAAGGAGGATTCTGTGACGTCACCTGAACGTTTCGTAAGTTTCGTCAGCTGTGCTCGTTTCGTCAGCTTTGCTCGTTTCGTCAGCTTTGCTCGTTTCGTCAGCTCTGCTCGTTTCGTCAGCTCGTTTCGCTCGTTTCATCAGCTCTCGTCTCTGCTTTCGTCAGCTCTGCTCTGTCTTCGTCAGCTCTGCTCGTTTCGTCAGCTCTCGTTCGCTCGTTTCGTCAGCTCTGCTCTGTCGTTTCGTCTGCTCTGCTCGTTTCGTGAGCTCTGCTCGTTTCGTCAGCTCTGCTCGTTTCGTCAGCTCTGCTCGTTTCGTCAGCTCTGCTCGTTTCGTCAGCTCTGCTCGTTTCGTCAGCTCTGCTCGTTTCGTCAGCTCTGCTCGCTCGTTTCGTCAGCTCTGCTCGTTTCGTCAGCTCTGCGTCGTTTCGTCAGCTCTGCTCGTTTCGTCAGCTCTGCAGCTCTGCTCGTTNAAGAAGAGCAGATGATACACAATGATAAACAACACCAGGTTCCTACTTTGTAGAGATGCGTTGTTGTGATTAAAGTCAAAATCAGACAAAGACAAAGGCTAAACTGTGGTCTTGTTTCAAATGTTTCAGCTGTTTCAAATTCAAATTCAAATTCAAATTCAATGGTCTCTGAACCGTAGTAAATGCGTCTCGGCCAAGAGATCACTGTACCAACGAGCTTTTATTTTGAAAAATTCTTTATTTTGAAAAATGACCAAATTCTCTTGGTTAGATCTCGGTCACTTGAGCGCCAAAATTTAACCCAGCTAGCAAAATGAGTAAGAAACAGATGTCTTTGGAAAGTTTCCTTGTGGAGGAGAAAATGTACAGCGAAGAGAAAGAATAACAGCCGACGACTTCCAAGAAAAAGGAAACTTTTAACGGACAATACCAGGATTCCTACTGAAATATAGATTTATCACCACAGGTGATTCTATGTACCAAGCCTGCTCTGCGTGAGTTTTTTTTTTTTTTTTTTTGTTATTGATTTAATGGGTACAGAGGATGTTACAAGAGACTTTATACTCCTGTTATGTTATTGGTGTAATGTAACGAGGAAGCTGGTCCGCAGTTACAAAAAGGCTGGAGACCACTGATCTATGATATCCATCCACTCATCATCCATCCATTCATCCACTCATCCATCCAGCCACTCATCCATCCATCCATCCACTCATCCACTCATCCACAGCCATCCATCCATCATCCAATCATCCACTCATCCATTCATCCAAGCCACATCCAGGCATCCATTCATCCACTCATCCATTCATCCACTCATCCAGCATCCAGCAGATTCATCCATCATCCACGCATCCACTCATCCACATTCATCCAGCCACTCATCCATTCATCCATTCATCCATTCATCATCAGCCATTCATCCATTCATCCACTCATCCACTCATCCATTCATCCACGCATCCATCCCAGCATCCACCATCCACTCATCCAGCATCCACTCATCCACTCATCCACTCATCCACTCATCCAGGCATCATCCATCCACATCCATCATCCATTCATCCACTCATCATCCACTCATCCACCCCACTCATCCACTCATCCACTCATCCATCATCATCATCCACTCATCCATTCATCCCATTCATCCATTCATCCACTCATCCATCATCACTCACATCCACTCATCCATCATCCATCATCCACATTCATCCACATCCATCCATCATCCATTCATCCATTCATCATCCACTCATCCACTCATCCACTCATCCATTCATCCACCACTCATCATTCATCCACTCCCACCATCCATCCATCATTTCAGGGCCTGAAGCCTGTGATTTTTTTTTTAAATTTATTTTAGCTTTATGACACCTGAAGAGCAGAATCAGTCCAAACTGAGAAAGCTCAGCTATAGTTTTCATTAACTGGCGCTTGTTTGAGCGTTGGACCCGTCAGAGGAGACTCTGCGTCCTGGAAATGATGGATGATGGAAATGATGAATCGTTCAGCGGCCTCCACCGCCGACGGGCCCGTTGCTGAGTCACGACAGCGTCTCGCCGCTCATTCAAACCCTCCTCACCTACTCAGGTGACCGCGCCTCATTAAGCTCACACTTGTTGCAGTATTTGTTCGGTTTTCAGTTTCCAGTCAAGCGCCCTTTTCAAGCCTCATTGGTTCAGCGTTGTTGCACTGACAGGTCGACTGCGTGTTTAAATGCTAACGTCATCGTGCATCAGTCCGCCGTCGTAGCGGTCTGTCGAAGTCTTTTTCATAATCAGACGGGACATAATCATGTGTTTCCTCTGTAATTTGTTTATTTGTGTGGCTCTTCTCTTTTAATCAGGCCACGGGGATTAGTATTCCCAGGTGAGACACTTCACCAAACAACACAATTGGGCCATCTGTCTGCTTGTTCTGCACCACAATAGAGGCTCTGATGAAGCCCCTCCTCTTTCATCTCCACACCTCTTCTCACTTCGTTTCCAGTTCTGCTTTTGTTTTCTCACCAGGTCACTTTGGCTTTAAGCTCCAGCTAGTTTTGCACATCAGAGCTTCTTTTCAAGTCTCCAGGAGAATGAATGCGTAAATGCGCCACGTCTCCAGCGACTCTGGTTGGGTAAATGCTCTCAAACGGGCCTGCGGGAGAGTCGGCTCCCCAGAGATCACTGAAGGCTTCAGGCTACAGGCTCCAGATGTTACTACAGATGTTACTACGAGCAGGACCTGCCTGGATCCCTGCCAGTGCAGAGTGCATCTGGCTTGATATGGAGGGAGAGATATAAAAGGACTGAATATCTGGTCTCGTATCTGATCCTTTCTGGAACTGTCCATTGTGAGATCTGACATGTGGAGGAGGAATGTTAAAGCTGTAGGTTCCACCACCTGCTGCAAACATACTGGCCAGGAAATCACCCAGTAGACGACAATGGAGGAGAATCCTTTTGCTGCTGTAAAATCATAAAAATCATTCCACGATGATCCCAAACTACAGCAGAGGCAGTATGTTTTTGTTCATATCTCATGCCTGGTGTTTCATACTGAACTGACAGATTTATGACAGTTCAACCATTTTAATGAATGAATCTGTGTCTTCAGACTTTGGACCTCCGACAGCATCTTTGGAGCTGGAGGGTTCTGGTCGGTATCACTGCTGATGTTGTTCCAGGATCAGCTGGAGACACTCTGGTGGTGTTGGGGGGGGGGGAGTCCCAGCACTTCACGCCCCACATCTTTACATCTTCTCTACACAGCAAAGGAAAAGCTGTTTTGCATTGGCTGAGAAGATCTGGCAAATAATGGCGCCACCATGTGGTGGCTAGGGGTGGCTACAGCCACCACTGGATTACTCTGAGCCACCCTTTAGCCACCCCAAGGAGGCGCATTGGATTATGTAGATCTAGGAAATATATTTTAAACATAGGCTTCTATATTTTTAACAGAAATAGCAACAACAATAATATATATTAGTAAGAATAAGAATCGGACCACAACGGGATCCCTACGCCCAATGTTACATGCAGTAGATCCATTGCTCCCTTCAGATCCTCCCTCCCTTGAAAGCAATTCAGCAAAGTGGTTAGTTAGCTATGCTAACTTTTCCGCTTAGCGTGCTAACTTCATAGAGCAAGCAAAAGTCTCACTCATTCAGTATGCACATGTATAAAGTATATCCACGTATTTCCAGTCAAATAAATATACTACACACAACACTGCAAACTCTGTATAACATACATACCCACAAAAGTCCTTTTCAGAATTCGTTGTGTGTTGGCCATTGTATTGTCATGAATAGTTGAATAACATAAATATACAAGTTAATATAAGTAATATAAGTAAAGTGATAATAAAATACTGTTAAAATATATAAATATATTATATATTATATATATATATTATATATATATAATATATAGATATATTATATATATATTATATATATAATATTTTTTTTTTTTTGTTGGGTATGTTGGGTACATGCATTTCCTTACAAACTTGGCTCCATTTAAATCCAACAGCATAAGATTTATTTCCAAGATGCTTTTTTACAACTAAGAAGTAGTCTACCAAGCACAAATGTCCTCACTTTTTGTGCTTAATTTAGATTTTGTGTTGCTTGAACATAATCACTTCCATTTGTATGAAATCGTATGTATCTCTGCGTTCATGTAGACACAATAAAAAAGATATTTTCCTTTAGTAACAACAGATTTTTATTTTATTTTATTTTATTTTATTTATTTAAAGGACCGTGTGCAGTGGCATTAAAAAGATGGCTGCACCAGATTTAGCACCAAGCTAATTTCAATCTGTAGTCCTTAACCAGATAAACAGTAAGACAAGAAGGCAAAGAACATAAAAACAACAAAATAAAATCGCAAAAAACAATTGGATAAATTTACAATAGCTTAAAAAACAATAAAAATGACTACTCTTTACAATGCATCCTGTACAGAATAATGCGAGAATGAAATGAGCCCCTTAATGTGAGCAAGACTGGTTTATTTTATCGCGTGTTAACACATGTTGCTCACATGCTTTTGTTTTGAAAAGTCTGTTACTGGCTGCTGCGGAACTGGAAGACAATTGGCAGCTAAAACAGACATGGAGAACGGTAAAAATCCGTGAACTTTACAGTTCAGGTAGCAACTCAGGTAGCAATATTAACAATTCTGTCTGAAAAAAAAATTCTGGACTGCAACAAAACTTTCACGTCATTCCTCCATGTTCCATCAGATCTGCTCCATGCGATTTCAAAAGGTCACCCATTAATGAGGCTTATATGTATTGATGTCTGATCAGGGTTATCATTCTGTATTAATGCTTCGGGATCGTCCATCATTAAATCAGCATATCGATGCAGAGCGTATCAGGACACCGCCAGCTGCCAACACAAACAAGCTTCTCGAGAAGCAGCAGCGAATCTGTGAAGTGCTGCGAGTCCATTCACTGGTGTGGACAGACCCACAGCGTCCACAGAGACCACGGTCGAAGACGCTTTTCTACGGAGGACGTCCTGGAAACAAAAGCAAGACGACTGGCAGAGCCACCAGGGTCGAAGACGCTGCAGAGTCGTAGACGTCTGTTCGTGAAACGATCCGTGAAGCTCCCGCTGTCATGGATGTGAAGCTGCCATGTACACCCTGAAAACCAAATTTACCTCGGTTTCTGAGCCTCCGTCACATATAAGATGATTCATCACAATAACCCTGCAGATGATTCAGAAGACATGGCTGATCAGAACGTGGCCGTCATTAATGCAGTTATGTCTCAGCTGGAAGTTAATCGGTGTGTGGGAGCGATTTCCTTCAACATCTGTTTCTCGCAGGCTTCGGATTGTTCTTTTATTGTTCGACTTGTGTTGATGCTGCAAACAGAAAAAGAGGGAAACGAATGACATTTTCTTGATCATAAAAGAAGGAGAGACTTGTTCTGTTCTTCCTGAAGGAATGGCTTTAAAGTAGTCACTTTAGTTTGTGTGTTCCTCAAGTCTGATTTTAAAAAAGATAACCTCGTATCATCAGATTTCATTATTAAGGTTGCGCTGATGAATTTGCATAAATGAAGTCCAGTTTCAGACACGCGAGCGTCCTCGTGTAATTACGGTCAGTCTCAGCTTCACGCGTCACAAACGTGGACGTTATGACTTGTTTCTGTCTCGACGTCTCATCCCACAGACGACTGACAAGCGAGCTAATGTTCGGTTAGGAGGGCCGTTGCGACTCACTTCTGAGTGTCGCCTTCACTTGACTGGTTTTTAATGTGCGATAAACGGCCGACTTTAACGTACTAATCCATTTTGAATCTGCCGTCCTTCAAGTAAGCGACTGCATTACACCTATACAGCATGTCACTGACCCGCGTTAAAGGGGCCGTTTGTGATTTACAGTCATGGAAAAAATTATTAGACCACCCTTGTTTTCTTCAGTTTCTTGTTCATTTTAATGCCTGGTACAACTAAAGGTACATTTGTTTGGACAAACATAACGATAACCACAAAGATTTCTCATAAGAGTTTTATTTAAGAGCTGATATCTTACCATTTTCCATGGTTTTCTTGATTATAACCTAAATCACTTAAGTTTTTACATCAATAGCTATGGCTTTGTACTGCCAAAAACACTGCTTTTATGCATTCAGTGTTTTCTTGTCTTAGTCACATGATGACGTTTAGTGGTACCAGGTATTAAAATGAACAAGAAAGTGAAGAAAAAATGGTCGTCTAATAACCCCCCCAGCCTGAATCCTCCTCACTTCGTTTTTCCTGAGGAAGCTGCTCTCGTGTCTTTCCGCGTCATAAAAAGGCACCAACAAGGCAAACGACCGTTAAGCCGCCAACAACAGCTTCAGCCTTGAGCTTGAGCGTCTTCATCAGCGTGGACACGTTCTCATCGTGTTTCCTGCAGCGAAACACGGCAGCGAAAAGAGAAGGAAACCCGTGTCTGCATGTGTGCTGCAGAAACAGTCCAGTAGCGTCTACATAATTCATGCAAACAGCATGTAGGCTGTTAATAATGATGAAAGTCTTCTCAGTTGGCCTGTTGTGTTCTTGGGTGCACACACACACCCACCCACGTAGCACACATGAATATACACGATACGCTTCATTGTTCTTAAACGTGGTCACTTATAGAAAGCGGAGTGGTTGGTAATTAGGCTGTGGTGAGTCAGTGCGCCACTCTCCTCTATTTAAGCTGGAACATGATGCTCATTATCACCGTGTGAACGTTCCACAGTGATGTTACCATGATGAGCCCCCGGTACCAGCTCACCTGGAAAACATGTTTCCATGCAGCAGAATTCCAAGAACATGCTGTATGTGGCTTAACTGTGACCATAAAAAAGAAATTCACAGGTTTCTGAGGACCTGATGAAACATCTGTGATACAGCTCTCTTTTCAACCACGCCTTTAAAGCTCTGTTCATAGCAGCTGGTTTTATGGGGGGAGGAGTCAGACGCTTGACTCCACCCCTCTCTCCCACGGCTATTAAACAGATAGATTAGGTAGGCGTGCGTGAGTTTTTATTGATCTTCGGGTCCTAATTTGTGATCTTCTGCTGCTGGGTTCCCTGAACCACTGCTCCACATCTCCCTCTGCAGGCCCAGTACCGCAGCTGGACTCACAGCTGGACCACAGCTGGACTGGTAACACCACCGCTGTCCCGTAATATCTGCTGCTAGACTTATCGGTGCTCCAATGAATAGTTTTGTCCAAGTTTATGTAGATGTTATCATGGCGCATTGATTGACAGGTTGATTGACCAGTCAGGTTATTCTCAACTGGAGGAAACCTAAGAGGACCGGGATACTCTGACCTGTTGCAGCAAAACCTTCTGCAACTCTCTGTGCTTATTTATTAATCTCTTCTTCAGTGTTTTACCTGTAAAGTACCTGATTGTGGAGACATATAATGGTGCCATAAGGCAATGGACCAATGAAGCAGCAGGTTTATAGTCACATGCATTTTCTGTCATAACCTCTGTTAACACTTATTCAGGGGTAGATGCTTAAATATGGTGATAGTTGTCTCCAAATGACTTTATTTGGCTGAATGAGGCTTTAATTACTTCTAAGCTTATGTGTACTGTCTGATCCTGAACCTTAGTGAAAAACAAAAAACTAGAAGACATTTGAAGGTAGTTAAACTGAAAAGTCAGTTCCTATGATGCTGAAGAAGGACTTTATTGTTAGTCTTCTTTATCATCTGAGCCACAGACTGCATCTTTAACGGTTTACCTGGAGAGATGAGCGGTGATGTAACGATTAGAAACAGGATGAAGATCCCAGCTGCTCAGCTCCCCACGTGGGTACCATTCTCATCTGCCTCCATTTTCTTTTAACGGGGACTGAGGGAGACGGGGGGATCACAGGTTTTATCACTCATGGAGAGCGGGAACATATTAAAGGAAACAGGGCGATGATGCATGTGCTATTTAGATGTTATAAAACCGTGGCTGGAAAACAGCGATACTCAACACAGACTGCAGATTTATCATTTTTTTTTGTTGTTTTCTTGAACTAATCCCTCGTGTCTCGCTGGTGAAATCTTTCTAAAAAAGCCCTTGGCGGTCCGTGAAACACGAGTTTGTAGTCACAGAGTGACAAATGCGTGGTGTCTCCTACGGTGTTGAATTTCTGTTGAAAAGTGATTGTTCCCGACTGTTAACCTTTAACTAGTGACGCGTTATTATCACGTTAACTCATTAATTTATTAACGGCGACATTTATTTTATCGCACGTTAACGCATGTTGCTCACACGCTTTTGTTTTGAAAAGTCTGTTACTGGCTGCTGCGGAACCGGAAGACAATTGGCAGCTAAAACGGACATGGAGAACGGTAAAAATCCGTGAACTTTACAGTTCAGGTAGCAACTCAGGTTGCAATATTAACAATTCCGTCTGAAAAAAAAGACTTTCAAACCCCTTTGTTCAAGACCATCGCGTCATTCCTCCATGTTCCATCAGATCTGCTCCATGTGTTCACTGTCCTGCTGTTCTCTAGCTGGTTACTGCAGTGCTGCTCCATCTAGTGGCACAGATGTGTAATGACAACAGAAAGTCCAGTCCTCCATTATAAAACGACCCCCCATTTTTGAGAATATGACTTCTAGATTAAAATATCATCCTATATTCGGGCCAATACAGTAGTTTGATCAATGACTTATTCAACAGCAGATGGATGTCCTGCAATGCTGGAAATGAGCATCAGAAAATTCTGTATATATATATATATATATATATATATATATATATATATATATATATAGAGTTTTCATTCAGATTTCCACAATGTTGCAAATATTATAGTAATGTGAATTCCAGCGCCGCCATGCTACCTGAACTGCAGCATAAAGACATTTCAGGGTCAAAAAAATTAAATATTAAATACAAATTCAGTCCCGTGGCCCGTTTTCTAAAGTTGAAATATAAAAAACAAGCATTTTTTTGTTTTAGATTAAAGAACGAAAAATAAAATAAAGTCACTTTTTAATTTTTTAAATTTTTGATTGACAACTGAAAATGGAAAGAATAAATGATACACATTGATAAAGTATAGAACTTTTACATGGACATTTTCATTTTTAAAGTTCTCCCAGATGGAGGATTCAACAGAAACAAGGTTATTTGTAACAACTGACAAGTTGAGTTCAGAAATTGCCTGTTTTAATGTTCTGATTGTGGCTCAGGATTTTGTTGGTAGACTTTTTAATTTTTTATAAAAACAAGATGACATTAATGCCCTGGCAGTTTCAATAAGCTTTATTTTATTTTACATTTTTTAAGATGAGATTTACGTTAAATACAGTCATGGAAAAAATTATTAGACCACCCTTGTTTTCTTCAGTTTCTTGTTCATTTTAATGCCTGGTACAACTAAAGGTACATTTGTTTGGACAAACATAACGATAACCACAAAGATTGCTCATAAGAGTTTTATTTAAGAGCTGATATCTTACCATTTTCCATGGTTTTCTTGATTATAACCTAAATCACTTAAGTTTTTTACATCAATAGCTATGGCGTTGTACTGCCAAAAATACTGCTTTTATGCATTCAGTGTTTTCTTTTCTGTCTGTTTTAGTCACATGATGACGTTTAGTGGTACCAGGTATTAAAATGAACAAGAAAGTGAAGAAAAAATGGTGGTCTAATAATTTTTTCCATGACTGTATGTGTTACTGACAAGTGCTGATATTAAAAGTGTTCATTGTTCATATGGCAGCAGAACATTTAAATAAAAGTGACCTTTACACCACTTTTGAATTCATTATTTGATTTTGTGTATACAGTGCGATTAATCATGATTAATCAGGGAAATCTGTCATGGTGTGAGGAGGGACGGAGGATCCTGTCAGTCTGAGAGTAAGACTTTACTGAACGTGAAAGATCCATATTTAACAGTCAGAAATGAATGAAGTTTCGTTTACGTATCCATCTAGACGGGGTTTTTAATTCCTTTCAGTGCTGCAGTTTCACCTCACAGATAATTACTGTTTCCCTCTTTGTTTCAGCTTGATTTTGCTCTCCTGTCTGTTCATGTCTCCCTCAGATCAATAAGCAGCAGCTGCAGACAATCAAAGACCGTTTTGAGGCGTTTCTCAGCGGAGAAACTCAGATCGTGGCTGACGAGGCTTTTATCAACGCTGTCCAGAGCTACTATGAGGTGAGTTTGTTGCAATGACTACACTCATGGCCGTAAAATGTCAACTTAATGTCCGTTTAATGTTAATAACGTTCACATCAGGAATCATTACGATTATTTAACATACACTTATCACTGAAACAGAAGGTTTCTTTTTATGTAAGGCTTTACCTGCCAGGATGTGATGAAGGCCATCAGGTCCTCACATGGTCTTAAAATGAGAAAACCTCAGATGAGCAGCGTAGCGTGACATAAAGCTGTCGTCACTAATTTAATTAAAAACTAAACTAAACTACTGGATTCAGGAGGGTGGGAGCAGTCAGCTGCTCCTAATCCAGTTCAAATGATCGCTAGCTGGTGTCAGCACCTCCATAACAGCAGAGGTTCATTCAGGTCTATGATAACACAATGCCCAGGGGGAAAGACATCAGCAATGATGGTTTGGAGTCCAGCATGGAGATCCCAGCAAGTTTTCCCCCCAAGGTCAAAGTGTGCCGTAAATATGAAAATATCTGGAGCCACGTCTCAGACTTGAGAAGCTTTTATTAGCCAAATAAACTAAACAAAAACAACTTCTTTTTTTGGTGTTTCATTTTTTAAAATATAATTTTATTTCATTTCGAGTAAATTAAACTAGAACAAAGCAGGCTTGTTTGGTCATAATCGACAGTTATATGAAGAGGGTTCTGTGACGTCACCTGAACGTTTCGTAAGTTTCGTCAGCTGTGCTCGTTTCGTCAGCTTTGCTCGTTTCGTCAGCTCTGCTTGTTTCGTCAGCTCTGCTCGTTTCGTCAGCTCTGCTCGTTTCATCAGCTCCGCTCGTTTCGTGAGCTCTGCTCATTTCGTCAGCTCTGCTCGTTTCGTCAGCTCTGCTCGTTTCCTCAGCTCCGCTCGTTTCGTCACCTCTGCTCGTTTCGTCAGCTCTGCTCGTTTCATCAGCTGTGCTCATTTCGTCAGCTCCGCTCGTTTCGTCAGCTCTGCTCGTTTCGTCAGCTCTGCTCGTTTCGTGAGCTCTGCTCGTTTCCTCAGCTCCGCTCGTTTCGTCACCTCTGCTCGTTTCGTCAGCTCTGCTCGTTTCGTCAGCTCTGCTGGTTTCGTCAGCTCTGCTCGTTTCGTCAGCTTTGCTCGTTTCGTCAGCTCTGCTCGTTTCGTCAGCTCTGCTCGTTTCGTCACCTCTGCTCGTTTCGTCAGCTCTGCTCGTTTCGTCAGCTCTGCTCGTTTCGTCAGCTCTGCTCGTTTCGTCAGCTCTGCTCGTTTCGTCAGCTCTTGCTCGTTTCGTCGGCTCTGCTCGTTTCGTCGGCTCTGCTCGTTTCGTCGGCTCTGCTCGTTTCGTCGGCTCTGTCGGCTCAGCTCGTGCTCTGCTCGTTTCGTCAGCTTTGCTCGTTTCGTCAGCTCTGCTCGTTGCCGTCTCTGCAGGAGCTCATTGTCCTCGGGCCTGGTCCATCCAGAAATGGGTCTAGTGGGCGTTTGGAGCACGCCAGCTCACTGCAGCTGGCGGTCTGGCTGGTTCCGCTGCTTCTGGACCTTCTCAGGTCCATCCCAAGCCAGTAGCAGCAGTCTGTTAGACTCTGTTAGGAGTTTATCCGCTGCACATAAGTCAAGTTCACCGAAAGTGCAAAGTAGTTAAAGTGATGACAGTGAGTCACTCGACTGCTAAGAAAAAACATACCTCTAATTATGGATTAATTATGCTTTACTATAATTCACACTGAACATTCAGCTCCTTCACAGAGCCGTGGAGACCAAAATCATTTTTCCTGTGACACGCTTTAGATACGTTTCATTTTCCTGTAACGTTGGACGCTTTGACGTGGGGTCAAAGTGAAAGAGGGTGTACTTCCTTTTTGATATCACAGTGCACGGCTGTGCCTGGCAGGTCAATAGAAAGTGGGACGATTAAGCAGACAGAGAGCCCCTAACCCTGTTAATCTAATCCCTTATATACCTTTACAGTCATGGAAAAAATTATCAGACCACCCTTGTTTTCTTCAGTTTCTTGTTCATTTTAATGCCTGGTACAACTAAAGGTACATTTGTTTGGACAAACATAACGATAACCACAAAGATTGCTCATAAGAGTTTTATTTAAGAGCTGATATCTTACCATTTTCCATGGTTTTCTTGATTATAACCTAAATCACTTAAGTTTTTACATCAATAGCTATGGCGTTGTACTGCCAAAAACACTGCTTTTATGCATTCAGTGTTTTCTTTTCTGTCTGTTTTAGTCACATGATGACGTTTAGTGGTACCAGGTATTAAAATGAACAAGAAAGTGAAGAAAAAATGGTGGTCTAATAATTTTTTCCATGACTGTATTTGATTTTCTTTGTTCTCTCTTTCCTACTCCCCTTCAACTGTCTGCTCCGTGTTTGATCGTGCACCTTCCTGTACTGTGCCAACTAGGAGTGTATAAAAAAAAAAAATCGATTTGGCAATATATCGCGATTTTTGGCCGCCCAATATAATATCGATTTTTCAGCTCCTAATATCGATTTTTTTCAAAAACACTAACAATAAACAATAAATAGGTTGTTTTGAAGCAAATATTTCAACTCAATTTGGCCTCTGAATGATCAATATCATCTGATGAACATATACAGAAACTTTTACTTTTAATTTTGATATTAACTGGGTAGAATATCGCAATATATCGTGATATCGCAATATTGTGATAATATCGTATTGTGACCCAAGTACCATGATACATATCGTATTGCGAGGTCCTTGCCAATACTCACCCCTGGCGCCAACTTTGATGTGAATCTGACAACAGAAGGGAAAATAAAACTGCCTTTTAGGTCACGTCCTGCAGGCTGATAGCGACACTGAGATGTGAGCTGTGCAACATTCATGGCTGTTTCTTTAATGATGTCCTCTCGGCCTTTTAGATAGAAGGACAGCTGTCTCACTGCCAGAGCAACACCTGCTCCCGCAACTGAGTAACTGAGAATAATACTCCAGTCTTCATCTCCAGCTGAACCTCGAACTCGCCGCCCTTTGACTGACGCTGGCGTCGGAGCGGAGCGCCACGGTGGCGTCGGAGCGTTGGTTCGCCGGACGTACGACGCAGTCACGGGCTGATTGACTGCAGATCTCTGCTCAGAAGGTTCCTGAAATGATCTGCTGCTCAGATAAGCGTTGACCACGACCACAGCGCGCTAGGCCGCTGGACTAGCGCGCTGTGGTCGTGGACTACAACTCAAGCAGCTTTCTCTCACCGCCACACAGGTTAACCAGATAACCAGATCAACTAATAAAAGCAGGCGTTTCACTTGGAAAACACATTGGGATGTTTTCAGCGGCCAAGAACGGTGATTTGATCGAGTTAACGGCGCACATGCATCCTTTCGTTTGGTGACTCTTGCCATTGTGTTCAGCAGTGGGGGAGGGTGAAAGGGAAAGTAAAGCGTTCGTGATGCTGGCTTAATGTGGTTTTGGAGAGTACTTGCGCTGGAAGCACTGTTCAAAATGAAATTTCTGCGTTCAGGATGCCTCCTCCTCTGCGAAGTCACACGGATGCGGTGCCGTAATGCTTGACAGCAGGCAGCCTGAGGTCTGGAGTTACAGCAAACATTAGTCATGAGATCAGCCGTGCGGGAAGACGTTTGGAGCGGCGGGGGAGGGGCGGGGCAGCTGTGTGATGTAATCTGTGTAGTGTCATTGTAGTTGCTTTTTTTCCCTTTTCAATACATGGCACACAGTGTTGGGCAAGTTCACTTTCTACACCAACTAGTTCAGTTCATAGTTTACAGAAATTAAAATGAACTAGTTCAGTTCACCATTTTAAAAAATAAGCTAAAAAGTTCATTTTTAGTTCTTTTTTTCTTATTCTTTCAGACAGTCAATGAGTGCCATTGCGTCAATGGCACTCATTGACTGTCATTGACGCAATGGCAGTCAAATGAGTTGCTGCGAGCAATTATTTGTCAAAATGATTAGTTAAAATGACACTAGAATAACTTAACTGCTTTGTTTTATTACTTCTTAATGTTAATTTTAAATCATGTCATGAATATTTTACAGTAATTCAAAACTTATCTAAAAAAGATCGAGAAATTAAAACATATTTGTTTAATTTTAATGACCTCTCACGGCCCACCTGCAGTCCCACGACGGCCCACCAGGGGGCCACTGCCCACACATTGGGAATCCCTGCTCTACAGTATATTAAAAATATGAGGAAAAACCTGCTGCCAAATGGTCTTTATTATAAGACAAAAACAGGTCCTTAAGGTGAAAATGTTTTTTTTTTAACAACTGTTCTCTTTTGAAAAATAGGAGTTCACCACATTACAGGAGCAACGTCTTGCAATACGACCGGGCGAGCTGCATCGTTCAGCTTTTCAAGCTGCAAAAGCATCAGAAGCATGAAAGTATTTCTCCGTGTTCTTTTATCTGGTGTCATCGACGAGACTAGAAACAAAGACCAATTAAAGAGTTTAATATACAATGATGAATACAATATGGATTCAATATGCATGCAGAATATTTTAATCCGCCGATTGATGCATTGCCTTAACACCAGAAAGAGATGCCAGGGAATGCATGCAGAATGTCGGACTGTCTCCATTTTTAAAGCTCCAAGTAGGCGGGTCCTCGCATTCTTCTGAGTTCATTGTCTTTGTCTCAGAATCCAGGTGGCCCGCGGGCCAAATGTGGCCCGCCATGTCATTTTATGTGGCCCTCGAAAGCTTGGGCATAATTGGCCTAAATTTTAAACCAATATTTTAAGACTTAAAATAAGCTTACGCCGCTTTAAATCACATATTGACAATAAACTACATCTCCCATCATGCATTTGGTTGTTACCCACAACCTTACCGGTAGCTATGAGCAAGACGATTTTTCAGAACATGTCCAAGAAAAGAAAAATTGATGCACAAGGAAGGCAGTTTCATGAATGATGGGAAAACAACAGTATGTCTTTTGTGCTATGAGGCGGTGTCAGTCGTGAAAGAGTTTAATCTACGTCGGCATTTTGACAGCTAACATGGAGCTAAGTATTTTAGCCTACAAGAAAAACAAAGAACCGCTTCCACTTCTGAAACCGAGGTAGTGGATACTCTTACAACCACAAAGCCCGAGTTTAATATAATGAGTTAAATATTTGAAACTTGAATACATAATAAATACAGAAACTGTTATTTAACATTATAATAAGGTGTAGTTTAATTTATTTTGATTTACATTGCATTTTGTTACATTCAATCTGGCCCTTTGAGGGCCACCATGATGCTGATGTGGCCCTCAGTGAAAATGAGTCTGACACCTCTGGTCTAAGGTGTTCACAAGGTCCTTCCATGACGCAGCGTCGCCATTACGAACCTTAAACCGAAGACAAACTGACCTGTTGGTTCCCAACTTGCCTGCAGGTCTTCCTGAAAAGCGACCGCGTGTCCCGGATGGTGCAGAGCGGCGGCTGCTCGGCGAGCGACTCTCGCGAGGTTTTCAAGAAGCACATAGAGAAGCGGGTGCGCAGTCTGCCCGAGATCGACGGCCTCAGCAAGGAGACGGTGCTGAGCTCCTGGATAGCAAAGTTCGACACCATCTACCGCGGGGAGGAGGACCCCAGGAAGCACCAGCAGAGGATGACGGCGAGCGCCGCCTCCGAGCTCATCCTCAGCAAGGACCAGCTGTACGAGATGTTCCAGCAGATCCTGGGCATCAAGAAGTTTGAGCACCAGCTCCTCTACAACGCCTGTCAGGTCAGTACGTCCACGTTTAAGGGTGTTTTAAAGTGTGTTTCTGCAGGAACGAGGAAGAGGAAGTAATTTTACCTGAATTTTTTTTCATTTACAAATTCCAAAAGTTAAGATGAGGAAATTGCGACTGAATGTATACAGATTAATTTCTGGTTTGGTCTGATTGTTTGCACCGAACAGAAGTGACTTCCAACACCTCATTCAGCTTCTTTTGTGTTTTATCCACACTTACGGCCCGTTTTTATGATCATTTTCCTGTCTCACAGTGTGACTACTGCAGAATAATGAAAATTTTGTGCAAAAAAAAATCACCAGCTTTACACCTCACCAGTATCTCTGTATCTCTGTCCATCCATCCGTGCATCCATCCATTAACTTTCTCTGATCAGAGCTGCACCAATCAGGCCTGAATCCAGAAACCCAGCTCCATCTAACCTGTACATTACATTGCACACAACTGATAGGATGTCAGCTGTACTGCCAGGATGCGTGTCACACGCGCACACACACACACACACACACACCAGCATCCACGGTGACACGTTTGATGAAAAAGTGTGGAGTCAGAATTGCCGTTCTGCAGGCCTCCTATTATTGTATCTGCGCTCTTGCTAGCTCCTTCTGCACTGTCATATGCTTGGATGGACGCAAATAGCAGAAAAAAAAAAGCTTTATTCCACAGATCAGAATGTCTGATGTTTAGACTGAATAAATATAATTTTCAACAACGTGGTCCGCCTCCCTGCAGAAACAAATGAAGGTCTTAGTATAAACAAGCTTCTTAAATCCGGCCAAGTCTTATCGTTGACGTCATCACCCTCGTGCACGGGCACAGGCGTGCGTGTTTCCACACCGTGTGATGTGCTGGACACAAAATGCACTATGAATAGTATTTTTCTCATTCTTTAATTTAGAGATGACACTTTAAAGACACCAGACTCTTTTTTCAGAACTCAGCTGGATCAGGTTTTAGCACATATGTAGGGACATGCAGATGCTGCACTTGAGTTCAGGAAAAACGCCAGTTGCTGGTGGAACCATAGATGTAAACAGCAGGGAATTGTGACGCGATTCTTCCAACATGTAGGCGTTTAACACCGGGGTAAATTCTAAACCTCAGCTCCCATGGCTACCCAAGGCCCTCATAGATTACCACTGTTTCTCACTGGGGTAAACTCTAAACCTCAGCTCCCATGGTGACCCAAGGTCCTCATAGATAACCAGTGTTTCTCACTGGGGTAAACTCTAAACCTCAGCTCCCATGGTGACCCAAGGCCATCATAGATTACCAGTGTTTCTCACTGGTGTAAACTCTAAACCTCAGCTTCCATGGTGACCCAAGGCCCTCATAGATTACCAGCGTTTCTCACTGGGGTAAACTCTAAACCTCAGCTCCCATGGTGATCCAAGGCCCTCATAGATTACCAGTGTTTCTCACTGGGGTAAACTCTAAACCTCAGCTCCCATGGTGACCCAAGGCCCTCATAGTTTACCAGTGTTTCTCACTGGGGTAAACTCTAAACCTCAGCTCCCATGGGACCCAAGGCCCTCATAGTTTACCAGTGTTTCTCACTGGGGTAAACTCTAAACCTCAGCTCCCATGGTGATCCAAGGCCATCATAGATTACCAGTGTTTCTTACTGCGGTAAACTCTGAACCTCAGCTCCCATGGTGATCCAAGGCCTTCATAGACGACCACTGTTTCTCACTGGGGTAAACTCTAAACCTAAGCTCCCATGGTGATCCAAGGCCATCATAGATTTCCACTGTTTCTCACTGGGGTAAACTCTAAACCTCAGCTCCCATGGTGACCCAAGGCCCTCATAGATTACCACTGTTTCTCATTGGGATAAACTCTAAACCTCAGCTCCCATGGCTACCCAAGGCCCTCATAGATTACCACTGTTTCTCACTGGGGTAAACTCTAAACCTCAGCTCCCATGGTGACCCAAGGCCATCATAGATTACCACTGTTTCTCACTAGGGTAAACTCTAAACCTAAGCTCCCATGGTGATCCAAGGCCCTCTTAGATTACCAGTGTTTCTCACTGGGGTAAACTCTAAACCTAAGCTCCCACGGTGACCCAAGGCCCTCATAGATTACCAGCGTTTCTCACTGGGGTAAACTCTAAACCTCAGCTCCCATGGTGACCCAAGGCCCTCATAGATTACCAGTGTTTATCACTGGAAATTTGGTGGTTAATTTCCCACACACTGATTCTGCATTTTGGTCTTCTGTGTTAGTTGTTTTGTTTGGGCTGGATCATCTGAGGTTGCATTTACTTATTTTTAAGGACCTGCAGATTTTTTTAAACTGATACATAAAACTATATAAGTGCAAAAAAAAGGACAGTTTCTTTTTGACGTGGCTGCACGAACAATAAGTTAGAATAACTGGTTGAAAATAGGGATAAACATATCTCGGCAAAATACAAATCCTTTTTGTATTTGTTTTAACACATTACCACGCCGTTTTGACTCTAAAACCCCCGCCATGTTCCGGAATCAGCGCCATCTAGGTACGACAGCGTCGAGCACATCTGACGGACGGCTGTGCCTTAGAGGCCCAACGTTCCCAGTTTGTTCCTTCATGATCGGCAGGAAAATAATAAACCGTGAGACACTGAGCAGTTTTCTTCCACTCCATTAACGACATGTCCTCCAGCAAGACACCAACCCCCCCGGAATGGTCCCCAGATGCTGCACCTGCGGCTGTGCGCTGCACTGGGCGTGTGTGTGTGTGTGTGTGTGTGTGTGTGTGTGTGTGTGTGTGTGTGGGTGTGTGTGCTGAAATTGCTCATTACTCCTATAGTGCGCTCAGCAACTGGTTTGACTGATGAGCTTTTATTAGCGTGAGTAAAACGCATGTTGTCAAATCAAGGATATCTATACATGTTAGGTATAATTCATTAATCATGGTCACTGATGCCACAGGTGACTTGTGAATGGAAGCGTCTGGGAAAATCAAAGAGCCTTTTTTCTTGTTTTGATTGGTAGGATGTTTTCCTACGTTCCCTCAAGAAACACTTGAAAAGCAGTCGAAATCATGATGGAGTCGAAACATTAATAGCATGAGAAGAAACAGAATCATGTGGTGGCTTTTTCATTTTGTATATATATATATTTATACATATATCTTTCAGACTGCTAGCAGTGAAGGTGATGGACTGTGGGGGAGAAACAGTAACATACATTCCTATAAATAGACGAATCACAACACTTGGTATTTCATCAATGGTGAACGTTCCTCTGGATGAAAAATGTGTGACTAATACATGCAGAATGTAATTATAATCCCGAGGTACAGAGCTGGGTTATAAAAGGAGATCCAGTTGAGTCCTGCTACGGATACGAGGCTGTCAGAGGTTGATCCACCACTGTGGAGGCTATGGCAGATGAAGCCACGCCCCTTATCTCAACTGTGATTGGCCAAAAGACTCGCCCGCGCATGTTGCGTTCCACCAAAGATCTGTCGTTGCGAAGAGGACATCGACGGTTCTGAAAGTCTCCTTGGTGGTTGGCTTTAGTTAGATAAACCTTCCATAAAGGTTGCTAATCAGACTGCGGTCCAGTATCTGCTGGAAACTAGTCTCCTGCTCTTGAACTGAGTCACAGTTATAGACAAACATGATAGCTGATGGCACACATGAAACTAAAGTTTTCTTGTGTCTTTATTGAACTCAACCAATAAATGTTTACAGTGCAGGAGGGAAAACTTAGTGAACTCTGCTCAACGAGTTACTTCGGAGTCAGTAGCTTGGATATCAGCTAATGAGGTTAGCCATGAAGTCATCTCAGTTTGTTAAACTGTCTATAAATCCTAGAAATGTGCACCTAACCGAGATAACTCCAAAGACCAGGGCGGGGCCAAGCCTGCACTAGGAACCAATATTTTGGCAACAATCTGTGATGATTTACCTTCTTGAGGAACTTTTATATCTGCTTGTGGACTTCTCTTATGGCAGAATCGTCAGCGGGGTAAAGAAAATCCTGAAATAGCTGAAGTCTTGAGGACATCCACGACAGCCAGTGATTTCCAGAGCAGAAATTACCCCCCCAAAAACATAACATTTTTATCAAAGAACACTTCACCAAGCTGTAACGCTACTGGGAACATGTTTTGCAGACAAATGACACAAAAGTTGATATTTTTCTGTTTTCTTCTGCTCCCGTTTTCTCCGGACGATGCAGATTATTAAAAAGCATCCAGATATCAGCCATCTGCTCAGCCTACTTCCAACGCCATCACTGTACTCTGTGTTTATATCTTAATAAAAATACTTTCATCATAAAACAACAAGACTAAGGATGCCTTAGGCTTGTGCACAGAATGGCTACAGAAGAAGAAAATCTGTTTTACAGAGTCAGAGCCCAGAACTTTATAATTGTTTATGTGTTATCAGCTTGAGCACATTTTGTTTGTCTGTTGTTGTGACTTAGATGAAAACTCGATCAGATTTTATGGCAAATTAATGCAGAAAACCAGTTAAATCCACAGGGCAGCACACAGTTTGCCACTGTTATTTTGAAAGAGCGAGACTGTCTGATGCATTTTTTTCACCTGGCGGACACATTCGCTCTACGACGAGGACAACAAGTGAACGCAGGGTCCCGACGAAAAATGTAAAGTTACTTTAGACTTGATAATCTTCAACCTGCCCGTTAAACATGTGCTGTTTTTTATTCTTTCACTTTAATCAAAGATAAACTAATAAATGACAGCTCCGAATAATCTCTGTCATGTGAGGAAATCTTTGAAACTGAAAACAAGGCGCTCAGCGTGCAACCGCTCACCAACAGAAAGAATATGGAACAGGAGCAGCCACGTTTTCTACAGTCATGGAAAAAATTATTAGACCACCATTTTTTCTTCACTTTCTTGTTCATTTTAATACCTGGTACCACTAAACGTCATCATGTGACTAAAACAGACAGAAAAGAAAACACTGAATGCATAAAAGCAGTGTTTTTGGCAGTACAACGCCATAGCTATTGATGTAAAAACTTAAGTGATTTAGGTTATAATCAAGAAAACCATGGAAAATGGTAAAATATCAGCTCTTAAATAAAACTCTTATGAGCAATCTTTGTGGTTATCATTATGTTTGTCCCAACAAATGTACCTTTAGTTGTACCAGGCATTAAAATGAACAAGAAACTGAAGAAAACAAGGGTGGTCTAATAATTTTTTCCATGACTGTAAATCAATGGACAGTTAAACTGACTTTACTACAAGTGTCGCCAACAGACAAAACAATCAATCAATCAACTTTTATTTGTAGAGCCCTTTACAACAACAAGGATTTAAAACATTTGTTTAATTTTAATGACCTCTCACGGCCCACCTGCAGTACCACGACGGCCCACCAGGGGGCCGCGGCCCACACTTTGGGAATCACTGCACTACAGTAGATTAAAAATATGAGGAAAAACTTGTTGCCAAATGGTCTTTATTATCAGACAAAAACAGGTCCTTAAGATGCAAATTTTTTTTTTTTTTTTACCCCATTTCAATATTTCAATCCCCCCCAGCAGTCGTGGTCTCCTCCAGCTCTGGGTAACTGTAGCTTTCATCATCTTCCTTCATGATCGGTTTTTAAACGTTTGATGACGTAATTGTTAGCGTGACAGCAGCGACATCCGTGTTGCCATGTTTGATTGATTTCCTCAGATACATATCAGGCTCGTTTGTGGTGGATTTTAAATGGGGTTCACTGGAAACCTGGAACGGTTTTGAAAGAGCGTCGTTCACTTTGAAAAGCTGCCCAAATGAACTCGTTCACGCCCCCCGCTGGTGAAGGAGAAAGAGAGCGCGCTCAGTTCACGTTCGCGAAAAATATGAACTAGTTGGTGAACTTTCACTGCTGTGCTGCCGTTATGAGTGAAGTAGAAGGAGAAATGTCTGCATGCATCCAGTAAGGTTATTTAATCAGCTTCACGTGGTCTCCATGCTCTTTTTGCTCTTTTTGCTAATTACAGTTTTCAGTAAATAAGTATTTTCGTGGGTGAAATGAACAGCCATGGCTGGAAGGGGTGGAGGATGGATGTGCTGAACCAAACGAGAGGCGGACAGGGAGAAAACGAATGTTTCCACGAAACGAATGGGATGTTTGCTTTCCAGTTATTAGTGCTGAGAGTAAATATTGGCTTTGTGCTATGAGGTTTGCATTCCTTGCCATCTAATTGCAAATTAAAATCCAGCAATAATAAGGAACGGTTCAACAGTTAATCACACATGGCTGCTCTGCTACTCTGCCTTCCTCGTTTGTCCGCTGTTTGAACTGGTTTCAGATCCAAATCCACTCCAAACTCTTGACAGATTAATGCTACATTATTAGCATCCTTTTTGGATTTGTTTTGATTTTATTTCTGAAGCAGCAGCACAACGACATCATGTCGATGATTTCGTAGATGGAAACAACCCCAGAGCGGAATATAAGCGTCATCGCGACAGACGGGCAAGAGAACGAGCATGCGCAGAAAGACAGGAATTAATTTAAAGCGGAATGAGTGTAAACATGACCGTAGAATTATTCTATTCGGATTTAAAATCAGAATAAACCAGCCACTTACCATATTGGCCCGAATATAGGACGATATTTTATTCTAGAAGTCATATTCTCAAAAATGGGGGTCGTCTTATAATCGAGGACTAGACTTTTCTATTGTAATTACACATCTGCGCCACTAGATGGAGCTGCACAGCCAACTGGAGCAAAGGGCTTTGAAAGTTGTTGGAGTCCAGAATTAGTGTTTTACAGACTGAATTATTTATCTTGTTCTTGACTAAAATCCGACTTCAGTAGTTCTGCAGTTGTTGAACTACATGGTTGTAGCTTTTTCAGAGTCATAGTCTCAGATTTGAAGAGAACACAGTTTATTAAATAGCACCATACTTTGATCCTAAATAACATGGAAATCTGACACGCAAGTATGATACCATACTTCCGAAAAAAGATGAAATCATTAAAATGTTTAACAATACAGTAGAATGTTATCTCTGTGGGAGTTTTTTCTATAGTAATTGTACAATAAAAAATTGTCTTATGAATATTGTCTTCATCATATTTTTATTTTCCCAAAATGATATGTGAAAAATAGAGGTCGTCTTATAATCAGTCGTCCTATATTCGGGCCAATACGGTACTTCGGAATTAAGTTTAATTCGGAATGGACATTTTCACTCGGAATTAGGTGTTTACATGGTCATTTTTAATCATTTTAAATTGGATTTTATTTTATTAAACTTCCCATGTAAAGGCATTAAATGAAAAATATACTATGGTTGTCCTGTTTCAAGCTGTTTAGTTCGGTGAAAACTGGGTCGAGGATAGTACGAGACGATTCTTATGGTTATTAATGATATGTACACGTCTCTCCTCTGATTGGCTGACAGCACTGTGACACTCCCTCTACTGCAGTGGTTCTCAACATTTTTTGAACAAATGCCCCCTGGGCCACCATGATGATCTTTCCAGCGCCCCCCTAAGGGTTCAGAATGCCCCCCAGGGGGCGGTACCGCCGGCACTCCTTCAGTTGGTTTCTGTCAACTTAAAATGAGATAACCGGCAACAAATAGCAAAACATGTGAAAAATGTCTTCAGAGATGCAGCCATTTTTTTTGATCCTGGCCAAAAAACTCTGTAAACACCAAGTTATCAAATTTTAGGTTGAAAGATGATAGATTTATCAAGCTAACGTTACTCTCTGGTAGAAGTTACCTGGTGGTTCTGGACAAAGTTACCGTACCCGTAGCTTGTCCCAGTGTCATACATGCTACAGCCTGTTAACGAGTACAATAACAGGCTTTTGAAACAAGAACCGTAGTTGAAAAAATACTTTTTTTACTTCCAGCCTGTGAGCTGGTGGTGGATCGTTGTGATGGCACAGATCCAGGATTTGAGCACAACTTATCTCTTTGTTCGCTTGTTCACAAGCTCTGCTCCCTGCAGACAGGCTGTAGCTGCAATGTTTTTCTGGGGGCGGAGTTACGAGCCACTGCATAGCTAGCTAATGTTCGATGTGACGTGGGCTGGTACGGCTTTTCCGATCCGCTCGCTGTTTTCTGTCACAGGCTGATAAAGACTATATAAATATATATAGACATATATATATATAGGAGATAGAAGATACATTTGTGAGGGCATGTGCTCTAGTTTATTTGATTTGAGTTTGATAAAAGAGCATTTTGAAGTTGAGCGTGCAAGTGCAACTTGAACTGATCTATGGTAATTAAAAAAAAAACAAGTATTAAATGGTTTGTTGTGAAGGAGACCTTTAAGGTTTGCAGTAGTGATTTTAGGGGTGAGTATTGGCAAGGACCTCGCAATATGATATGATATGTATCATGATACTTGGGTCATGATACAATATTATCACGATATCATGATATATTGCGATATTCTACCCAGTTAATATTAAAATCAAAAGTAGAGATGAAAAATCAAGTTGCTGTATATGTTCATCAATGATATTGATTATTCAGAGGACAAATTGACTCAAAACTAATTGCTTCAAAACAACCTACTTATTGTTTATTATTAGTGTTTTTGAAAAAAAAAAAAAATCGATATTAGGAGCGGAAAAATCGATATTATATCGGACGGTAGGAAATCGTGATATATTGCCAAATCGATTTTTTTTTCACACCCCTAGTGATTTGGCACAAGTAAGGGCTGCCAGCAGGTCAGTCCAGTACCTGAACCCTCTTCTTCCTCAGCCACTGGAAAGTGTGCACAATGTGGTTTTGCATTGACTTGTTTCCCTGAAAAAGATTTGGCCTTGAAGGCAGCACGTGTCGTTCTCGGTTGGTGCATGTCAGCTGTTGATGAATGACGGTTCTTGATGCAGTGTCATCTGAAGGACAGGACGTAACGCATGTCCAGTCAGGTTTACAGGTTATGCAAAAAAAAAACAACATAACAGTGTGTAGCTTGTAAATCTAGACGTTTTTCAAACCTTTACCACCACTGAAGCAAAGACTTCTCCCAGTACAAAGATCTTCCCCTGCAGCGATGCAAATGTATTTCTCATTTTCAATGCAATCAGGTCGAATTAATCTGAAAATTCATTCAAACCCCCAACAAGGCTTGCTATGAAACTGGTACTTCTTTCAAATCTGGCCATCGAACACTTTCGCAACACAGCTCAGTTCAGACAGGTTGAGGAATCCTTCCGCTCTTGCTAGTTATTCAAGTTACGCCACCAGACGGTCACAATGCTGCGATACAGAAGCAAACGCATTTCAAAGGACGACCACCGGGGGCACTCCTGAGTCGAGGCTTAGACCCCGTAAATGAAAGAATCTGCACATCGCTGCAGGGAAAGTTGAGGAAGACGGTTGAAATGACTACCGTATTTTCTGGACTATAAAGCGCACCTGAATATAAGCCGCACCCATTAAAATATAAACGAAATATATATTTTGTCACATTTGCGCCGCACTGGATTATAAGCCGCCGGTATCCAGGCTGAGAAATAAGATATTTACATCAAAAGACTTTGTACCATAAGTGTTTATTCACATACCTGAACTGATTGTTTCTGAACAGAACCTGTAACACGGCCGGATCTGCTTTGGAGCCGGATCACGGACCTGCTGGCTCCACGCTGTGTCCGGTCCACATCTGCGATTACAACCTTACCTCTGCGGCGGGTCCACTCAGAACCCTGAAATCTGCTGGGGAACCAACAAACCGACTGGACAAACTGATAAATCCAGGTGTGTCTGAGTAGCTACAATGGTCAGACACACCTGGATTAATCAGTTTGTCCAATAATAACAGGTATTGATGCTCACAAAATGAATGTAGAGTAGCATAGCCAACATAGGCTACTGAACAAAAACAGAATAGCCTTTAACTACTTGGTTTATTTTTTGGTTTTTGCACTTCCTGCTAGAGCGCCCCCTGAGGGCTGAAGAAAAATTCATAGAAAAGCTGCATCTCTGTATAAACCTCATGGTTTAAAGCGTGGGACAAAAGTAGCGGCTTATAGTCCGGAAAATCCGGTAATTCATTACTGGACTCACCATGGGTTCTCTCCCAATGCATTCACGGTCTCGTTAATTTAGCGGCGACTTCCTGTTGTTTCCGTTCCACGGTGGCCAGTTTGAGCGTTTCATGTGCAGAGCAAAAAAAAAAAAAAAAACCCATCTAAAAAAAGAAGAGCAGAGAACACCCCCTCCGTGTTGGCCTGCAGTTCCCTTCAGCGCCAGCCATCATTACCGCTAAACGCACGCTCATCAAAAGAGACGCGCCTCACTTCTTGACCCTCCTGCTCATTATATGATGGACCTCATCCGCTGCTCTGACACGTTTACTGGCTGCTTTCTGGTCCTGATGGAAACAGCGTGACTGCAGTTGCTGTGCACACACACACACACACACACACACACACACACGCACACACAGTTTCAAACAAACGTCCTGGTGTTCACAGATGCATTACATCTGCGCCGTGCACGAACAGGATCAACACAAACAGATTCACGAATCAGCGCCTTCGCCTTTATAAAGATAAATTATTGTTAGATTTTTAACTGTTTTTAACTTACAAGCTAACTGTTAGCACCGTTAGCTTGTAAGGGTTGTGTGCTGTTTTCGTTGTGTGAAAACATGTTAAAAGTAGGGCTGGGCAACGATTGAAATTTTTAATTGCGATTTCCCTGATTAATCACGATTAATCGTATTGTATACTGAAAATCAAATCATGAATTCAAAAGTAGTGTAAAATGCACTTTTATTGAAATGTTCTGCTGCCATATGAACTAAAGTGCCATAACATTTGTTGTTCAAACACTTTTAACATCAGCACTTGTCAGTAACACATATTTAGTGTAAATCTCATCTTAAAAAATGTAAAATAAAATAAAGCTTATTGCCACTGCCAGGACATTAATGTCATCCTGTTTTTTTTTTATGAAAAATAAAAAAAGTCTATCAACAAAATCCTAACAATCTAGAGGCCACAATCAGAACATTAAAACAGGTCATTTCTGAGGTAACAGCAGAAACTTTTAACGGGGAGTTCAACTTGTCAGTTGTTACAAATAACCTTGTTTCTGTTGAATCCTCCGTCTGGGAGAACTTTAAAATGAAAATGTCCATGTTAAAGTTCAGTAACTTTATCAATCCATAATTATCTGTGTTTTTTTTCCATTTTCAATTGTCAATCAAAAATTTAACAAATTAAAAAAGTGACATTTTATTTTTTCCGTTTTTTAATCTAAAACAAAAAAAGTCTGTTTTTTTATATTTCAATTTTAGCAAAAAGGCCACGGGACTGAATTTGTTTTTAATATTTTATTGTCGTGTTTACGTGACCCAGAAATGGCTTTGTTTTATAATCGAGGACTAGACTTTCTGTTGTCGTTACACATCTGTGCCACTAGATGGAGCCGCACTGCAGTAACCAGCTAGAGAACAGCAGGACAGTGAACATGTGGAGCAGATCTAGTTTGAAAGTTTTTTCAGACAGAATTGTTAATATTTCTACCTGAGTTGCTACCTGAACTGTAAAGTTCATGGATTTTTACCGTTCTCCATGTCTGCTTTAGCTTTTCTGCGTGTTAGCTGCCATTTATTTTCCGGTTCCGCAGCAGCCAGAAACGGACTTTTCAAAATAAAAGCACGTGAGCAACATGTGTTAACGCGCGATAAAATAAATGTCAGCGTTAATAAATTAATGCGTTAACGTGATAATAACGCGTTAAGTTGCCCAGCCCTAGTTAAAAGTCATCTCAATGTCGTTTGTATGAAGCAAATAGAAACTTAGATGAACAACAAAAATAACTTCTCCTCGTGGTCGTTGCTTATATGACATAACATTAGTTTATGAGGGGTTTTGGGTGGATTAAAGTTCTCCTGGTGACCCGCGTAAACAAACTGCACTCTAACGGTACGACATGATTAAAGACTGAACAGACTCTGTAGAGTCTTAGTTTTTATTTCCATTTTTATTTTTTTGTATTTCTCTGAGCGTTGCGTGGTAGAGTCACTTTGGGAAGACGCAACCGTCCTGCATGTTTTTCCACAAATGAATAATCTTTCTCACTTTTTTACTCCTAACTGCCCTGAAACATCTTTTTTTTCTGAATGATTATGTGTCTGGTCTCAGAAATTCATGTATCAAATGTGACACATCTGGAATTAGAGAGTTTATAACTCTATAACTCGCTTTTACACTCACACACACAAAAATAGGATTAAACATGTGCTTCTAACTGTATTTATTGCACATTAATATCTTAAATCAGTAAATGTAAAGATCCCGAATGAGCTATAAACAAATATTAGTTTATAATGATTTAATTAATCGTATAATTTTTCCACACGAAGCATCAAACTCATTTGTTTTATTCTCGTTTTACACTTTTGAGCCTTTAAAATGAATGTTGAGGACATAAACGTCTCTGATTAGACATAAACGTCTCTGCTTAGACATAAACGTCTCTGCTGGGACGCAGACGTCTCTGCTGGGACATAAATGTCTCTGCTGGGACTTAAACATCTCTGCTGGGACATAAACATCTCTGCTGGGACGTAGACGTCTCTGCTGGGACGTAAACGTCTCTGCTGGGACATAAACGTCTCTGCTGGGACATAAATGTCTCTGCTGGGACATAAACGTCTCTGCTGGGACATAAATGTCTCTGCTGGGACATGGACATCTCTGCTAGAAACATAAACGTCTCTGCTGGGACGTAAACTTCTCTGCTGGGACATAAACGTCTCTGCTGGGACGTAGACGTCTCTGCTGGGACATAAACGTCTCTGCCGTCTCCACCTGAGGTTTAGATCTGTCGTCTCCACCTGAGGTTTAGATCTGTCTCCACCTGAGGTTTAGATCTGTCCACCTGAGGTTTAGATCTGTCCGAGGTCTCTCCACCTGAGGTTTAGATCTGTTGAGGTCTGTTGATCTCACCTGAGGTTTAGATCTGTTGTCTCCACCTGCTGACCTGAGAGATCACCTGAGTTTAGATCTGACCTGAGGTTTAGATCTGTTGTCTCCACCTGAGGTTTAGATCTGTTGTCCTGAGGTTTAGATCTGTTGTCTCCACCTGAGGTTTAGATCTGTTGTCTCCACGAGGTTTAGAGGTCTGTGTACCGAGTGAGGTTTAGATCTGTTGTCTCCACCTGAGGTTTAGATCTGTTGTCTCCACCTGAGGTTTAGATCTGTTGTCTCCACTGACACCTGAGGTTTAGATCTGCTCCACCTGAGGTTTAGATCTGTTGTCTCTGAGGTTTAGATCTGTTGTCTCCACCTGAGGTTTAGATCTGTTGTCTCCACCTGAGGTTTAGATCTGTTGACCTCTTGACCTGAGGTTTAGATTTTACCTGAGGTTTAGATCACCTGAGGTTTAGATCTGTCTCTGAGGTTTAGATCTGTTGTCTCCACCTGAGGTTTAGATCTGTTGACCTGACTGCACCTGAGGTTTAGACTGTTGATCTGAGGTTTCTGTTGTCTCCACCTGACTGTTGTCTCCACCTGTTTAGACATGCTGTTGTCTCACACAACTTACCTGAACTGAAAAAAAAAAAACACCTGAGGTTCAAGGTTTAGATCCCTCCACGGCTGTTGCCATGACAACTGTAGCGAGCGGCTACCGCTCAGCCCCCCCCCCGGCCCCTCCTCTCCCCGCCGTAGAAAACCATTGTCCTCCTGTCTGAATGAATCACGTCAGGTTTCGGGGTGTTTGACCACCGATAGGAGGGAGAAGCTCCTCACCTCGGTGGAGTAAATGAAATAACCGAGACGGATTGAAGAAGGGATGAAGAACGAGTGAGGCTGTTCATTGGCTGGTGACAGAGGGACAGAGGGACAGAGGGACAGAGGGACAGAGGGACGTCTGCTCCCGTACCACCCAGCGGTTTCCTTTCTTTCTAAAAGAACCTCTTGTAAATAAATCTAAATATTAAATGGACATATTCCCCCCCAAAAAGAGGAAATAAAAAATAAACAAAATTTATACCCAATGTATACATACACATACATACCAATATGCAAAACACATATCTGGTTTAACATGTCAGAAAAGGTGTAGGAAGAAGTAAAATTTATTTAATCCTACCCCTTCTCCAATGTTCCAAGATTACCCTTACAATTTATCCGTTTTATAAGGCCTAATACTAAATTTAAGTTGTAATTTCATATCCAGATAGACATAGACATTTAACTACATACATACATACTGATACACACATTCACACTACAGTACATACTACAATATATACTACAGTACATACTACAGTATATACTGTAGTATATACTGGAGTATATACTACAATATATATATACTACAGTACATACTACAGTACATACTACTGTAGTATGTACTGTAGTATATATACTGTAGTATATATACTACAGTATATATACTGTAGTATATACTACAGTACATACTACAGTATATACTACAGTACATGCGACAGGGGTGGCTGTGGCTCAGTTGGTAGAGCGGGTCCTCCAGTCACTGGGAGGTTGGCGGTTCGATCCCAGCTCCAACTGTCTACATGCCAAAGTGTCCTTGGGCAAGACACTGAACCCTAACTTGCCTCCAGTGGGCCTGGCAGCGCCTTGCATGGCAGCAGCCGCCCACTGGTGTATGAATGTGTGTGTGAATGGGTGATTGTGAGGCCTTTGTAAGGCGCTTTGGGGGCACCATGATGGTGTCTAGAAAGTGCTATATAAGTGCAGTCCATTTACCATTTACCATTTACAGTACATACTACAGTACATACTACAGTACATACTACATATACTTCACCCTGCATCAGCGTGGGGCCTGCAGATTGATGGGCAGCAACAGTTGCTCCTCTGAGATCTCTGCTGATGTCTTCCCTCCTTGGCATCGTGCAAATGCACGTCTGACCGTTGCAGCCACTCTTGCGGGGCCTTAAATGTTGCTCCTTGCTTTAAGTGTTTCTATTTATCAAAGCCAGCTCATATTTGCTTCCCTTTTTCCTGCTCGAAGTTTAAAGAGCTGAAAGCGATCCGAGCCGCGGTCACATGATTGGATCTGAATTGTGAGATACGTGATCCGTTTTTTTTTTTTTTTTTTTTTAATATTGAGTCCAGATACACAAAACCTGAGAGCTGAGGGTGGGCGTGCTGTATATTTTTCACATGACTGTATTCCAAGTAGCAGTGATAGAAGAAACTGCTCGAAGTGCAGATACACGCTGAGGCCAGTTTGGTTAAAATAGCTGCTGCAGCGACATCCTGAAAGATAAATAAAGAAATTAATTAATGAAATACCAAAGTCGACGCTATTCTGGACTCAGGAGAAAACAAAAGCGCGCCAACAGATTTAAAAAAAAAAAAAAAAACAGACACAAAGTCCCGGTGTGAAGGACCCTGGGGAACATCAGTGATTATTTTAAGTTTATTCTTAACTGGGAGAGAAACTTTTGTTCGACGGACTTCTGATTTTATCACTTTTTGTGACAAGCCCTGCACTGACAGCGTGGGAAAATCTGGTCACCTGTTAGCCTGTAAACAAGATCCAGACTGCTGTCGGCCGCTGCTAGCCGCCGCTGCTAGCCACCGCTGCTAGCTGCTGCTGCTAGCTGCCACTGCTAGCCACCACTGCTAGCCGCCGCTGCTAGCCCCCGCTTCTGGCCGCCGCTGCTAGCCGCCGCTGCTAGCCGCCGCTGCTAGCCCCCGCTTCTAGCCGCCGCTGCTAGCCGCCGCTGCTGGCTCCCGCCGCTGCTGGCTCCCGCTTCTAGCCGCCGCTGCTAGCCACTGCTGCTAGCCACCGCTGCTAGCCCCCCCCCCCCCCCCCGAGTCCACGGTAAAAGACTACTGTAATGCCCTGCTCTCCTTTTTAATCTGGCTTTTACCCGATTTCTTTTACTCTTAGTTCTTTTATTCTATTATTCTTAATTTAATGAGTCATTCAGGTTTTTATTTTCTGCTGTGATCCTGTTTTATATTTTTTATTTATTTCCATTGTGAAGCCCTTTGTGTTGCATTTTGAATGTATGAATAGTGCTATATAAATAAAGTTTGATTTGATTTGATAAAGTGTAATTGCACATATACTCCAGTAGGTGTCAGTGGCGCTCTCATTGTCACAGAGTGTTCAGGGAGTATTAGCTATATTCTGTCGGGGTTTTTTGCACGGACATGCGTGCAGACAGCACAGAGCAGGAAATATGAATTCAATTCAATTCAATTCAATTCAATTTTATTTATATAGCGTCTGTTACAATGACAATTGTCTCTAGGCGCTTTACAGAGACCCAGAGCATATGAAGAGAACAATTTTATCGACAAATTATACTATTTATTTTGCAGTGGGGGGGGTGAGGGGTTCTTCTTCCTGGGGGGTGGGGGTGGGTTTAAACACTGATTTATGGGAAGGAAAGTCAAGCTCACCTACGTCACATTTTGGTCAGTGACCCAGATGCGCGGCCATCTTGGAGGTACTCGGATGTAAACACACCGCTGGATCAATGCTAACGACCGTGGATAAAGGATGGATAAACCACAGAAAAGCTCTTCAAAAGGTGTTACAGACGCAAAAACATACAGAGGAGGACTTGGTCCACGGGAAAGGGAACGATATTCTGAAAAGATACAGTTTGTCGATGGTGCCGATCCGTACGAGTTAGCTCCCTCGTCTTGGAGCAATGACGAGCCGGAGTTTATACCCCGACATCCTAAACTACCTGGTTTTCTGGCCAAGCCCATACACAGCAGAAGATCTTAAATCTTACACAAGTTTGGAGGCCGATAACCAGATGGTCTGTGGATGGGTGAGAGCAGCTTCAACCTCCAGTCTCTGCTGGGTTCGATTCATACGCCGTTTGTAGCGTGATGTCCCTGTTTCTTCAGGTGACCTTTGCTGACCCGCCATTCCAACAGATGGCATCCTTTTGATAAAGGTCAGACCTTTTACCTGGAATACAATGAGAATTATAGCACATTGTAGCTCTACAGTTTAAGAACTGTGTTGCTAGTGTAGCTAGGTGGTAGCTTGATATTATCATTAGACAAGAAATTAAGAGCTTTTTTTCTTGATACTTGTTCATGTGTGAAATAAAGAGCTAACAATATTTTACTTAACTTACCTGACACGAAATGAGCCGAACAAATTTGGATGTTGTCCAGATTTTTGCCGCGCTGGTCTTGGTTTAGTGTTGCTAACCACAAGCGCCTCCTTTCCTCTGAGAACTTCAGGCGTTGTTCTCCCTGATTTTTAAAAACCTTTGTAAGTCTATAAAAGTCCAAGTGTCTCTCGCGGTCTGTCCGGTCGATACAGCCGAAAACACGGCAATAATTTACCATTTTCAATGAAGACATCCGATTTACTCCAGTGTGTGCGCTTTGTTTACGTTGCCGCGTGCCTCCAAGATGGCGACTTCCGGTTGGATGACGCGCTGATGAAATCCGACTATAGCTCAGTGGAATCTCATATCAGAACTTCAGCTTCAACTCAGACTTGAGCTCGATAGTTGATAAGTGAAAATTTAAAAAAAGAAGAAGAAGAAGAAGAGGAAGAAGTCCTCACAACTTCAAGATGTGACGCTGCTGTATGATAATGTGAGTTTTGTCCTCTGCGTGAGGCAGAGAGCGAAACCAAGTACTGGTCTCCACGCCTGCCGATTAGCATATCACGCTGTGCGTGTCGCAGAGCCCGTGCGTGCATGTGTGCACGTGTGAGCCATGTGCGAGCCCGGGAGAAATCAGCCACTGAAATGTGCCACCCAGTAAGCGGTAACAGCGGGGAGACGTTAATGTAGCCAGGGGGAGGGATCGATGGCGAGGACAGAGCGGGGACACGGTTGCAGGAGCAGACGGGGACGGACGCGGGGAGACGACCTGCCGTCGGCATCTGGCCGCTCTCTTCCTCACATCAATCCCTCCGGACGGCGAGAAAAATGAATTCGCTGGAATAGATATAATAGTTCACTCTACAAATGCACACAGAAACCTTAGAACGGTAGAAAAGAGTAAATACATATAACGGATTTAGAGACAGAAACCACAGCTAAGAGCGCTACACTTTCAACATTTATTACTAACTAGTTATAACTGTGGACCACAGATGTGCAGCACCAGTTTCACTGTCAGATATAGAGATCAGGGCTGGGCAACAATTAAAACTTTTAATCGCGATTAATCGCATGATTTCCCTGATTTATCACGATTAATCGCATTGTATACGCAAAATCAAATAATGAATTCAGCAGTAAAGGTCACTTTTATTTAAATAGTCTGCTGCCATATTAACTAAAGTGCCATAACATTTGTTGTTTACACACTTTTAACATCAGCACTTGTCAGTAACACATATTTAGAGTAAATCTCATCTAAATTTTAAATAAAATAAAGCTTGTTGCCACTGCCAGCGCATTAATACGACTGCGTTTTAGGGCCACACTGAGAAAAAAAAGTTGTGGGCAATTCTTATTTTTTCTGTTCCTCACGTAGAGAATAAAGTCGAAATGCAGTTTTCAGAGTTCCAGAATCGGTGGTTTCTTTTTCTGAATAGGTGCAATTTCTGACACAATCTCTTCAAAGTTCCAGTACTTATTATAATACTGCGTCTATGTGCTGAAAGTGAAATAATTCCCTTGTTGCTAAAGCCCACGCTGACGTAGGTCATAAGCTCATTAACCCTAGACATTATGTTTTGTAGAGTAAAGCTGGTTTAAATAAATTATTAAGATGACTTTATTCTGGAAACTGCATTTTGACTTAATTCTTAGACAATTTTTTTCTCTGTTGTACATTAATGTCATCCTGTTTTTTATGAAAAATTAATAGGTTTACCAACAAAATCCTGAGCCACAATCAGAACATTAAAACAGGTAATTTCTGAGGTAACAGCAGAAACTTTTAACGGGGAGTTCAACTTGTCAGTTGTTACAAATAACCTTGTTTCTGTTGAATCCTCCGTCTGGGAGAACTTTAAAATGAAAATGTCCATGTTAAAGTTCAGTAACTTTACTTGTCTCCATGTCTGTTTTAGCTTTTCTGCATGTTGTTCTGTTAATTATCTTCCAGTTCCGCAGCAGCCAGAAACAGACTTTTCAAAACAAAAGCATGTGAGCAACATGCTTTAATGCGCGACAAAATAAATGTCGGCGTTAATAAATTAAGAGTTAATGCGATAATAACACGTTAACTTGCCCAGCCCTAATAGAGATTAAATGACATGACGAATGTTGCACCTACTGAGATGTTCTGCATCTCGGGCTGAATATAAAGATATATAGGGATGATATACGGTGTCCTGAAAGACCCCCAACTGTAGGCTCTTGCCGATTGTGCTAGCATAATTTTTGGCATAATCTGAGGAATTGAGCATAATTTTTGCCGTTTTTCCAAAAGTAGCACTGCTAGCATAATCCGTATATTTTCTTGTTTTAATAGCACAATTTTAGAATAATTCAAGGAAACGAAGAGCTCAGCTTCTAAAAACGATAGATTACTATTAACAGTTGGTTCCACTACTTGCAAGCAAGTGTGATGCTTTAATATAACAGGCGCTAATTAACTGTTAGAGAACGAATTAGAGAAGTCAAGCCGCACTGCGTGGTTCAGAAACGAGCGAGATTATTCAATGTTAAATTTGTTATCCAGGACTTTGTCAGAAACTGCATGGTTTAGTTTTCACTGTATTTGTTTTTATTTGTTTTGAAACCCAGCGCGCACTGCTAGCGCGTGCACAGTTCGTTGTTTACTCGAAATTTGCATACTTTACCACGGTAACTGGAGGCCATTTGAGTGCAAAACCTTGCTCAAACTGTGTCACGCTCTGCTACACGCGATGGTTAGCTAGCTATCCGCGGATAGTTATCCACCACACTATCCAGGCTTTGTGCAACCTATTTTTGTTCACCAGATAACTATCCGCTGGATAGCAGATTTATCCGCCGTATAGGGCTAACCACCGGATAAAGTTACCCAGGTTTTGAACAACTGGGCCCAGAACGTCAGGCCAGGGTTAATAAAATACATTTTCAAACTTGTCTTGTGAGTTGTGAAGTTTGTGCACAGAATTTTTTTTTTTTTAAAGTAGCATAATTTTGAAAAGCGAGCATTAATTTGAGCATAATTTGGGCAAAAAATGAGCACTGCCACTAGCATAATATGCCACTTTTACTAGCACAATCGGCAAATGCCTACCCCACTGGACTCAGAGCTTCGTTGTAGAAGACGTTCAGAAACAGGCGTCACAGAAACCCGTGATGGTCCAGTCTGTTCCTTCAGTTCCTGGTCATCTCTAATCATCTCTTCAACTGAAATAACATTGAAGGTAAATACTGATCAAGCGTCTAACAGCAAACCTCAGCCTTTAAAGACCCCTGGTACCCTCGCAGCCTACACGGACTCTACGATGATTATGACCCTGGATTACAGCTGTAAATTATTCATGCGGCCTGACAAAGACGAGGTAACGTACGGGGGATCGCAGAGAAGCGTTAATGACGTTTATTGAACAGAGAGCGCCAAGGTTGCGCTCATCCTGGATCTCCATGGTAACTCCCGCATCCCTGCTGACTCGAACCTGAATCCTGTCGGGATAATTGACATATCCCGGCTTAATCCCTTATCTGGGTTTTGTGCAATAGTCTTCTGCCCTGTGCTGAATGTGTTTTGCAGAACCGGCGCCGGTGGCTGTTTGTCAAAGAGAACCAGCGGTGTCTTATCTCTGACTGCTCCTTTGACCGGCGTCCTTAAAAGCCGCTCATCCCTCTGCTCTCGGTCACGCTCCGGTAACGGTCCGGCCGCCTCGTTCTGCCAGGACCTGGTTTCTCATGTCTTTATTTCAGTCTCACCGTTCATTCATTTCATTTCATTTTATTGATTCATTCCAGACATGTCAAAACAATCTTTTAAAGCATAGACAATTTTAACATGAATCTATGTATCTGAACATAAATATAATATATTCATAAAACATATAATAATGCATAAATCAATATACACTGACACATGTGCATAACCATAATTTAGAAATATATAGAACCTCTTGTAAATAAATCTAAATATTAAATGGACATATTACCCCCCAAAAAAGAAAAAAAGAAAAAATAAACAAAATTTATACCCAATGTATACACACCGATCTATATACATACACATGCATACCAATATGCAAAACACATATCTGGTTTAACATGTCTGAAAAGGGGTAGGAAGAAGTAAAACTTATTTAATCCTACCCCTTCTCTAATGTTCCAAGATTACCCTTAAAATTTATTCAGTTTTTTAAGGCCGAGTACAACATTTTAGTTTTAATTTCATATCCAGATAGACAGACATCTAACTACATACATACTGATACACACACATTCACACTACAGTACATACTAGGTTTATACTATAGTATATACTACAGTACATACTTTAGTATATACTACAGTACATACTATAGTTTATACTATAGTATATACTACAGTACATACTATAGTATATACTATAGTACATACTACAGTACATACTACATATACTTCTGCATATTCACACTCACACACACAGTGCACCCCGAGGGCACCCAGATACCCCCCCATCCCACCATGCTGCACTCTGACACCAAACCCACTCGAGCCCGGTCCCCCCCACCAGCCCCCCATAATGATGGTGCAAGAGCAGAACCAAGAGGGTCCCCGACCCGGTTGGCCCACATAAGGCACCGCACATCAACACAAGCACCCAGACCCCCAACAGCAACACCCATGAGCCCGCCCAGGCATCACCCACCCCCTTCTGCCAGCCCCTAAGACCCCCCCCCCCACCCCACCCCACAGTGGAAGAAACCTGCAGTCTTCTTCTTCAGTCTACTGCCAAACCCCACGTCTACCCCACAAACACCAGCAGAGATGATTGGGTTTTCATCTCAGTGGATCTGACGGATCCAGGAGGCTTTGGTGAGGCAGCAATAATTTGGCTGCACAAAAAAAAAAACGAGAAGATAATAGAAAAAGAAAAATGCAGTGGGTACATTTCTAAAAATAAATGAAACGACACAGGAGAGCCAGGCTCAGCTTGCTCCTGACTCTCCTGCAGGTTCTTCCCCTGAATCTGATGTTAATAAAACTGCGACGTTAATAAAACGCCTTAAAGCTGCTTTGGTGTTTGAAAGTACCGTTCAGATACTTGAGTTAAAGAGGAAAGACTGTAACCTCCAGATGGATCCGTCCCGTCTTTCTAAATCAGAGGTGTCAGACTCATTTTCACTGAGGGCCACATCAGCATCATGGTTGAAGGGCCAGATTGACAGCATGAATGTAACAAAATGGAATGTAAACCCAAATAAATTAAACTACACCTTATTATATTGTAAATTACTGTTTCTGTATTTATTATGTATTCGAGTTTCAAATATTTAAATCATTATTATATTAAACTGTGGTTGTGGTTGTAATCCTGCTTTCACACAGGTGACCGAGAGTATCCATTACCTTGGCGTCAGAAGCGGGAGCGATTATTGGTTTTTCTTGTAGGCTAAATTTAGCAAATTTAGATGCTCCGTGTTTGATATCAAAATCCTGACGTAGATAGTACTCTTTCACGACTGACACTGCCTCATAACAAAAAAGACATGTTGGGGTTAGTTTGTAATGTTGATGCCTTGCTGTGATATACAGTTATCGTTGTGGGTAACGACAAAATGCATTATGGGAGATTCAGTTTATTGTCAATGTGCGCTTTAAAGTTGTGTAAGCTTTTTTTTAAGTCTTAAAATATTGGTTTAAAATTTAAGCCAATAATGCACAAGCTCTCGAGGGCCACATAAAATGACGTGGCGGGCCACATTCGGCCCGCGGGCCTTGTGTTTGACACATGTTTTCTAAGTCGCAGAAGAAACAGCGAGAAACACTTAGTAATGCTGGACTGCTCCGCCTGGAGTGTTTGAACGTTACATTAGCTTTAGCTGAAAACGATCAATGTGACCCCCCCACGCCCTCGGAGCTCGGACCAATCATTAGTGAGAGATTTAGGAGAGTCTGTTGGCTTTATGGAGCGATCACAAGAACCCACGGTCGATATCCTGCCGGCCGAGGGGCTGTTTCTGTTTCTCAGCTGCTCAAGCTTCAAAGAGGAAATATTCATCCCCAGAATCCTTTAAGTCAATCCTGACCGCCGGTGTCTCCTCCTGCGCTGTGACAGCCGTTACCTGGGAGGAGGAGGACGTCGTCAGGGAGCCTCAGCAGAGACGGCCGTCATAATTACAGCAGGCTCTCTCTGTCTCAGGCACAGTTGTACAGTCGTGGCCCCTCGGTTCACTTCAGATCCACAGAACTGAACTTTTCTCTCTCAGAAAGAAACCCCCCAGATGACAGTTTCGTCTGCCGTTACCGCTGCTTGAGACACAATTGGACTGATGTTGAAAGAAGAGATGCTGCACACTGTCCCTGCTTTTTCAAGATGTTGTCGTCAAATTTAAAGTTCACCCTTTTCTTTTCATTAAGATGTAATTTCCTCAGTTTAAACATACATCTATGTTCTGTTGTGAAGAAGCACAGGTCCATGAGACTTTCAAGTCGTTGCATTAGACATTAGCGTGTTGTTGCTCCTTTTTATCTGTAGGTTTAAAGCAACATTTTAAAGTGAAATATCATAACTGCTTTGAATGAAAGTGATGATTAAAGCGACTTAAAGGTCTGTGTCTGTGTCTTACCAGCTGGACAACCCAGACGAGCAGGCCGCTCAGATCAGACGAGAGCTGGACGGACGGCTGCAGATGGCGGATCAGATTGCTCGGGTAGGAGATGGAGACGGACGGAGCGATGCTCGTACAGTCAGACCAACGCGTGGGAGGAGCCGTCGAAACTCGCCGTAGCACGAAGCACTGATTTCAGATGCGCATTTAGAAACGTTCAGCACTGATTTTGAAGTTGTAAAGTGGTTCGATCTTACGATGTCGCTCTCAAAATGATTATTTAGGAGAGAATTTTTCAGACAACATTCTATCGTCACAGGTTTGGGTTTGAGTTCTCCTCAAACGTCTCACAGTAACCTACAGAAATAGGAATAAACCTAAAACCAAAATGAATAAAGGTTTCATATCATCCATCGCCATTATTCTTGGTAGGACCTATCACGAGTGGAGCAAACACCACCTACAGATGAATCACTGTTAAAGGACCAATGTTTGGCACGATTCCACGTCTAAAAACTGCAAAGCCAGAGTTTTAAGATGCAGGGTCGGGATTGTGGATCTTGCCGGGACAACATCCAGATGTTCTTTATGAATCAAAGAAGCACAGATCTCCCAGCAGGTTGGTGCGTCATGGGACCAACGACTTCCAGTAATTATAGCCACCGTCTGGTTTTCTCGTGACGTTGGGAAACATTGCTTCCCATTTTCTACAGTTGCCACCTCAGACCGGACAGCCGAGACCACCGGGGTCTGCCCCAACCCAGGCGAGACCCTCCCCGTCTGTTATTGGTTGAACACGTGAACGTTGGGTCTTCAGGCATCTGGAAATCGTCCCAGAGTAAGAGCCAGACTCATGAAGGTCCACAAGTCTTTTCCAGGCGTCTCGGTTAATGTTTCCTGCATTTTCTCATTGGAAGTCAGTCAGCCAATCAGAAGGTTTTGATGAAAAAAAAAAAAGCATCGTGTGGAGTTCCTCGAGCAGTTCTCCTTCGTGAACTTCGTGGACATTAACTTCTTACTTTGGGGAAGCAGTGAAAAGATGGTCTCTCTCTCTCTCTCATCTTTCATAAACCCTACAAATAAAACCATAGCTGAGTCATAGCTGAGCTAAAACAGACTTGGAGAAAACATACGTTTGCGTCCTTTCTTTAACTGTTAACTTCTAGTTGGTTGAGGGCGGACGTTCTTACAGCTCTTGCTGACTGAATGAATGTTCTTCTGCTTTGCTAAGCTCGGAGGAAGGTTCCCGAGGTTCTCCTCCAGAGAGATGGAGGCCATGTACATTGAGGAGCTGCGATCCTCCGTCAACCTGCTGATGGCTAACCTGGAGAGCATGCCGGTGTCCAAGGGGGGAGAGTTCAAGCTGCAGAAGCTGAAGCGGGGCCACAACACCTCCATCATGGACATGGGCCAGGAGGACGAGAACACGCTGTCCAAGTCCGACGTCGTGCTGTCATTCACCCTGGAGGTAAGTGGACGCCTGCCGGACGGGTCGAGTGTTCGCCGCTGTCACGTTAACGGCAGACGGACCTGGTCCACGTCTGTATGTGTGAGATCTTAGCTACGGGGACCAAAACAGGATTTTTTTTCTTTTTGGTACCAGGCATGGTCATTGGAAAATTACTCACTTTTGTAGATAGCCCCCAGTGGTGATTTGAGGAACTACACGTTGCATTGACTTCCCCCTGAATGCAGCCTTATGATGGTGGAACATCTCTGAAGTAGTATTTATGTACTGTTACCTTGGTATAAATATGCTCTGTAAGAAATCAGGTAACACAAGGACCCTTAAAGACGAGCGACCAATCAGAGCCTGGAACAGTCACTCCAGCTGTTCTACAGCTGTTGTCTTAATGAGCACATGCGTTCAGGAAGAGAAGGGGTGAATTCCAGTTCCACCCTTAACCCTCAATCTCAAACCTCAATCTCAACCCTCAATCTCAAAAATGCGTGCTCCCGCTAAGTGCAAGTGCTGTCCTGATTCTAAGAACGTCAAATTGAGGGACATAATAATGAAACATAATAATGGATACGTATTTCATAATAATAGACTAATTTATTCATTGAATTATAACCCAAAGGGGGCTCCATAGACTTGGGGTGAATTCCAATTCCTCTCTCAACCCTCAATCTCAAAAATGTTTGCAAGTGCTGTCCCGATTCTAAGAACGTCAAATTGAGGGACAAGCTTGAGGGCTGTATCGCCCTCAATATTGAGATTCTCCAGCACCACCCTTGGAAGTAAGTTCTACCCAGAAGGCATTGGGTAATTTAGCCAAGACTTATTCAAAAAGGATGGCGCCAAAAAAAGCTAGCTACAAATGTAAGTATCTTCATAGTTCTTAAAGATTTGAATGTTACGAAACCATCTTATTGTCTTTGTTTGAGACTTTTTTTTTTGGATTAACATTGTTGTTGCGTAACATTTATTTTTTTACTTTACGATGTTTGCTGCCGGCCCGGCGTTCCCGGCCTGGCGGTCCGGGTTGGCTTCATGTTACTTGTGTACCTTGTTGTGTAGCGACGGAGGACTGAATAATGAATCCTCTATTGTGTTATATGCTAATATTATTTAGAGAATATACAGCGCTCTTTTCAATGTTATCCCTGTGTCATTTCAGGAAATACAGAGACAACACAAGCTTTGATACATTTCAGTCTGAAGACGTAACTGCACTCAAGGGGTGTCCCATTTTTAAGTCATTAGACAGCACATATTCTAGTAATTCATGGAGGGAGATAGCGATGAATGTGTTCTGGATATGGCCGAGACGGTGAGGAAGTGGAAAAACGCAAGAGATACGTTTAGTAAGTTTAGCTAGTTAGTGATTGTCCATCTCGCGTTGTGGCGTGGAATAACATAGCAGAGACCGCGTGAGTATAAATCAAAAGTGACGGCGGCATCTTTGCGACAAGCTGATGGCGACACATTGCCGCAAGAGTAAAACGGCCCTTTACACCGAGGGTTGAGATTGAGGGCCAATAATTGAGGGTTCAGGTTCTGGGTTGAGATTTAGGTTTAAGGGAGGAATTGTATTTCACCCAAGATTTGATGCCCGACAAAGATGGAGGAGGACGGGCCTTTCAAGTCAACGTATTCACAATGAGCTCGCCACCGCCACCTAGCTGAAGGGAGACGCTGTCTGTCAATGTGGTTAGGGACAGTAAAGACATTTAAGCACAGCTGGACGGCTCGAAACGCTTTGCTTCTCATATTGATTTAGCAAACGCCCCGCCATGAAAAGTCTTCCTGAAGAGCTCTTCCTCTTCGACTGCGTGAGGTTTCTCAGGAACGTTAGTTGCCAATTTGAGGAAACACCTGTCTCATAGCCGACAGACTTTTTTGAACTTCGCCTTAATTGGTCGACAGATTTACTAGTTTCTAGCGTTCAAAAGGAGAAGGGGGCACGGTGCAGTATTTCCTTGTTGCTCACATTTTTAATTACCTGTCCAACACCTGCCTCAAGCCTCTGGGACTCCTTTCACAACAAGGATCCATTAAGCTTAAAGGTCCTGCAGCGCCGTAATCATATTACCTCCTCCGTGTCAATATTTCCCAGCGTCTCAGACAACGGAGGCACTTTTCCATCCTATGTGCAGTGTAACAAAGCAGGAGAGAAATTCTCGTGCACAACTAAAGCAGCGCCCGTTTGAAGCAGGCTCATCACTTGAACGTCTGGTATTGCGTCATCAGCATTTTGATCAGATTTTTTTTACCCCGACGTGAGATGCCTGATCAAGAAAAATACTGGAGCTAAATTAACGAGGACTCAAGTTGCACAGAAACCACTTCAGTCGCTGTTTGTCACCAGGAACTCGGCGTAAATGGAGTAAAACGCTCTCAAGATGATTAGATATGGTTTCTGACTCAGTGTGGAAGAAGGAGGATAAACGTTTCACAGACCACTCCAGCAGTCTAATTTTATATAAAGTTTTTTTTTTTTTCCCCACATATGTATGCAACTGTGGAAAAGAAAGTGCACCCTCTTAAACTATCCAGCCCAAACTCAGTGCGCCTCATGTCCCCGTTAAGGATCTTTGTTCAACTTCTCATAATGTTGCTGCACATCTTTGAGGTTTGCAGACATTTGAATGAGCAGGGTTAGGGGTTAGGGGTTAGGGTTAGCGGTTAGGGTTAGGGGTTAGAGTTAGGGGTTAGGGTTAGGGGTTAGGGTTAGGGTTAGGGTTAGGGGTTAAAGTTAGGGTTAGGGGTTAGGGTTAGGGGTTAAAGTTAGGGTTAGGGGTTAAAGTTAGGGTTAAGTGTTAGGGTTAGGGCTAGGGGTTAGGGTTAGGAGTTAAAGTTAGGGTTAGGAGTTAAAGTTAGGGTTAGGGGTTAGGGTTTTTAGGGGTTAGGGGTTAGGGGTTAGGGGGGGTTAGGGGTTAGGGGGTTAGGGTTAGGGTTAGGGTTAGGGGGTTAGGGTTAGGGTTAGGGTTAGGGTTAGGGTTAGGGTTAGGGGGGTTAGGGTTAGGGTTAGGGGTTAGGGTTAGGTCAGTGGCTTTGTGCAGCCGGACAGTTGTCTGCATTCTCCATGAGGCCTTTGCCTTTGTCACGCCAGGTACTGACTGTCATCGGTCGTTTCCTTACCCATATAAGGAAAAGCTCTCAGCCTGTTGCCGTTGAGCAGTAAAACTGTAATCTGGGTAGCTCTCTGACAGGACTGCTGATTGTTCTGTTTAGGGTTAGGGGTTAGGGTTAGGGTTAGGCTCACATCCTAAAGCTAAACATCCTAAACATGGACAATACTTCTACGCATTCAATCTGTCAGCCTTCCTTCTCCAAATAGTTTATTAATAATCATCTCAGCTAACAATTGTCTCTTGGCGTTGACCTTCATTTGACAGCCCACAGATGTCAAATCAGCTATAATGACTTGCATCACGCAAGACTCACTTTTGGATTCACGATCTACACGATGACAGAAATGTTGCGTCTGTGTTTGTGTCATTTCTGCCCTTGTTTCAGGTGGTGATAATGGAGGTTCAGGGCCTGAAGTCCTTGGCTCCTAACAGGATAGTTTACTGCACCATGGAGGTGGAGGGAGGGCATAAACTGCAGACGGACCAAGCTGAGGCCTCCAAGCCCACGTACGTGCAGCTTATTTACGTGCATACTGCAAAAATAAACGCACGACTTGCATCACTCTGGCGGTAATCTTTAACGCCGCCACCATCTGGTCAAACGAGTCAAAACAGAAAGATGACACTGGGTCTTGCTCCATGAGCTGTTTAGTTTGCTCAATAGTAAACCTTCCTAAAACCTCAAAATCATAGAAACCCATTGTCATCATCCACAAACGTCTGGAACGTGCTCCATGGCTCTGTTTGATTGGTTGGTTCATCAGTTCACGTCAAACCTGACAGGAGGACGTTGTAGTGGGAAGGGCTGAACGTGAACAAGACAAGGGAGGTGGTGCAGGACAACAGGTACCTCGGTGTTCACCTGGACAGCAGCCTGGACTGGAGACGCAACACCCGAGACTGTCTGAAGGAAGGACAGAGCAGACCCTATGTGCTTTGCAAACGTAGGTTTTCTTCAAGAATGTGGAGTCTGTAGAGTGCGGGTTCATCTACAGAGGGTTTGGGTGACAACGTCAGATCGAGAGACCCAAAGAAACTGAACCAGGTGATAGACCTGGCAACAAGTTATTTAACCCCAACTGGTGCAGTGAGTTGCTTCTCATTTCCTAAACAACCATGTCAAAGACACATCCCGTGGTCATAGAAAAGATGTTAGTCTCTTTGAGAAGGGTCAAATGATCAGCATGCATCAAGCAGAGAAAACATCTAGGGAGATTGCAGAAACTACCAAAATTGGGTTAAGAAGTGTCCAACGCATGATTAAAAACTGGAAGGATAGAGGGGACCCATCGTCTTCCAGGAAGAAAATGTGGCCGGAAAAAAATCCTCAATGATCATGATCAGTGATCACCTAAATGTTTGGTGAGATCAGATGGAAGAAAACAACAGTAGAACTCAGGGCTGTTTAATAGTGAAAGTAAGAGCATTTCCACACCCACAATGCTAAGGCAACTCAAGGGATTGGGACTGAACAGCTGTGTAGACTTAAGAAAACCACTAATCAGTGAGGCTAACTGGGAAAAGAGGCTTCAATCTGCTAGGGAGCATAAAGATTGGACTCTGGATCAATGGAATAAGGTCATGTGGTCTGATGAGTCCAGATTGACCCTGTTCCAGAGTGATGGGAACATCAGAGTAAGAAGTGATGCTCCCATCATGCCTAGTGCCTACTGTACCAGCCTGTGGGGGCAGTGTTCTGATCTGGGGTTGCTGCAGTTGGTCCGGTCCAGGTTCAGCAACAGTATGAGCTCAAAGAATGAGGTCAGCTGACTACCTGAATATACTGAATGCCCAGGTTATTCCATCAATGGATTTGTTCTTCCCTGATGGCACGGCCATATTCCAAGATCACAATGCCAGGATTCATAGGGCTCAAAGACTGGTTCAGGGAGCATGAGACGTCATTTTCACACATGGATTGGCCACCACAGAGTCCAGACCTGAACCCCATTGAGAATCTTTGGGATGTGCTGGAGATTCAGACTCTACCATCATCAATGCAAGATCTTGGTGAAAAATTAATGCAACACTGGATGGAAATAAATCTGCTGACATTGCAGAAGCTTATCGAAACAATGACACAGTGAATCAAAGCTAAAGGCGGTCCAACGGAATATTAGCGTGTATGACCTTAGTTTTTGGTGGCGACTTTTTTTGGCTGTCGTATCTACTTAGCTAGATGCTGGTTTACACGGCAGCAACTTCCCTTCCAAGATGAAGAAAGTATTGTTAAATTTACCCCCAGGGTCACCATCATCTCTAAACCATCTAAAATCTCTCTCCGTAGCTGGGGCACCCAGGGGGACTTCACCACCACCCAGCCTTTACCTGCCGTGAAGGTGAAACTGTTCACTGAGAGCACAGGTGTCCTGGCTCTGGAAGATAAGGAGCTCGGAAGGGTAGGTAGCCCGTTTATTCAGCCAATACCAGTTTTGTATCATATTCTGCGGTGTATTATAGCTAATAATAATAGCTTTTCCTCCAAGGTTGTGCTCCACCCAACTCCCAACAGCACCAAACAGTGTGAGCTCCATAAGATGACGGTTTCCAAAGGCTGTCCAGACAGTGACCTCAAAATAAAACTCGCCATCCGCATGGACAAGCCTCAGAACATGAAGCATTGTGGGTAAGTCACAGTCCCGGTGATTTTGCACACTTGCTGTATTTATTAGGTCTTCAGCTGAGGGAATTAGAGTCGTACGTGCACGAGTTGAAGCAAAGCAATGTGACTAATCAGAAGGAGCTGGGATGATACGGAAGATGATCATTAAAAAAAAAAATCACGTTCAAAGACAATTGTTACAAGGCGATTTAGAGCCACGGACGAGGTTAAAGAAGAGAAATATCTCACCAGGTGACTGTAATGATGATTTGGTGCGAACCTGTCACTCCTTCCTCCGTCGGGCCTTTCTAACGTGTCTCCTGACGTCGTCTTCATTAAAAAAATACGCCAACATTCCTGGAAAAGATGTGATCTTGAAGGCAGCCTGTCTGCTCCTTTAAAACCAGCGTCGTCCTGTCCGAGTTCGAAGCACATGACAGAGCATTTCTTCCTTGAAAGATCTGGACCGCTGATTCATCTGACCACAGCGTGACGGACCTTCCCAGAGGCCTCTGGGGCCAGGGTTGCTGAAGAGTAGGGGGTGTGAAAAAAATTGATTTGGCAATATATCGTGATTTTTGGCCACCCAATATAATATAGATTTTTCAGCTCCTAATATTGATTTTTTTTTTAGGAAAATACTTAAATGTGTCCAAAACACTAATAATAAACAATAAATAGGTTGTTTTGAAGCAAAGAGTTTTGAGTCAATTTATCAATATCATCTGATGAACATATACAGCAACTTGATTTTTCATCTCTACTGTTATTTTTGATATTAACTGGGTAGAATATTGCAATATATCATGATATCGTGATAATATTGCATCGTGAGCCAAGCATCATGATACATATCGTATTGCGAGGTCCTTGCCAATACTCACCCCTAGGTGCTTCCGCTCGTTACAGAGGCTCCTGCTTGTTTAATGAGTAAATTTAAAGTATTAAACTGCCAAAATGTCTCATTACTTCTGACTTCAATCATCCAAGAGTCAGCAGATTTACAAATGTGGCACCATTTAAAAGAGAAATGAAAGGCTTTATAACGATAATAAGCCAAGAAGCTTCGATACAACAAAGAAATGATCTACCAAACACAAATTTCCTCGCTTGTTGCTCCCAGTTTGTTTTCTGTTGTGAAGCAGTCTCTGTTTGCTGTAGTCGAGTGTTTTACGGAGGTTTTTTTGAGCATCCCTCTCATGAAGTAGACATTGTCCAACCGGCTGAAAAAGTAGCTTAAATCTGTGTGTCATTGGTGACTTCACGGGAAGCTTTAGTTCACTCCAGAAAGAATCCAGTCAGGGTTTTTAACAATCAGTTTATGTCCTCCACTCACAGACTGCATGATTAGTGGACAAACCCTCTGTGATGTCACCCCCAGGTTCAATGCAGAGTGATTTTGAATCAGAATATGGCTGTAAATATGTTCACTCCTGCACGTTTTAACAACGAGGCCAGTGGGGATCTGCCGTCTTTTGGAGCCACCTAGTGGTCAGTTGAGGAACTGCAATGAAAGCCTATGTCAACCGCCACCAGGGCAGCCGGCCTGTAACGAGGCAGATATGTGGAATTAAAACCTCCACGGAGCAGACGACAGCAGTACACCTCCAGCTGGAGCGAACCCCCGCCACGACGGAGGAAACAGACTGTTTGTTAAAAGCTCACAACAGCAAACCAAACAACGTGCTACAGAGTGATAACCTGATTTTCTATAGATAGATTGTGCAGGAGCCACAAGTGGCATTTCCATACCCAGGTTTGGTGATATCATGCAACTCTCTTCCAGTCTACCTGTGTAGAACCTTGTTTTTGACAGTGAGTCCAGAACTTCTGCAGTCTGCACAGAAAATCAGAGTAAATGCAAGAATCATTGTTTTTTTATATATCTTCCACAACAGGTTTTCTGGTTTGCGGTTGTCAGGTATAAATTATTCGAGTGCTCCTATGGATAAAGACGGAGCTGTCATGTGGAAGATAAGGCACAGATCTTTGGCCATTGTGTCTTCTGTTCCATCTCTTACAGCGTCGTTATACTATTACAGAGAAATATTGGGTTTTAATTATTTAGTTTTATTCACATAGCACTTATCTGGAAGCCTCACACACGCATGTCATATTTTGATGTTGCCTGATACTCCGCCTACAGTTCTGAGGAAATGTTCCCTTTTACGTCCACCTGTCAGGCATGATGTCATCTTCTAGAGGGTCTGATTGGTTGATGAAATGCAACATAATGCTCATCAATATTTTTTTCATCAGTTGTAATTTCTCTCCGTTGCTCTGGACTGTAGATCCTCAGTACTTCACCTCCACCTTCTTCATCTCTGCTCCCTGTAGTCTCACTGTTCCTCTCTGGTTCCAGACCTCTCCGGATGTTCCTCCACCTGCTCCCTGCTCTCACTACAGATCACAATGTCACCTGTAACATCATGTCCATGGAGATTCCTGTCTAAGATTTTGGTGAATGAGATCTAATGAGTTGTTGGCCGTTTTCAGTGATAGAAAGGTTGAACTCCAGATGAATCTAAGACTCCATCTATCCATTTACTCCTGTGCAGGGTCGCGGCGATCTTCTGGAGTCTATATTGCTGTGAGGCAACCCTCTCAGGAAGAGACAGTGTATCTACCAGGATGTTATAATGTTCCTTATATGTGCAAAGTGTTTTCTGCCTGTCCTTCATTCACCTCTTGCTCTGAAGTTAATGTAATGGCTCCCTCTAGTGGTCACTAGCTGTAACTGCAGGTGGACTGTCCAGCACCACTGATGGAACTGTTTTACATCTTATGTGAGCAGGTGAATAATAATCAGGGACAGGAAGAAATATACCACATTTATTGCAAGTTTATCAAGATAAACTACCAGTCTGTACATGTATCAGCAGAATTATGACGGAGCAGATGAGGTGCCGCACCTTTGAAATACAAACCTTCAGTGTGTTTAGTTTTTATGTAAGGATTCATCCACTGCAGTCCTTTTTTGGGTGGAAACATGTTTTATCTGGTCCCAGCAGACCGTCGGACCTCTCACGACTACGGATGGGAATTGATAAGATTTTTCTGATTCAGATTCCATTATCGATACTGTTTAACGATTCGATTCTTTATCGATTCTCTTATCGATTCTAATTTGGGGAAAAAGGAGAACTAACAGTTTTATTAGCATCAATTTTTTTTTTTACTTAGAAGTCACGGCCTTACAGACTCAACAGCGAGGTCAAAAGAGGCCCAAAGATAACGTGTTAACTGTTGTAATATGTAACTGTGCAAATACACAAGAATGTGTTAACATTTTACTAACGGTAAAAAAAAAAAAAAAATCTCCCTTTTAAAAGGATATATGAGCTCACTAAGCACTCAAAAGTAATAATAAAGAAAGATAAATGCTATCAAATACAACAGAACAGAACATAGTACAAATCTGCAAATACTATAGAATAGAATAGTCCTTTATTGTCATTGTAACAAGTACAACGAAATTTAAAAAGTGCCAAACAGTCAGTGCAACATTAAAAATATCAACTATGGTAATAAATACCGGTGCTACATTAATAAATAAATCAATAAATACACAGTCAAACATCCCCTTCCCGCTCAACCGGAAAACACGCCACCATTCACTCTGTCACAACTATTGCACGATTCCCCTTTGATGTTCTAAGGATTAATCCTAAAGGTATTGAGGGTGGTTATTGCTGTCAGATAAAAACTGTTTTTCAGTCTGTTTGTTCTTGATTTGATTGTCCTGTAACGTCATGCCTGACGGCAAAAGTTCAAGCATGGAGGGACCAGGATGGAAAGTGTCTTTAACAATTCTCTGAGCTTTTTTAGCACAGCGAGCAGTGTGGAGGTCGTCCAGTGAGCAGTAGCGAGTGCTGCCAACCTCTGAGCCAGCCAGACTCTCTCTTATCACGGTCATCTTCTAAATGTAATGCAGAAGGCATTTGTTTAATAGCATAGCGCTAATGTTATAGCTTGTTTTACAAAGAAGCACATAGGCAGCGGGATAACTACTTACCAGAGTTACCCTCCGTAGTAACCGCAGAGGTGATCTTAGCTTGGCTACTGCTGCTGGGTTGAGATCCATCAGTCTGAAGCGTCAAACACACGACACTCGTTATCGCATGTTGTGTGCGCAAATGTTCCTGCATGTTAGCCGTGTTCCCTCCCGACGCTGTTATCTCCACTTTACAATGACTGCTAGTTGCCTTGTTGCCATCTTTCTTTGGTGAAGTGAAGCCAAACTTTGGAGCATTTGAACCTGGTGGGCGCCATTGTTGTTTACAACTGCAATGCGCGTGCTAAACCGACATAACTTAATCACGTAAGTGCTTTCTGGAATTGACTGTGCGTAACTTGCGTAAATTACGTGAGATTCGTGCTGGTTGGAATCAATAAGAGAATCGCTGGCTAAACTGCCAAACAATTCCAAAACACGGAACCGGTTCTCTACAGGAACCGGTTCTCGATTTCCACCTGGAGGATGCCCTCAGCTCCAAACTGCCCCAGTGATTCTTGGAGGGATGCAGGAAGACATGTAGGAGTTTGCCAAGCAAATATTTATGTTTTGTAGGAAAGACCTACGACTGCGTCCATCGTGGTGTTCCTTGGTTCAAGGGTGTGAGGCGTAAGGCCCTTTGATATGAGCTAATTTATCCGAGTGAGTCTGGTTTCTGATGTCGGCAGTAAGTCAGACCCGTTTCTGGTCGGTGTTAGACTCCCTGTGTTTGTTCATGACGTTTGTGGGCCGAGTTTCTGGGCTGGTTGTCAGCAGGCGTCTCAGACTCTTATGGCGTGGGTGATCTTTCCGTCAAGTCACCAATGACACACAGTTTTAAGCTACTTTTCAGCCGCTTGGATAATGTCTACTTCACGGGAGGAGTCCTCAAAAAACCTCCGTAAAACATTCGACAACAGCAAACAGAGACAGCATCACAGCAGAAAACAAACAGCAACAAGCAAGGAAATTTGTGTTTGGTAGATCATTTCTTTGTTATATCGAAGCTTCTTGGCTTATCATCGTTAGAAAATCTGTTCATTTCTCTTTTAAATGGTGCCACATTTGTAAATCTGCTGACTCTTGGATGATTGAAGTCAGAAGTAACAAGACATTTTGGCAGTTTAATACAGTCATGGAAAAAATTATTAGACCAACCTTGTTTTCTTCAGTTTCTTGTTCATTTTAATGCCTGGTACAACTAAAGGTACATTTGTTTGGACAAACATAACGATAACCACAAAGATTGCTCATAAGAGTTTTATTTAAGAGCTGATATCTTACCATTTTCCATGGTTTTCTTGATTATAACCTCTAAATCACTTAAGTTTTTACATCAATAGCTATGGCGTTGTACTGCCAAAAACACTGCTTTTATGCATTCAGTGTTTTCTTTTCTGTCTGTTTTAGTCACATGATGACGTTTAGTGGTACCAGGTATTAAAATGAACAAGAAAGTGAAGAAAAAATGGTGGTCTAATAATTTTTTCCATGACTGTACTCTAAATTTACTCATAAAACAAGGAGGAGCCTCTGTAACGAGCGGAAGCACCTGGGGTGAGTATTGGCAATACGATATGTATCATGATGCTTGACTCACGATGCAATATTATCACGATATCATGATATATTGCAATATTCTACCCAGTTATTATCAAAATTAAAAGTAGAGATGAATAATCAAGTTGCTGTATATGTTCATCAGTTGATATTGATCATTCAGAGGACAAATTGTCCTCAAAACTATTTGCTTCAAAACAACCTATTTATTGTTTCTTATTAAAAAATTGATATTAGGAGCTGAAAAATCCATATTATATTGGGCGGCCAAAAATTGCGATATATTGCCAAATCGATTTATTTTCACGCCCCTAGAAGCACCATCATCCGTCCTCCACTAAAAGATGTCCCGCATCTCGACTTGATGATCCAAGTGTCGCAGGGAGAACCTGGAAAAACGTTCCTCCACGTGTTCAGGATAGTCGATCGCAGGATCATCAGCACCTGGGGGGGAACCAGTAGCTCAACAGCAAAAAAATAAAAATAAAAATAAAGCTGTTTGTATTGGAAGAGAGGCTTTGCCAGAGTTTCAATGGGCTCAACCCACATCCTCAGCTCTGCTGCTCATCTCACAAATACATCAGAGAAATAAACAGGCTGCCAGGAAGCAACAAGGAAATAATCCTCCAAACAACTTTTCTTACTGTTAGTGCTTAGTTTAGTTCTGGTGACTGTCTGCAGTCACCCGACAAAGATCTTTGTAGCATTACAGAAACTTAAGATGTTGCAGAGTCGAGCTAAAGGCCTGAAAATGTCACTGGAGCAGACTGGACCATAAAAATATCTTTCTCACATAATTTTCCATCAAAATGCCACAACAGCACCTCAGTAATCCACAATGCTCCTGGGAAAAAATATATTTTTACCGATGAAACAAAAGTTGAATCGTCTGTGGCACAAAACAATAGTTTTAGTTAATAGTTGCCCGGACCAACTATCTGCATGGAGGGGACAATGATTTCACCAAAACATGGAAGGAAATGCATCACAGCACGGGTCCATGAAGAGAAAACCACCTTCTGGAGTCTGAGACTGAGGATCCTACAACCTACACGTGTCTGAGTTCTGGAAGAAAGACCGGTCCGTTAGTCCTTCTGTGCAGCTCTGATGCAGAGATACTGGAGGTTCAACCAGCAACCAGGTGAAGGATGGACTGGGGACCTGTCCAGGGTCCAGCAGATCCCCAGTGATCCTGCACAGGAATAAGCAGGGATAGATGATGGATGTCTGGTTGCAGTAATGGTCAGTGACCAGAAGAGGTCAGTGGATGCTCATCAGAACTCAGTCCAGTTACTTCTACAGGTGCAGAACCAGCGGCGCAGAGAGAAAGGTCTCCTTTTATTCTTAATGACCTCCATCTCCTCCTGCAGGTACCTCTGGGCCGTGGGCAAAAATGTGTGGAAAAGGTGGAAGAGGAGGTTCTTCGTGCTGGTCCAGGTATGTGCAGAGATGTTCCATGTTTGGTTCCTGGAAGACAAACTCCAACATACGCACTGTTTTTTTTTTGTTTTTTTTTTCTGCTGGTTTTTTAAATAATGAAAAGTAATGTAAAGGACCAGCAACACTGAGTCTTCAGCTCACCATGAAACTACGAGGCTCTGGATCCCCGATGACCTCATCAGGTCCATGCAGGTGGATCATCATTTCCCAGACTGCAGGCCTGTTCCAGTTCATCACGTGGAGCCTATTTCTTTAACGAAATAAACGTCGGCTCTGATGCACATTTTGCTCCAGTGAAAACTAATAGTAATAATTGTGTTAGTGGAACATGCGTGAAAGAACAAATACAATGGTTCACTTCTACGGACACATTTTCTATTCATGTTTTCATTCCTTTCATATTCATCTTTTTGAGCAGGTCGCTGACGTGCACGTCATTCAATCCTCCCATAAATCAGTCGTGACAAGCTCAAACTGCATTTTCCCCCCTCAAGTCTATTTGTTCTTCTACTTGACGGGATCACAAGGTCCAACAATTATTCCGTGTTGTTCATGGTGGATTTAAGTTTTCAAATCAGAAAAAAAAAAAAAAAAAAAAAAAAGACTTGAAATGTCAGTTTTGTTCAGTTCTGTGCACGTGGCTGTCTCTGATCAACTGAAGCGGCCGTACTCGTACAGATGCAAGACAAGCTTCAGAATGATTATTATTATTACTGTTATTATTGGGCTCTTACGTGTTAATCAGACACACTATAATTATAAAATGCTCACAACAACACAGGCTCGGGCTGGGCAAGTTAACGCGTTATTATCTCGTTAACTCATTAATACATTCATTTTATTGTGCGTTAACGCATGTTGCTCACATGCTTTTGTTTTGAAAAGTCTGTTACTGGCTGCTGGGGAACCGGAAAAGAATTATCAAGTAAACATGCGGAAAAGCTAAAACAGACATGGAAAACGGTAAAAATCTGTGAACTTTACAGTTCAGGTAGCAACTCAGGTAGAAATATTAACAATTCTGTCTGAAAAAGAAAATTCTGGACTGCAACAAAACTTTGTCGTCATTCCTCCATGTTCCATCAGATCTGCTCCATGTGTTCACTGTCCTGCTGTTCTCTAGCTGGTTACTGCAGTGCGGCTCCATCTAGTGGCACAGATGTGTAATGACAACAGAAAGTCCAGTCCTCCATTATAAAACAAATTCAGTCCTGCGGCCCGTTTTTTAATTTCGTGTTTTTGATCCAAGTCTAAAACTAAGATATAAAAAAACGGGCATTTTTTTTTCTTTTTCTTGTGTTAAATTAAAAAATGAAAAACGTAATAAAATGTCACTTTTTAATTTTTTTTTAATTTTTGATTGACAATTGAAAATGGAAAGAACGAATGATACACGGATTGGTAAAGTTACTGAACTTTAACGTGGACATTTTCATTTTAAAGTTCTCCCAGACGGAGGATTCAACAGAAACAAGGTTATTTGTAACAACTGACAAGTTGAACTCCCCGTTAAAAGTTTCTGCTGTTACCTCAGAAATTAACTGTTTTACTGATTGTGCTGAGCACAATCATTTGTTGGATTTTGTTTGTAGACTTTTTTAAAAATTTTGACAAATTAATGCCCTGGCAGTGGCAATAAGCTTTATTTTATTTTACATTTTTTTAAAGATGAGATTCAAGATTCAAAGTGTTTATTGTCATATGTGCAGATAAAAACAAGTTTCCTTGCACAAGAAATTTTTGATTGCTTTGCTGCCCACGTGCCAAACCAAAACTTGCATTGCTGCCCACGTGGAATGCCAAAACAGACATTTAAAAAATAGTATAACAAAAATAAAATAAAATGAAAAAAATAAAGTAAAAAGAAAAAAGTAAAAAAAAAAGTATATACAAAAAGTAGTACAGAAGTACTTGTTTATAAAAGAGAAGAGATGGTATATACATATGTACAAATGATAGTATTGTGCAAAAGTAGAGCAGATATGTGCAAAGATTTACACTAAATATGTGTTACCGACAAGTGCTGATGTTAAAAAGTGTTTGAACAACAAATGTTATGACACTTTAGTTCATATGGCAGCAGAACATTTAAATAAAAGTGCATTTTACACTATTTTTGAATTCATTATTTGATTTTGCGTATACAATGCGATTAATCGTGATGTATCAGGGAAATCATGCGATTAATCGCGATTAAAAATTTTAATCGTTGCCCAGCCCTAGCAGAAACATTTGAATTCTGCACCTAAAAACCAGAACAAAGATGTGAGCAGCTGACTTTTGTCCCAGCGGGTCTTAAATCCCATCGGGTCCGAAGGAATAAGGATTTCTCACAGAGGTGTCAGACATGTTATAATATTTATAATATTTCCTGAAGTAAGAAATAGATGTTTGGACACCCAAAAAAATGCAACGTGAGCTCAGTAACATCAACCCTCCAACGTGAGCGCCGCTGCACGGCCAGAATATATTCACCGACCACATGTTGTGCGTGCGGCGGGAAAGAGAGATTCAGTCAAGCTGTCTTCCCTCGGCTGTCAGGCCGCTGACGGAGAGCCCAAGCAGGCTTTTGTCAGGAAATAGTTGGGGGGGGGGGGGGGGGGGTAGCAGCCATTTCCTGGTGGCTCCGTCGTACTGGGAGGTGGGCAGCAGGCGGGGAGTGGAGGGGTGGAGGGGGGGGGGGGGCTGTCTCTTGTGCGTTAGAGAGGATATGTCTCAGAGCTACAAGTTGACAGGGGATTGACAAAGTGGAGTGAACACTGGCTGGTCTAACACTCTCGCAGCTACAAAAGCCTGAGCGCCGCCAACTTCAAGCCTCTCGCTCGCTCGCAGCTAAATATATAGCAAGTGACAAATACTGGTCAATAGACTGCGCGCTGGGGTGTGTGCGTGTGTGTGCGTGTGTGTGCGGTTGTTTTCGTGTCTGTCTTTGAACAGCCGTGGACGTTTTTCTGCAGGAGCAGAGCAGCTCTGAGTCTGAACACTCCCGCTGTGCAGGATTTTTCTTGTTTTTTATATTTTCATTCAGTGTTTGGTAACTAAGTACCGACTGTTGCCGTTCTGCTAAGGGCCTGTTTCGTTCCTGCGCACTTTCACCCGCATCCATTCCCCCACGGCTCGTCGCTACCGTCGGTTTAAAGCACGCGTGTCAAACACAAGGCCCGCGGGCCAAATGTGGCCCGCCACGTCATTTTATGTGGCCCTCGAGCGCTTATTGGCTTAAATTCTAAACAAATATTTTAAGACTTAAAATAAGCTTACGCTGCTTTAAAGCGCATATTGACAATAAACTACATCTCCCATAATGCATTTCGTCATCACCCACAACGATAACAGTATATCACCATGAGCAAGACATCAAGATGATTTTCAGAACTGATGGATTTGAGAAAAACCTCAACAAATTAATCCCAACATGTCAAAGAAAATAAAAATTGATGCACAAGGAAGACAGTTTCATGAACGACGGGAAAACAAATACAAGTTTGTATCTTAAGGTGAACAAACAGTTTGTCTTTTGTGTTATGAGGCGGTGTCAGTCATGAAAGAGTTTAATCTACGTCGGCATTTTTACAGCAAACACAGAGCTAAGTATGCTAAATTTAGCCTACAAGAAAAACAAAGAACCGCTTCTGAAACCAAGGTAACGAATACTCTCTGTGATGTTTACAGAGTCCGTTACCATGGCAACGGACTCTGTAAACATCACCTGAGTGAGAGTAGGTTTACAACCACAAACCCTGAGTTTAATATAATAATGAGTTAAATATTTTAAACTTTAATATATAATAGATGCAGAAACAGTTATTTAACAATACAATAAGGCGCAGTTTAATTTATTTTGATTTACATTCCATTTTGTTACATTCATGCTGTCAGTCTGGCCCTTCGAGTGCAACCATGATGCTGATGTGGCCCTGAGTGGAAATGAGTCTGACACTCCTGGTTTAAAGGCTGAATTTAGAGCTGATGCACCTGAATTTGCGTGCTAAATCTGCAGTTCCACATATAAAATATAAAGATTTTGTGCAAAAGAACCACTTGTCAATGAAATCGTGAAAAAGGAAGGAATAAAATCCGTATTGTGTGCAAAAGTGTTTATGCTCTGGTCACTTTCAGCCACCTCATTGGTACCTCTGGTACCTCTTGTGTTGCTTCGTACCATCTCGGCTCATAAATCCTGCAGCTGTTTGCAGACGAAGACCAGACGTCACCAGGAGAGGCTCTTCCTGAAAACCAGCTCTTTTCGCTCAACTGTTTTCTGATTGGTTGAATTCCTGGAAGCTCACTGACAGACGGTGAACATCTCCTTTTCCCAGTCAGACACATTTTTTTTTTTTAATGACGTCATTAATTGAGCATACCTGAAAGACCGTCTACTTTTAAACCGCCACCATCTCAGCAGACAAGTGTTGCCAGTCGAGCTCGGCGGGAAACAAGGGCGTGCCTGAAAACAAAGCTGATGTAGATCTGCAGAAAATAGTCAAATAACGCCAGCTGAGTTAATCTGGAAAGAAAGAAAGAAACAATGCAGCGTTACAAAGAAGGACTTGATAGATCGGAAAGAGGAATATACACTCAGCGGTGACTACACTTGTCCAACTGCTCGTTAATGCAAATGTCTAATCAGCCAATCACATGGCAGCAACTCAATCATTTATTCATGTAGACATGGTCAGGATGATCTGCTGCAGTTCAAACCAGCATCAGACTGGAGAAGAAAGGTGGTTTAAGTGACTTTAAACGTGTCCTGGTTGTTGGTCTGAGTGTTTCAGAAACTGCTGATCTACTGGGATTTTCACCACAACCATCTCTAGAGTTTACAGAGAACGGTCCAGAAAGAGAAGATATCCAGTGAGCTGCAGTTCTGAGGGAACAAATGTCTTGTTGATGCCAGAGGTCAGAGGTCAGAGGAGGATGACCAGAGTGGTTGGAGCTGAAAGAAAGACAATTGTAACTCAAATAATTACTCGTTACAACCGAGGTCTGCAGAAGAGCATCTCTGAACGAACAACACGTCCAACCTTGAGGCGGATGGACTACAGCAGCAGAAGACCACACCGTACCACTGCTGTCAGCTAAGAACAGGAAACTGAGGCTACAATTCACACAGACTCACCAGAACTGGACCATAGAAGGTTGGAAATACGTTGTCTGGTCTGATGAGTCTGGATTCAGAACTTGGAGGAACCAACATGAAAGCATGGATCCATCCTGCCTGGTATCAGCGGTTCAGGCTGCTGGTGGTGTGATGGTGTGGGGGATATTTTTCTAGCAAACTTTGGGTCCATTAGTACCAACTGATCATCGTGTCAACACCACAGCCTACCTGAGGATTGTTGCTGACCATGTCCATCCCTTCATGACCACAGTGGACCATCTTCTGATGGATCCTTCCAGCAGGGTAACGCTCCATGTCATAAAGCTCCAACCATCTCAGACTGGTTTCTTGAGTTAACTGGACTCAGACGGTCCTCCACAGTCTCCAGATCTCAGTCCAGTAGAGCAGCTTTGGGATGTGGAGGTTCTCATCATGGATGTGCAGCCGACAAATCTGCAGCAGCTGGTGATGCTGTCATGTCAATATGGACCGAACTCTCTGAGGAATGTTTCCAGAACCTTGTTGAATCTGTGACATGAAGGATTAAGGCAGTTCTGAAGGAAAAAGGGGGTCCAACCCGGTACTAGTAAGGTGGACCTGATGATGTGGTCGGTGAGTGTATGACACAAAGATCGGTATCATTAAGGGTCATGATCCGTACGTACACGGACATGTATGGACGTTATCAGTCTTCGGGCCAGAGGCGGCTGGCCCATAGGGGGCGCTGGGGCTCTGCCCCACCAGCTGTGGAGGGGAAATATATTTATTTTATTTTTATTTTTTTGATCAGCGTCAGATTTACTTAATAGTATGTGTGTGCCTACATGAGATTTAAATAATTTAAACCAGTGGCTCTCAAACTTTTAATGCTGCGTACCACCTGAGACACTGTTCAGCTCTCTGAGTACCACCACGATACACAATTTTAAAATATAGCCATATACGCCTTCTCAATTAGCTTTAAACACACAGGTCCTGGTCGTGGAACACTGGACCAGCTCTAGACCCTCACTAGGGTCCTGGAGGGTGGACTTGGAGAAGGCATTTGACCGTGTCCCTCGGGGGGTCCTGTGGGGGGTACTCCAGGAGTATGGGGTGCTGGGCCCGTTGTTACAGGCTGTCCAGTCCCTGTACAGATGGAGTGGGAGCTTGGTCCGCATTGCCGGTTGTAAGTCGGATTCGTTTTCGGTGAGAGTTGGACTCCATCAGGGCTGCCCTTTGTCACTGATTCTGTTCATAACGTTTATGGACAGAATTTCTAGGCGCAGCCAAGGAGTGGAAGGGTTCCGGTTCGGTGGTGTCGGGATATCGTCTCTGCTGTTTGCAGACGACGTGGTCCTGTTGGCGCCATCGAGTGGGGATCTGCAGCTCTCACTGGAGCGGTTCGCAGCCGAGTGTGAAGCGGCAGGGATGAGAATCAGCACCTCCATATCTGAGACCATGGTCCTCAGTCGGAAAAGGGTAGAATGCCTCCTCCGGGTCGGGAGTGAGGTTCTGCCTTAAGTGGAGGAGTTTAAGTATCTCGGGGTCTTGTTCACGAGTGATGGGAGAAAGGAATGGGAGATCGACAGACGGACTGGTGCATCGTCTGCTGTGGTGGTGACTCTGTACCGGTCCGTTGTGGTGAAGAGAGAGCTGAGCCAAAAGGCAAGGCTCTCTGTTTACCGGTCGATCTTTGTTCCAACCCTCACCTATGGTCATGAACTGTGGGTAGTGACCGAAAGACTGAGATCGCGGATACAAGCGGCGGAAATGAGTTTTCTCCGCAGGGTGGCTGGACTCTCCCTTAGAGATAGGGTGAGAAGTTCGGTTATTTTGGGAGAGACTCAGAGTAGAGCCGCTGCTCCTTCACATCGAGAGGAGCCAGTTGAGGTGGTTCATCTGGTTAGGACGTCCCCCGGACGCCTCCCTGGAGAGGTGTTTCAGGCACGTCCAACTGGGAGGAGACCACGGGGAAGACCCAGGACCCGCTGGAGAGATTATATCTCTCAGCTGGCCTGGGAGCGCCTCGGGATTCTCCTGGAGCTGGTGGAGGCGGCCGAGGGGAGGGAGGTCTGGGCCTCTCTGCTGAAGCTGCTGCCCCCGCGACCCGACTCCGGACCAAGCGGGAGTTAATGGATGGATGGATGGACACAGGAGAGATGTTTATTCCTTATTGTAGTTATTTATTGTTACCTGAATTTCATTTGAAACAATTTTATAAGGCATTGTATGTTTCCGACATAATAAAAAAAAAAAGTGAAAATGTAGAAAGTCCTGATGTTCCCCCGCCTACCACCAGAGACCGCTCGCGTACCACCAGTGGTACCACCACAGTTTGCGCACCACTGATTTAAACAACATTTCCACCAACTGACACTCATAAAATGTCCACCGACCTACAGTGCATCATTCTCTCACGGGGCGCTCGGAAAAAACGCCCCTGACCTGCAGCTAAATAGCCAATCCGGTTATGGTTGCTAGGTATAAATTATTGATAATTGGCCTATCAGCGTCACCAAATTTAACGCAGATGGGGCGCTGGAAATGTAGCCCCAACTGCTACGTAAAATGCGTAAAGGTTTATGATTGTTACTTGAAGGGCCAGCGATAGTTTTATTTCGTATAGCGACTCCCAGACTCTGTCCTACGACGGGAGAAAAAAAACAATACAGCGATGAGGAAGAGAGATGGCGACAACTGGAGTTCAAGAGCAGCTTCCACCAAATTTGGTGAAATCATTATTAATGTACCCTTGTGTGAGACGGACGACGGAGAAAAAACTTCTCGTTAAGGAGCTGGGACCCGACAAGCCTGAAATTAACATTTTTCAGTAAACGAAGGAGAAAGGTAAATCGTACAAACAGAGTTTTTGTTGGAGCTGGTTCAACCGTGAGACGTGGCTGGCAGGTTGTGGAGCAGCTAATGAACTTTTCTGTTTCCCCTGAATCCTCTTCAGAAGTGACAGATGTGATTGGACTTGGACAAAGACTGGACTAACTGACTTAAAGCACCTCTGAACGGATCAAGAAAACTGCGTAAAGCTAGCAGTGCTCGGAAAAATTAGCATAGCAAGGCAGCTAGATGATGGGCTGAAAGAAGGCACAATGAAGAGATAGATAAAAACCGTAATATTTTATCCAAGATAATCAATTGTGTTAAATTTTGTGGTGCTTTTTAATGAGCAGTGTGGGGACATGATGTCAGCTAGTCCTGGTACTGAGGTCCATTGATGGACGCAACAACATACAGGAGCGGTTCAACAGCTGGATCCTTATTGGAGCAGCTGCACAGCATCCTTCTGGAGGGACAATTTATCCCTTGATTGTATAGTATTTGATAGCATAAAGTCTAATATAGCTGTAAATTGTTACTTCTTCTGTGAAACTAGAAACTGAAATTAAATTATTATTGTGGACCTTTGGTAATTTTCTGACTGTTCATTTGAATGCTTTTGCTACATTAGACTGGGAAAAATGTTGGCACACCAGCCCCACCAAGATTTTTTTTTCACCAGCCGCCACTGCTTCAGGCGTAGCTCGTACACGAAAGAGGAACCGAGATGTTGCAAAGATCTAGATGCTTTTTTTTTTTTTTTTTTACAAAAAAAACAAATAAATAAAGAAAACCAAGGTGAGGTACTGTGTTAACAGGTACTCTGCAGGTGTAGAAACCATAAAGACCATGTATTCGCAGCTCTGCGTACGTGCAGCAGGTCGATCTTCAGATGTAATGATCGAAACAGATGTGCATGTCGTCACAGCTGGAGGGTTCGAGACCTGCTCGACTGATGTTAGAGCCACAAGTGTCGCCGGTCCTGTGACATCTCCATCGTCCATCTCCTACCATGACAAGCTTTAAATATATAACATACATTTACTTGTGTTTTTGGGCCCTTGTCACGTCAAGATGATAATGTGTCATATGTGGGAATATTAGATGTTCAGGCCACCCAGATTCATAACTCTGGATTCCATCTGGTTTTATCAGTAAAAGAGAGATGAGTAAATCAGATTAATACCCTGTTATCTCTGGACAAACATTCAGGGACACTTGAGCTGAAGATTCAGCTCCAAATACAAAATAAATAAGAGGGACCTTTTTATTTGGTTTCTTTTTTGTTTGTTTATTTTTTTGTTTGTTTTTAAAGGGGATGAATAAAAAAAAAAGAGAACAGTTTGAAGTGATTTCTAACCTAAAAACTCAGATAAAGCACAACCTCGTCTTTTTTGGGGTCTGAAGAAAATCTGAGCTGACCCTGATCAGATTAAAATCATCCAGCATCACCCGTTTCCTCTCAGTGATGCTGACACACCCTTCAGATGATGCGGTGGAGGGGCGTGTCTGACCAACTGACTCCTCCCCCAAAAGCAGCCAGTGTGAACTGCATGGGTGGATGGATGGAGGTATGGATGGATACATGGATAGATGGATGGATACATGAATAGATGGATGATGGATGGATGGATGGATGGATACATGGATAGATGGATGGATAGATGGATGGATGGATGGATGGATGGATGGATGGATGGATGGATAATGATAGATGGATGATGGATGGATGGATACATGGATAGATGGATGGATGGATGGATGGACACATGGATAGATGGAGGGATGAATGGACGGATGGATACATGGATAGATAGATAGATAGATGGAGGGATAGATGGATGGAAACATGGATAAATAGATGGATGGATCGACACATGGATAGATGGATGGATGGATGGATACATGGATAGATGCATGGATAGATGGATGATGGATGGATGGATGGATGGATGGATGGATGGATGGATACATGGATAGATGGATGGAGTAATGAATAGATGGATGATGGATGGATGGATACATGGATAGATGGATGGATGGATGGATGGACACATGGATAGATGGAGGGATGAATGGATGGATGGATACATGGATAGATAGATAGATAGATGGAGGGATAGATGGATGGAAACATGGATAAATAGATGGATGGATCGACACATGGATAGATGGATGGATGGATGGATGATGGAGGGATAAATGAATGGATGGATGGATAGATGGAGGGACAGATGGATGGATAATACATGATAGATGGATGTTTGGATGGATAAATAGATAAATGGATGATGGAGGGATGGATGGATGGATAGATGATAGATGGATGGATGGATGGATGGATACATGGAAAGATGGATGATGGATGGATGGATGGACACATGGATAGATGGATGGATGGATAGATGATGATGGATGGATAGATGGATGGATAATGGATGGATATGGATGGATGGATAGATGGATGGATGGATAGATACATGGAAGATAGATGATATGGATGGATACATGGATATAGATGGATGGATGGGGGGATGGATGAGATGGATAGGATGGATGGATGGATGGATGATGATAGATGGATAGATAGATGGATGATGGATGGATGGATACATGGATAGGTGGATGGGTGGATAGATGATAGAGGGATAGATGGATAGAAGGATACATAGATGGATGGATAAATGGATAGATGGAGAAATTGATGGTTGGATGGAAACATGGATAGATAAATGGATGGATAGAATGTCACATACATTCTCTAAAGACCTCAGTAAATTGTTTAAATAGTTTTTTCTTTTAATGGCATAATACGTCCCTTATAAACGTTCCTACTTCGTCTCATTTACCGTTAAATCCAGCTGAAGCTCATGAAGGCGCTGCACCCAGACTGCAGAGGTAGTTGTTTACTTTGAGCAGAATAAATGTGCTACATGCAGAAATAAAAACGGCTTTTGTGAAACAAAGCTGAAGAAGAGGAAAAGAGATGGTAGATCTGAAAGCCTCAGACAGCATCAGTATGTTTGCAGAGTTTACAGGTCATGAAATAAACTCAAATCTTCAGCAAGGACATTTTGAAATAATGCTGTCGTCACACAGACTCGTTTGTCTCTCTTATTCTGTGACTCCATGGCTTTAGCTTTGCTTCATCGGTTTATAATCAGCCTGAATAATCGGCCAGTATGACTTCAGAAGGGAGGGACATCTCTTTTCTTGGTGTGTCTTTATTTGCATATAAACACATGCAAACATGGAATTCACACCTTGTTTATTCCAGTTTTTTTTTTACTTCAGCCTACAATCTATTTTCTCCTTCAACAGCCTCGTATATCTTGTAAAAACGTAGATGGTTGGATCGTGTTTTCTCACTCAGCCTCTTGTAGCTCGCAGTAAATCGGTGATATCGACGGTAGACGTGTTCGTGATATATTTAGCCCAGATGTTGGAGTTTTTTTCTGTGAACACACATGTCACGGCCAGCCAGCGAGTCGTCTCTCGTGTTCCAGTCCATGTGTTTCCTGTAATGATGTGAGCACAAATGACTGCAGCAATCACTCTCACTCTCCCTTCCGCTCTAATTTTTCATCCCCGCCGCTGTATCTCTCTCCCGCTTGCTGATTGACAGCTAACTGAGAGAGAGAGGGGGCAGAAAGGCAGGAACCTGGGTGTTGGGCGTGCTGGTGGGGGGGGGTGGGGGCTCGTACTTTAGACCGTGATTTGCCTCTGTGGTGTCCTGGAGGCCAGGGAGCTGCTCTCGCCATCCTTCACTTGGCCTCGGGTCTCATCAGTTCTGTCTTGGGGAATCTCATTTGTCACGGACACACAAACACACATTTGTGGGAACTCCATCACACACACACACATGCACGCAGAGGTTGCAGCTGCAGCCGCGGAGTGAGAGCTGCCACTTGCAGCGGCAGAAGTGGCGACAGCGGCGAACTGGCCAGGTCTGGTGATTTGTGACGACAGGCTGGTATGACTGGCAGCTACAGCAACAGCAGACCAGCCACAGCCAGCAACGCAGCGTCTGCTCCTCCTCCTCCTCCTCCTCCTCCCGTTAGCCCCACAACTCAACCCACCCGGAGTTCCCGCTTACGTGACGGGCGGGTACCTGACAGGGGTTTCAAAACCCTCCTTTCTCCTGCCCAGCATGCAAGCGATGGGTGGAGCAGACTGGCTGGTGGTCGGCCTCATGTGGGAGGAAAGGTAACGACGGCAAAGTCAAATGAGTTCAGCTGTCTTCATCGATAAACGCCAACGAAAGGAGTGGACTTCCAACAAAGCGAGCTAACGTCCAGTGACAGTTGTTTTAATGCAGTGTGTTGGCCATGTCAAGATCAAAAATAACGCGCCTCTTCAAACAGTATGATATAGGGTCACGATATCAAACTGTAGGACGCGCAGTGACTAGTCACCGCAAACCTCCAAATGACTTTGTCTTTCCCGATTTCCCCCAGAAGAACAAACCTCCCAGGACGAGCAGGCTGGCAGCCCAAGCAGACGGCGCGTCCAGATCAGATTCAGATTGATCTGTTGGGAGCTTGAACATGATTCAGTCTTTGAACTTTCTTCCAGCCGGTAGAAAATTAGCGCTGCAGCCACCGACGCCATGTGACACAGCCAGTTCACCACCCTCCACGTCGGCAAGGATGCACGGATCACTGCGTGATCACTCGCGATCCGTAGCGTAAAGCGGCCGCCGGGGAAGACTGGAATCTGATCGGAAATGCCTAAAGACTGGATTTGAGCTGACAGTCAGGATGTGGCCCAAGAAGTCTAGATAATCTATAATGCGTAAGCCCAGGATGGGCCCGCCTGCCAGTGACCCGTCCTGAAGTACCTGCAGCATGCGCAGGAACTTGGTCTCGTACCAGAAATGATGATGTCACATCTCTCTTGTCACAGACGGCGAGCCGAGCTTGATGGGATCACCGTGTATGGGTCTGACGCTGGACTTGGGTTCGGCCGTGTACGTTAAACGTTGACTCTCAAGGGTCTTGTAAGGTGTTGTGATGTGGGAACACGTGACCGCATGAGTTGTGACAACAGCTCAGTGGACTGATAGTTGCTACTTTTCATTTTTGCAGCAGCTTTGAGTGATCTGTTGTGTGTACTTTAGTGATGTTGTTCAATAAGGCGTATAACGTGCTCGTTTAGTCATAAAAGGGGGTTATTACCAACTGTCTTGGGGACAGCTGCTAATAACCAGAAGGGTATTAACAAAGTTAATAAAATGAAACGGGGCGCCACCTGATAAATCAGGAAACAAATACTATACGGCACAATCAGTCTCAAAATGGCTGTTGTTCTATGCGTGCCAGCCTGTGACCAGGTGTGGCGCTATAGAGCAACAGAGAAGGTGTGAGTGCGAGCACAGACCTCTTCAACCAGCAAATGTTACAAAACTGTGTCAAATAACCACAAACAACTTCTCTCATTAGAATATATCAGAATTTATTAACACAAGTATTAAAATGAACAAACGCTTGAATCACGATCCTGATATCTATTAACTAAAAGACGACTAAACTAACATAAGCAAATAAAACATTAAATGGAAACCAGTGTAAACTTATATACATGTTTGCTGGAAACTATAGGTATGTGTGTGTGTGTGTGTGTGCGTAGGTGTGTGTGGTAGATAAACTAAGCTTTCTTCTAGCGTGAGGAGGATTTCAAGATGGCGGCCGAGATCACGTGTTGGTCTCGTCCCTCACCAAGATGGCGGCCGAGGTCACGTGGTAATCTCGTCCCTTGTCAAGATGGCTTCCGATTAACGAAAGGTTGTTAGTAAAAGAAGCAAAGGAAGGGACAGAATAAAATCAGCAAAGCTAGAATGTCCTTAGCAACTAGCAACAGCAACTCTGTTGTTTCCCACAGATGCAGCGACGTGAAGCAACTTCACCAAGTTGCTCTGGTTTTGAACTGGGAAACGGAGAGATGGAGTTCCTTTTCACAATATAAGCACTTGAACGAAATTCAGTTACGGCGGGACCAATGATCCGGTTCTAAACATATGTGACACACGAGGAAATTGAATTTGCCAACAACACCAAACTAAGCTCTGCCCAGACACAAAAGCCTCTTACGTGGATCGCTCTGGAAGCGATCGATGGGGTTGTGAAGTCCGTAGAACTGGATTGATGATCCAGGATCAGTTGTATAGGGCAGGAACTTACACTCCGCTGATCCAGGAGCGGGGAGGATGATTAGGCTGGGATGACGACAGCACCACTGATTGATGACGCTCCGCGGATGTGGTCGCAAGAGCGGCTCCTTTTGTCCTGGTTCTCTCAGCTTCCGTGGGATGTACCGGTTGCCGTGTCCCGACACAGTCGGGTCCTCTTATGGAAACGCGTCTGGAGCCGTCGCGTTGTCCCGTGGTGCAACCGAGCCTCTTTCTGCACCAATACGTGCGCTCTGGTGCTGGCCGAACGGGATGCGTTAACCGGTCTTTCCTTTTACCGGTGGCTAGCTGGAGCGTTACTGGAAAGGCCTCGTGGCTGCTGGATGAGAGCTGTGGCGAGCCGGAGCAGGCCAAGAGTTTATCTTGAGTCGCGTGGAGAAGGTCCATTAGGGGAACCGAGGAGCAGGGAAAGAGAAAGCTGAGGGGATCTTGCAGTATTTAAGCTGCAGCGATGAGATCCGCCTTCATTCGGGGTCCCGCTGTGAGAGTAGGGGTCCCCGGCCAGTGAGAGGCAGCGAGAGGGTGTGACATCACGTTTCACACCTAGGTGTGAAACTGAAACCGCCAGGCATGCTGGAGATTTGAGTTTTATGATTTCCTTTGTCTCAGAAAACCATGTGGTTTTCTGAGACAACCCCCACACCGCAACCATGGGTCATTTAGCCTTTTGTCCACCGTAAGTCGCACACCTGAATTTGGTAGCCTGGATCAAGGTGCGAATGGAGACTCAAGGCTGCATTGCAGGTGTTTGATGGGTGAAATGTGAGACAGGTGGTTTCTTTGTCATCCCTCTTTCAGACCATCGGTCTTCTCTGTCCAAACTGTGTTCACTGTTGTCCTCAGTAATGTCTTTTCTGCTCCAGCTGGGCACTTTGGTAGCAAACCTTCCTCTGCTGTTTCACCACCGACCACTGCTTTGAAATGAAGAAGCATACTTGTACTTCCTCCGAGCCCACTGACGAGTGGACACGCCATCTGTTTGTCTCTGATGCAGGTGAGCCAGTACACCTTTGCCATGAGCAGCTACAGAGAGAAGAAGGCTGAGCCCGTGGAGCTTCTGCAGTTGGATGGCTACACGGTGGACTACACCGACCCGCAGCCCGGTAAGAGCATCGATGCGCTGCTAGACGGCATGACGAGATGATCAAAGCACCTCTTGAGACTTTGTACGACGTGTATGAACTGCATTTGGCATTTAAATTTCTCTCATTAGTCTGTTGCAGACTAATGAAAAGCAGAATAGTGAGCAACTGCAACAGCAGAGGTTTCCTCAGCGCTGCTGTGAGACACGCAGGATGTTTACCTGCCTTTTTTCTAGACCGCATGCAAAGTTCTGGTTGCAGCTGCACGTCTCGTGTTTGCTCTTCAGGTCTGGATGGAGGCCGGACGTTCTTCAACGCCGTGAAAGAGGGGGACACCGTGATCTTCGCCAGCGACGACGAGCAGGACCGCATCTTGTGGGTGCAGGCGATGTACAGGGCCACGGGTCAGTCACACAAGCCGGTGCCTCCCACCCAGGTCCAGAAGCTCAACTCCAGGGGCGCCACGGTGCCGCAGCTCGACGCTCCTATATCTCAGTTCTGTGAGTCCTCGGCTCTCGTATTTTGACCTCTACGAGCACAGGTGTGGTGTTTTTGTGGGTAATTCCACATTTAGCTCTGACTGTTGGGTTAAATTATTATTTTACGGGTTGGCGTCTAACCAGTCTGGGCGTCTCTTCGTGATCATTTCTGTGCTCCATGTCTCAGTGTCTCCTGCTGACTCTTCGTCCTCGCCATCCTCAGCTTGTTCTTTTCTCCACGTGTCACCTTTGCGCTCGGATGTTAATGTGATTCTCTGTTTTGCTGCTTCCCTTCTGCTGCCGTTGAACTGCTGTAAGCGTTTTAAGTGTCGGTGGCTCTGCCGTGTCCCTTTATGCTTTCTTTGTTTGTTCCTTCTTCCTCTCTTTTTTTTCCTCTGATAAACCCTGACCTGCTATCATTTAGCTGGATTAGAGGGTAAGTGCTGTTTCTCCCTTTCGTTTCCTCTTTCCTCCCTCTTTTTATCTGTGGTGGCTCTTCTTCGGTGTTTGTGTGATTATTGTTTCTGACGGAGTGGAAGAAGAGACTCAAACCGATGCATGCAGGAAAGACGAGCTTTGGCTCCGTGTTTTTAGATGTGCGTTTCCTTGAAAACCGTGATTACGAAAATTGTAGTCTAAATGCAAAGAAATAAGATTTGGAGAACAAGTCCTTTAATCCAACAATGAAAACACCAAATCAGAAAAGGTTGGGAAGAAATGGAAAATAAAACTCATTCTTTCCGTCAATGTCAGTTCATTTCTGACTTTCAGACTTGCAACGAAAGACTTGCTTTCCAGGAAAAGTTGGGACGGTAAAGGTTTGGACTTTTTTGTGATGTTTCCATGCTGATTTTGAGGAGCGATGAGGACGTCCAGCTGTTATTGTCATGGTGTGGGTTGGGTTTTTTTGGGTTTTTGTTCCTGAGCTTCGTTAGTGTCTTGTCTCGTCCCCCCTGTCTCTAGTCCACCTTGTTCCTGTATTTTTCTTTGAAGGTCTGTCTTGTCTTCGTGGTTTTCCGCTGTTCTTCCCTCCATGATCATCCTGATTGTTTGCACCTGCCCCTTGTTTGTCCCTCTGTGTATTGAAGTCTTGTCGTCCCCTGTTCGTTTGCCAGATCGTACTGTTTCCCTCGTCTGCTGCCGCTCCATGTTTCTCCCCGTTCGGTCCTGGCTTCATTTGTTTCTTGATCCTCCCGTGTCGTCTCCCCTCTTTTGGATTTACCTTGTTTTTGAGGTTTTTTGAGTTAGTTTCTTGTGAACCTGAATTAAAGGACGTTTATGTTTGCAACCTCGCTCCTCTCCTGCATCTTTGGGTCCACCTCACAGCCACCTTATCACAGTTACTCTGGCCCATTCAACCCTTGCTAAAAGAGTGCACCAGTGCACGTTGCACGTCTGTTGGAACTGAACCGGCCCATTACCCAAACCTCCTCCGTGCTCAGACATGCCTCTGTCATGTGTGCAGAGTAGGCGACTGTCCCTGGAAAGATGAGATCTGGAAGGCGACGGCGGTGGCGTGTCGTGGTTTTGCTCAGATGCAGAGGGGGCGTGGCATGGCGGCACATCTGTGCCACACCTCCAGACCAGGTCCCTCTATGTAGGCGGCAGCACTTTGGCTTCAGAACGGGACCTCTGCTGCCACTACTGGGAGTAATCCTGAATGAAAACCAGAAAACTGCTTTGTGTCGTTGTTAGGGATGTCGATAATATCGGCCCACCGATATTATCGGCCCGATATTGGCATAAAAATGTAATATCTGTAAATATCGTTATCGTTTTTTTTTGCTTATAATGAAAACCGATAAAAATAATGCCTGGATTTCACCGAATAAATGCTGTATATAGGCCTATGGGCTCCCGAGACATTTACCGGCGCGCAAATGATGACCTCATCAGGAAAATGTTTCCTTTTTTTGCACTTTACCTCAAGCCTAAAGTATTATTTATAGCTCAAAGAAATGTGCAGTTTTCAAAATTGTACAGTATAGTTTCCACATTGTGAAATAATTCAATTAAGGTGATTGAGTTTAAGTTAAAGAAACAGTTCTTGAAGCATCCTACAAATGCAGGCTAATTTAACACTGAAAAAAAAAGAATAGCCTGTCTGTTATTTTAGCTCTACATGCTGCCAAGCTGCACATAGTTGTACAGGTACAATGTTTTACCATTTGTGAAGAAGTCAAATTTGCCCTATTTGTAGGTAGCATTGTAAAGATTATCTCAGGGAGAGTGTGATCCTAACTGTTGTTTGAGACAATTAAAAAAATAAATAAATATGGCACTTTTTCCACAACTTAAGTTGAAGTAGTTTTCTTATTTTGCACTGACAATGTTTACTTTTAGAAAGCCTTGTTGCCTTTGAAAATGCATCCAGTGGGGCGTCACAATAAAATTAGGCATGTGTTAATTCCACGACAGGAGATATGTGATGTTACCTAAAATTAGTTTTGAGGAAAAATAGCCCGCATATATCGGTATCGGTAGATATCGGAATCGGAAATTGAGAGTTGGACAATATCGGCATATTGGATATCGGCAAAAAAGCCACTATCGGACATCCCTAGTCGTTGTCGGTTCCTGCTGGCTGGAGCCCTGAGGGTTCGGGCGGTGCCGCAGCTTCTCTAGAGGCACCGGGGCAACCCCAGACCGGGGCAGCGCCTCCTCCTGGACCGGCTGCTGATAAGTCTGGACGGTTCTTTTCATCTTTCCATCAGCACACGCTGTCCATTTCCTCCAGAGAGGCTCTGAAATCCGGATCCATCCGACCTGGACACTCATTTCTGCCGTGTGATAATCCTCCTCAGATGCAGCCTCACGTGGACGAGGTTAACGGAGGGCTTCATCTCTGTATTCTGTCCTTGACAAGGCTGAGATGAGATTTGTCACATCTGTCACATCTGTCCACAAAGAGGACAGCTGCTTGGTGTGCTGCAGAGATAAAATGCTTTTTTTTAAAAAAATTTTCCATGTTGCTCCAACTTTTTTTGATTTTGGGATTATATTCTGTGCTCATAATTAAGGCTTTGACATGTAAATCATTAACATACGAAGCATTACATGATGTCATCTTGTCAGGATGTCTCAGTTGCGTCTTGACAAACTTTATCAGAAGGACAAATCCAACTTTTCAGTGGGAATAATCATAATAAGTCAATGTTTTTGCACAGTCTCAGAACTTTAATGTGTAAAAAGAAAAGAAAAAAAAATGCCACAACTGCCGAGGATTAAAAAGAAATGCATGCGGGCCGACACACACCTCATAGACGAAGCAGCGCGCTCACGTTTGTGTACGTGAACTTCCTGAGCGAGCTGTTTTTGACAAAAACCAGCGGAGTCCCACTGAGCCCCAGTAGCTGGTAATTACCGGGTTAAAAGTGCCAGGCCATGAATAAAACAGTGTGGCTGCGGCACAATTAAATCAGGCAGCTATCCTTCAATGTTACCAAATAACTACGTGTCACTTCACACCTGGATCAGTGTGATGAATAATAAGCCGTCATGTCACCGCTACAAACTCAACGTCCCCCCCCCCACCCCCACCCCCCCCAACCGCTCCAAACGGGGTCGTAACAAAGACGGAAGTGGAAGACGAGAGGGCCGATCTTCAGAGTTCCCAACGCGCCAAAGAACATTACATTTATGTTGCACAACGTTGAACATCGTTGGCCTCGTCTGGACGTTGCTCCCAAAGTCTGCTGGTTCGTTCAGACGCATCGGCGTCAACTTCTCAGCTGTCTTTCCACTTATAAATAATCTCTCTCGCTGCAAAACACCAAACTCATATATTCTCCAAACCTTCCCAGGTTGACGTGCAGCGACAGTTGCTTCTCTAAAAGTAAAACTTCTTGCGTGTTTTTATATTTGACAAATACAAATACCCGCAATGATCAGATGGTTTTCATGTTTCTACGTGAAGAGAAAAGCTAAAACAAACCTGCGTGCAGCGCTGTCGCTAGGGCTGTAGCGATACACTAATCTCACGATACGATACACGATATTTGGCTCACGATACGATATATATCAATGTTACATCATACAATACATTTACATCATTTTCTGAAATATTTCAAAGGGACAAAGTGATTTTGGTGACATCTTGTGAGTGTTGCAATGACTTGTTTGAATGAATTGAACTGAAAGCATCAATTACACATTATGTGGCTGACAGGCAGCTTGCAAATGCTGGACAACATAAATAAAAGATTTGTTGAGAAAAATAGTTTCATTTATTTAAACAGTGCAAATTGTTACTTGCAAGCTTTAAAAGGTGGGTTTTAAAAGAAGCTTAGAATATCAATACCTCAAAAATCAATACTCTCTGGGGAAATAAAATATCGATATATATCGCAGAATCGATAAAATCGCTCAGCTCTAGCTGTGACTCATTTACAGATATTCAGAAGTTATTCATCTTCTTCTTGCAACCGCTTTATAAACTTTAAACAGCTGCTCTCTCCAGCAAAGGGCACTTTAGTCAGTGGAGTTAGTTTGCCGACCGATCAGTTATTTCAAAGACTGAAGCCGACGGCGCAGAACGCGACCCGATTTCATCCTGTTGCAAACGGCTGCAGGAGCAGCGGATCCAGTTAAATCTGGTGTGAAGCAGACTTCCAGCAGAGGCGGTCCCGTCACCGAGCTCATATCTGGACATGAGTGACGGGCTATCGAGAAATTTGTCAGCCAGCGTCCCCCTTCACTGCCCGCCCGTCGACGACACCCCCGCCGTCAGTCAACGAGCAAAACAAAGAGCAGGGCGCTGGGAGCCGATTCCTCTCAACAAGTCTTTGCACCCCCCCTCCCCTCCCCCCGCCGCTGCCCGATAAACAACAAACAAAAAAAAAAAATCTAAAAAGGTGACATTGCGGTGCCCCTTTGGTCTGTAGCTGGTGGCCTGTCAGGTCCGTTTGATGTGAGTGAGCGGGAGCGGAGGTGGGAAGGCTGGACAGTAACATGCAGTGACACTAGTCACCCCCATCCGTCTGGGCTGGAGAAGGATGGCCCTGACAATGATTGATGGCTGATATTCATTTATAGATCCAGAAGAACCGGGAGGCACAGTCCTGGTCCTGGCTTCGCTGGTCAAAAGCATCTGGGGCTATTTAGCAATGTGGCTTGCTTTAAAAAAAAAAGTATTTATTTATTATTACTGGACTATTCATGAAACACAAACATGGAGACATTTAGACATTCTAACATCCACGACGGGACCCGGTCCTCCGACTCGCTTCATAGGAACATAGGAACCGTTTCGTTCCAAGATTTTATCATTTCGCTTCATGATTTTCATGATTTTGCAGATCGAACAGCCAGAGGAATTTGTTTCCATGACTGATCTGGTGAAGAACAGCGCAGATGATCCCGGACCTCTTTTATATGTGTCTGAATCAGTCAGAATTAATCAGAATGAATCAGAATCAGTCCTGCATGGTCACAGTGATTTAGAAGAATTACAGTCTGCTCATCCTCATCTTTTAATCACTTTTCTGCATTTTGTCTCAGTTTTTTCTGGCTTGACAGAGCATTTACTTGAATTTCTGACTGCAGTTTTAGTGCAACAGTAATTGATTTCTGACAGCTTGTTCAGAAAGGTTCCCGGGAGAACGAACTCGTTGGCGTGGCCCGGGTTTACAGAGATTTCTGGAACAATGTCCTGTGGACAGACAAGACTCGCGTGGAGATGTTTGCTCATCATGTCCAGCGTGATGTCATGAAAGGGGGATGATTTGAGGTTGATTTTAAATCATGAAGTCCTCTGTATATCAGAATATTCTAGATCAGGGGTGTCAGACTCCAGTCGTCCAGGGCTCATGGGTTAACAACCCATTCAAATGAACGGGTCGCTAACAGACCTGTGCAGACCGGGACGACAAGCTGGTGGTGATCGATTCATTTGAATCGGGTCTGCTGGAGCAGGAGAATATCCAAGACATGCTGGACAGCGGCCCTGGAGGACTGGAGTCTGACACCCCGGATCTAGAGGCTTGCAAAGGTTCGGTTGAACCGGGTCAGTGATCCCAAACACAGTAAATCTCTAACAGAATGGCTGAAAAAGAAAAGAACTGATGTGTTGCAACTGACCTGCAGATAGCTGCATGATACCTCAATGAACTGACGAGAGGTCAGTGGTTTTAGTCATTTAAAAACTAAACAGAAAAAGGGGGAAAAATGCAAACACATGTTACTGGCATGTTAAAAGAAGTGAATGGCCTGTTTGAAAGCAAACCTTACAACCGGTACGACGCTTCTCAAATCTAAAAAATCCTCATGACCGACACAAGACGCCAAGTTCAGCGGTCCTAAATCTACAGATGCAACAGTTAATCTGTTTCCACTGGGTTCCCTTGTTATCGTCTCACGTCTGTCGTGTATCTCAGCAACTTCCTTTCAGTCGGATGTTGGCACTGTTGTAGTACGACGGAAGAACTCGTCCTGTTTCATCGAGTCTCCAGAAAACTGTTTTTAAAGTGCTCTCGAGTCTGGGAAGCTGTCCAGTGCATGTTTTTTTTTTTTTTTTTTTTTTTTTTTTTTTTTTTGCGGTGGGCAGCAGTAAAATGCTGTGGCTGCACAGTCAGCTGTCAGTGTCTGTAATCTCTCAGGTCCTCACCGACTCACATTCGGTCTTACGGTCTTGCACCTTGTCGACATTGTCCACACAGTGAAACAGCGCGTCAACAGCTCAGCAGCAGCAGCTGCTCTCCTCTCCCGCTATTCACTTACAGCACATTAGATGTGTTCGGCTAAGGATGCTCAAACTGCTGATGCAAACATCCACACTTGAGTGGCTTTTTTTCCATTTTCAGGAGATTAAAGCTGACGTGCACGAACATGATCAGCTGACAAACACTCAGCCTCCACGTTGATCTGCTGCCTTTGGACGAGCAGAGTTCAAATTCTCCGTTCGGATCAGTTTTTTTGAAGCACTAACTCACAGTAAAATCATCACAGGGCACTTTAAAGCACTTTAAAGCAGGAGCAAGTTGGATTCATGTCAAATTTAAATTAAAAAACCATCCAGTTCCACTCCAGTTAGTTATAATCATGGCTTGACGCTAACTTTTTTGCTCACCAACCACTGTGGCTAGTGTTTTTCCTCAGTCATTAGCCATTTAGTCTTTATGCTAGCCACAGCTTTGCTGTCAGTTTTTTTCTTCTTCACAATATTCTTGCATTTACATTTTAAATACAAACAATTGGTACAACTATTGTGATGTGTCATATCAAAGAATAAGTTACCAGCCAAAGTTGCTTGTGAGACAGAAATTGTTACTAGCCACAGCCAAATTTTACCAGCATTTGGCCGGTTGGCCGGTGTCAGTGTCAAGCCCTGGTTATAATGCACTGATCACCCATTTCAGAATAACCATATTCATAAAAAAAAAAAAAAAAAAACGACAGAGCGCATCAGACCCTCACTTTGGTTTGATCTCACGTCAGGAGCATCCACAAGGTGACAGCGTAGAGCATAAACGTCATTTTAACAGGACAAAACCTCCAGCAGAACCACATTCAGGGCAAAATAGGAAAGTTTTAACACTAACCATAAAGAGAGACAGTGTTTGTGTTGCACACACTAAAACTCTAGAAAGCACAAGTAAATCTGCAGTCAGAGACCCCGGTGCTCTGGTGGGATAACACTAAGATCAGTTCTTTGATCTACCAAGGAACTTCACCCTTAAGGACTTTACCCAGAGCTCCGTTAGCTGCAGTAACACAGGAAGGAAGGAAAGGGAGGCATTTTTTTTAATCTAGATACTGTATTTCTGAGTTATTATTAAAATATTTTTCCCATGTTAGCTGTCCAGACAGTCTGATTCCAAGTAATAAACCTGTTCTGTGTTTGAACCTTCAACTGACAGAAATTATTTTACTTTTTATTGATATTACAAACCTGAACATAATACTCGGTTTTGTCTACATTTAAAATGAGTCTGTCCTCACTAATCTAGTTTTTTACTTATTGTGGGTCAGAATGACGTGTGAACCTTCATTCATTCATTCAGTCGAACTAACATAAATAGTTGTGTCATCTGCAAAAAGAGAAACACAGCAGTTATTTAGAACACAAGGCAGGTCATTAATACATGTAGAAAAAAGGCAACGGGCCAAGACAGCTTACCTGAGGCACTCCATGCTGTAAATAAACCCATTCAAAGTTTTTATTTCAATTTGATTTTTGTGTTCAACGTACTGTTTAACTGTCAACGAACAATTTTCTTGGCTCTTATCATTTACGGCCTGTTTCTGTCTTTCTGTCTTTGTCCGTCTGCTGCGACGGGCGGTTTATAAACCGTGAACAGATGCGGATCGGGCCCAGAAGCACGGCATGGACGAGTTTATTTCGGCCAACCCCTGTAACTTTGACCACGCCTCGCTCTTCGAACTGCTGCAGCGCCTCACCCTGGACCACAGGCTCAACGACTCCTACTCCTGCCTGGTAAGAACCGACGTCTGCCGCTGGGACTCTGTTTTCAGTCAAACGTTGAGTGTATTTTACCGAAGACCGACCTCCAATCTAAAGGACCGTATGGGGCAGTTATGTAACAGGTGACTGGAACAACGAGCTGTTTAAAAAGGCATTCATGAGGAGCAAAGATAAGCAGAAACATTGCCAACAGATGCAGGTCAGAACCAGAAATCTCAGTTTGTCCCTCAAAGGATGTTTCATCATCAGAGCAAAATCTGCAAAAAGTATGCAACACTAAAAGTGTATAAAGGTGCATTGAAGGATAACTAAAAGGCCACACAAGTAAAGCTAATAAACAGCTGTAAAATAGTAGAATTAAGAGTACAAATCACCAGATAAAAGCCCAGAATAAATAATTAAATCACTGAAAATCACAGTTCAGTTGTCTGATGGCAGACAGACTGACCTGCAGGCATTAATGTCAAATTCACAGATAAAATGTGCATCAATAGTTTATATAACCACATGGACAAGGGATTAGAGCAGACACCTTCGTCAAGCACCATCCAGAGTCACAGTCGTTGATGGTGCAAAAATAAGCCGCATGTCCTTGTATTCAACGTCTCTGTTGAATCCAAGTCAGCATTCTGGATCTATCTGGAAGAAGTTACCACCACCATCTCCAAAACAGAGATAAGAAGGAGACGGCCAGACTGTTATCAGCTACAGGTGTGAAAGCCAGGCTCCATGACGGTTGGGATGTTTCCAGCGGCCCTGAGCTCCACGAGGTCAGCGACAGTTCAGAGCAACATCTTCGTCTTTCCAAGGAATATTCATGCATTAAAAAAAAAAGAGACAATTCAAGACATTACTGATGAGGAAGAGGAGTCTGCTGCAGGTCTCAAATGCAAAAAACACAGATATATGCTAAAATTAGGGCTGGGCAAGTTAACGCTTTAATTTATTAACGCCGACATTTATTTTATCGCGGGTTAACGCATGTTGCTCACACGCTTTTGTTTTGAAAAGTCTGTTTCTGGCTGCTGCGGAACCGGAAAAGAATTATCAGGTAAACATGAGGAAAAGCTAAAATGGACATGGAGAACGGTAAAAATCAGTGTATTTTACAGTTCGGGTAGCAATATTAACAATTCTGTCTGAAAAAAAGATTCTGAATAACAACAAAACTTTTAAACCCCTTTGTTCAAGACGATTGTGTCATTCCTCCATGTTCCATCAGATCTGCTCCATGTGTTCACTGTCCTGCTGTTCTCTAGCTGGTTACTGCAGTGCAGCTCCATCTAGTGGCACAGATGTGTAATGACAACAGAAAGCATCATCCACGATTATAAAACAACACCTATTTGAAAGAATATGACTTCTAGATTAAAATATTGTCCTATATTCGGGCCAATACGGTAGTTTGATCAATGACTTATTCAACAGCAGATGGGTGTCCTGCAATGCTGGAAATGAGCGTCAGAAGATTCTGAGCTCGTCATGATCTGAGGAGAAACAGACTGATGTCAGACGCAGAGCTGGAGAGGCTTTGGTTCATCTATATATGAGCTGAGTTTTCATTCAGATTTACACAATATTGCAAATATTATAGTATGTGATTTCAGCGTCGCCATGATACCTAAACTGCTGCACAAAGACATTTCAGGGTCACGTAAACCGGACAATTAAATATTAAATACAAATTTAGTGCCGTGGCCCGTTTTTTCATTTTGTATTTTTTAATCCAAGTCTTAAATTGAAATAGAAAAAAAAGGCATTTTTTTCTTTTTTTGTGTGTTAGAATAAAAAAAAAAAACAAAATAAAATGTAACTTTTTAATTTTTTAAATTTTTGATTGACAATTGATTTGTAACAACTGGCAAGTTGAACTCCCCGTTAAAAGTTTCTGCTGTTACCTCAGAAATTACCTGTTTTAATGTTCTGATTGTGGCTCAGGATTTTGTTGGTAGACTTCTTTTACTTTTTATAAAAACAGGATGACATTAATGTCCTGGTAGTGGCAACAAGATTTATTTTATTTGACATTTTTTAAGATGAGATTTAAACTAAATATGTGTTACTGACAAGTGCTGATGTTAAAAGTGTTTAAACAACAAATGTTATGGCACTTTAGTTCATATGGCAGCGGAACATTTAAATAAAAGTGACCTTTACACTTATTGAATTCACTATTTGATTTTCTGTATACAATGTGATTAATTGTGATTAATCAGGGAAGTAATGCGATTAATCGCGATTAAAAATTTTAATCGTTGTCCAGCCCTAGCTAAAATAAAATAAAATTACTGAGAAAAGAACCAAACACACATGAAACATGGAGGTGCTCGTACGGTCTGCAAAGAAATCAAAGGCAGGCGAATTTATAAGTAATTAAAAATCTTTGTAATGTTGTATTGGTGATAAATCAGTTCACACAGCCATGAATGTGTGTGTTTTCCCGCAGGGCTGGTTCAGTCCCGGTCAGGTCTTTGTCCTGGATGAGTACTGCGCTCGCTACGGTGTTCGAGGCTGCCACCGGCATTTATGTTACCTGAGCAATCTGCTGGAGCGGGCCGAGAACGGCGCCATGATCGACCCCACGCTGCTTCACTACAGCTTCGCCTTCTGTGCCTCCCACGTCCACGGAAACAGGTACGACTCAAACTCCCTGCCTCCCGCCCCCGAGCTCCCTGATCAAACAGCTAAAAGGGAGCTCAAAATAATTGAGTTCATAAAGAAAAAAAGGCTTCAGAAGCACAGTTTTCTCAGGAACGAGAAGGTAAGCTGCTTTTCTGGTATCCTAAAAAATGTAAATAACAGCAGAATGCAATGATTTTTTCCCATCTCACTACCCACAGATTGAAATCTCTTCTCATAAAAGGCGATTTTGCGTGATTTTTTTTTTTTTTTAAAGCTAAAAGCAGCACAAAGGAACTTTTGTCACTTTTAGCTAGGTGGGCTGAAAACATGGCTTTTATAACCCCGTCAAAGATCACTCTTGTTTGGCCTTGTTTGCCTTCATCAATGCTCTGTGAGCACCGCCGTTCACGTGTGACACGCAACTGTAACGGTGACTGGGGTTCGTTTTAGCCGTTAGCACGGATGGTAAAATAGTGATGATCCAGCTTCGGCATGGAGGTGTGGAAAAGTGATTTTAGGAACCAGGACCAGCTAAAGGACTAGTGACCTGTCCAGGATGTTCCCCTGACTTCAGCAGATCCCCGTGACTCTACACAGGACTAAACGGGTGTGGATGATGGATGGATGCAGGGGGTGCTGGGAGTCTGAGACAGCTGTACGTTATATATGTGTGTATATATACAGTCATGGAAAAAATTATTAGACCACCATTTTTTTTTCACTTTCTTGTTCATTTTAATACCTGGTACCACTAAACGTCATCATGTGACTAAAACAGACAGAAAAGAAAACACTGAATGCATAAAAGCAGTGTTTTTGGCAGTACAACGCCATAGCTATTGATGTAAAAACTTAAGTGATTTAGGTTATAATCAAGAAAACCATGGAAAATGGTAAGATATCAGCTCTTAAATAAAACTCTTATGAGCAATCTTTGTGGTTATCGTTATGTTTGTCCAAACAAATGTACCTTTAGTTGTACCAGGCATTAAAATGAACAAGAAACTGAAGAAAACAAGGGTGGTCTAATAATTTTTTCCATGACTGTGTATATATATATATATATATATATTAGGGGTGAGTATGGGCAAGGACCTCGCAATACAATATGTATCATGATACTTAGGTCACGATACGATATTATCATGATATATTGCGATATTCTACCCAGTTAATATCTAAATTAAAAGTAGAGATGAAAAATCAAGTTGCTATATATGTTCATCAGATGATATTGATCATTGAGAGTATAACTTGAGTCAAAACTATTTGCTTCAAAACAACCGATTTATTGTTTATTATTAGTGTTTTCGAAAAAAATTGATATTAGGAGCTGAAAAATCGATATTTTATTGGCCGGCCGAAAATCGCGATATATTGCCAAATCGATTTTTTTTTCTCACATTTTTTCTCCCTTGTTTCCAATGTTTTTTTGTTTGTTTTTACATTTTTGAGGTGCTGCAGCCCCACCAACACGGGGGGCTACAGCACCCCCAACACCTATACTTCCCGCCTTACTTGATGTCTGTATGGAGTAGCTGAAGGCCCAAAGGAAATGTTGATTTGGTCCACGTTTGGTAGATATTTGACTGAGTTTATTTAGCTCTGCTTATCCTAGCCTCATCGCTGTCCATCAAGGTCAAGCATGAACCGAAGAAACTTGTCTGGGTCATGTTCAGGTCATGTACAGTCCAACACAAGACTGAATATTTCATGAGTCCCTTAAAAAGCTACAGACCTCCACTGTCAAGTTCACACTGAGCTTATTTGAGGTGAGCGAGGAATTATCAGTCGTCCATTTGTGCAGTTGGGTCGTTTTAGAAAAAGTCCACGTTTGGAAATGGTGACACCTGAATTCCTCGTCTGGGTCGATTGTTTCCTGTAGAAGGATTCAGTTAGAAAAGGCAGCTGGACCATGTGAGTCTCAGTGACTCAACTAGGGACAGAAGTTCCTGGAGTCTCTCAGCTGGAGATCAAATGATGTCACATCCTGAAGCGTCTTTGATCTGAAGTCATGTGACCGTCAGTCCAGCGTTCGCCGTCTCGTCTAAGTTGCACTGTTTACCTCACCTCCGTTCTGCTGCGATGTCCTCACAAATCAGACCTGTCAGACATCTGCGGCTGAACAGTAACAAAGACAGACGAGGGCCACGCCAGGACTGAGGGCAAAGGTCACGGGGGGCTGTCTGTCAGAGGCCGGCCCCCCATCTCCACTCCCCCCCCCCCCCCCCCCCTTTCATCCCTCCAACCCAGCCTGTCCTCCAACTATTTTCCATCCATCCTTCCCTCCGTCCTGCTGACAGACAGCCGCGGACGACTGAGACCTTTTCTGATCGGTGTGGACAGATGGACAACCGGCGCATCAGTAAGAAAAAAAAAAAAAACAGAAGAAGAAATATAGCTTCAAGGGCCAATCATCAGGGTCCAAGCTAATACGCAGCATTGAACTTGTACGTTGACCACAGACCTTTAAAGGACCTTTAACTGTCATGGAGCGCGTGACACGCCGTCGTTCTCTGATCACTTTTGATAACTTTTAATCAATAATCTGATGAGGGGGAGTTTTTCCTTGACCACCGTTTGGCTGAAAGGGTTTTTCTCCCACTAGGGGAGTTTTTTTTTTTACCTGTAATGTTTCTTTAATTAAGATTTAATAGTATTTCTTACAGTTAATAATAATCGCTCGGGGGTCTCTGAAGAGTGCTTACAGATAAGTTGTAATGTAATAGACGTTATACGAATAAAGTTGAACTGAACTGAAGTGAATGAGAGCTCCCCCTACTGGACAGTTAGTTTGGACACGTTGATGTGTGAATCGCAGCGCTCTCTGCTGTTTATTAAATCTGCTGCGCTCACAAAGACCGTCAACCTAGCAGGTTTTATCTACTTTAAATTATTACATCTCAAGGAAACAGGCTGAAGAGCACCGTTGGGCAAGTTCACTTTCTACACGAACTAGTTAAGTTCATAGTTTATAGAAATTAAAATGAACTAGTTTAGTTCACCATTTCAAAAAATGAACTAAATAGTTCATTTTTAGTTCTTTTTTAAATTCTTTTTTTTTTTAAATATTGCTGCAAGCAATTATTTGTCAAAATGATTGCCACTGCCCATTATTTTATCCATTTTAGCTGTGGAAAACTATTGGTCCAATTCAGAATCCTGAACCAACCAGGGTTCACATTAGCATTAGCATTAGCATTGAAGGAACAGCCCATGTAAAACTGTAATTTCCGTTTCAGCTTCTCTCTACAGCAGCCTTTCCAAACTTCAGAATACCAAGGACCAATTTGAAATGTGAAACATCTCTGCAGCGCACCAGAACCTTTAATCACAACTGTGATCAACATACAGGACCAGGAACCATGATCCGATATTAATGTGAGGGGTCAACAAATAAGGTGACACTTGTCATATTAAGTTAAGATGACAGTAGAATAACACTTAACTGGTTGGTTTTATTACTTCTTAATGTTTTTTAATCATGTCATTAATATTTTACAGTCATTAAAAACATATTTAAAAAAGATCGAGGATTTAAAACACATTTGTTTAATTTTAATGACCTCTCATGGCCCACCTGCAGTCCCACGACGGCCCACCAGGGGGCTGCGGCCCACACTTTGGGAATCGCTGCTCTACAGTAGATTAAAAATGAGGAAAAACTTGCTGCCAAATGTTATTATAAGACAAAAACAGGTCCTTAAGGTGCAAATGTTTTTTCCCTCCATTTCAATATTTCAATCCCCCCCAGCAGTCGGGGGTCTCCTCCAGCTCTGGATAACTGCAGCTCTCATCTTCCTGCTTGTTTTAACGTTTGATGACTGTAACCTAAGAATTTGGATATCTTCTTAGTCGTAAGAATTATTAATTAATGTGCACCGGTGATGCAATCTATTCGACTGTTAAACAAGGCACTGACAAACGACGGAGGTGCAAAACGGAGTTTATTTCTCCAAGGCTGCAGTCGAATTCAGAGAGGTCATCACAGAATGCAGGATTCTTCAGAATGGCAATGACAGAAAACCGGCAGTCTCATCTAATACAATTCATCTAATAACAAGTAGAAAAATACAGAACCTTAGGATCTGTCTAGACCTAACTTAGCTACTTGATAGAGACAACACCAAACAACCAGTGACCTCAAATGAAGCAGGATTTGAGGCGAAGAGTCATGGCCTTAATTTATGCCACAGCATGACACAGCAACTTTAGCACAGTTACGCCTCAGAATGAATTTTTAACATCACAGTGACACAATTGTTAGCGTGACAGCAGCGACAGCCGTGTTGCCATGTTTGATTGGTTTCCTCAGATACATATCAGGCTCGTTTGTGGTGGATTTTAAATGGGGTTCACTGGAAACCTGGAACGGTTTTGACCGTGCGTGAACTTTGAAAGAGCGTCGTTCACAACGGCCCAAATGAACTAGTATGAACTAGTTCGTGAACTTTCATTTAATGAACGCGTTCAGGTACGACGCTGCCGAAGAGAAACTCTGACACGTGTCATTACGGTTGGTTGAAACCAGTCTCTTGTTATTTTAATGGTTGAAAGTGGCATGAGTGGACCATCCTCAAAGGGATTTAAAATATCGATATGAGTAGAGAGGAAAACAAATGCAGACAGACAACAATCAGATGTTTAAATCAAATATAGATGATTGTTGATGTACGATCCAGATGTAAACCAGATGTAGTTCCATCTAGAGATCTGCTGGTGTCCTTCCAGTTAACAGAGGTCACGTTGTGGACTGGAACCGAGATAAAAAAGTTTGCTAGATGTGTGATGTTTTATACGGAGCCCCTCTGGTGACATTTGATAAAAAATAATAATAATAATGCGTGGCCACAGGATAACTAATACGTTCAGCAGCCGAATTAAGCGTCTCTTGCTAAGCAATACTCAATGCCTAACCGCAAGTGCCTTAAGAGTGTCAATGGAATTTATTCCTATATTAAAATAAAATGAAATTAAGTCAAAAGTGTCCATGTTTGTTGGTTAAAGCACGAATCAATCAAGCAACAATCAATCTCTGCTTGGAAATGGCTACTATAATTATCTCGTGGCCACGCATTATTTATTTTTTTTTATCAAATGTCACCAGTGGGGCTACGTAGTTTTACTTTTGTGGGGAAAAAAGAAAAAAATGACAACAGGGTTGCAGCGGCTTTGACTCGGATAAAAGTGACGGTAAACTTGTGAAACGACTAACAAAGAACGTCAGAAGTTGATAAATTCTTTAAAAATTCTGGTTGATGCAGCAGTAAATGAATGAATGAAGATTATTTCTGTTCAGCTTCCCATTTTTGTCACATTCCAGATAAAACGGGTGGATGTGTTTATTTAAAAGTATCTTTGTTTTTTAGCTGATTTTGAGGCGTACGTGAGGCTACAGAGGCGGGAAGCTGCTCGGCCGCTGCAGCCGACGCGCCTGCAGGTCAGGACGTGACACGTTGACAGGTTGTCATGTGTGACGGGCGCTCGTCTCTGCTGCATGTGCATCTGTGCACGCACCTCAACCAGCACCGCTGCGCACACACACACGCACACACACACACACACGCGCGCGCGCGCGCACGCACCCCTGCATCCCAGCAGCCCTCTCGCCTTGAGGTGGTCCACCAAAGGTTCACGGTTTGACTTCTGTCCAGCTAAAGAGCGACTCTATTTAGCTCCACAGCGTGTCGTCTTTCAAGGGACACATCAGCTAAAAAAAAACAGTTATTCCACTGTTTTTATTACCGCACGTTTTATATTCTCTTTTAAAATAAAATGCGAACATTTTTCTCTCAGATCCTCAAACTTGAGCGTTTTTACGTCCTTAAATGTTTGATTAAATATAAATGCGATTCATGAGTGAACAATTTAACATTTTTTATTCTTTTTTTTGTCACAATTAAGTCGTGAAAATATATGAGGAAATAAATTAGGATAAAAATGAACAATACTAGAGAAGAAGATGACGGGAAAGTGAGCCAACCAGTAATAAATTGTACGGCTTCATTTCTGAAATAGTTGCTTATAAAAATAACAGTTGTAGTAAACGTGGTTCGTTCTGGATATGAAAATGAGCAGTTGTGGGACAGAAATGAAGGGAGCGGTCTCTCTAATCAAAGCTGCATCGCCTACTTTCTTTTCTTTTCTTTTTATTTATTCCTCATATTGTTTTTATCGTCTCCAGAAGAAGGCTGACATGAAAGCACGTCTTCGCTCTCATTGGTTTGTCACCGACGGCTCATTTGATCGTTGTCATCATTGGAGCTGCGAGGTCATCGGGTCGAGCAAACATGAGGAAGCTGCCAAGGAATAACATGCTGCTGGAACGAGAAAGAGAGAGAAAGAAAAAAAAAAAAAAAAGAAGATGGCCCTGCAGGACATAATTAGTGTGAAAATCCCAGCTTTTATTTTCTGGCACAGTGACAATTAGAGATTGGGGTTTTTCAGCGGTGACGAACGTCTGGCAGCTCAGGCGGTTGATGGTCAGGTTTATTTTACTCATTGCTTTTGTTAAACAGATAATGGTTTTGTTTAAGTTTTTCAATGTCATCAATAACAAGTAGATTTTTTCCCTCTTTTGCTTGTAGAATTTTATTCTATTTTACCAGCAACTGTTTCTACTCCAGAAAAATCTGATGAACAATAAATCTTGCTTGGTTGGAAAAAAAAAACAACTAGAACTTCTAGGGTCAAAGGCCCCAGACTGCCGTTTCCTCCTCATGTCCTCGGCGCTTCCACGCTGCCGGGGCCCCTGGGGGCCCACAAGGGCCCGAGACACCCTGAAACACCCTGAAACACCCTGAAACACCCGTGAGCATGCAGGGGAGTCTGTGGACGAGGACCGAGGCAGAGATCTCTGAGAGATCACCACCGTCCACTAAAATGACATGTCGGGGGATGGGGGGTGGGGGGTGGGGGTGTCACGTCCCCCCGCTTCTCATCGGGCTGTCATGGCCACCAGTCCAACGTCTCCTCTGTCACATGCACTCTGCTCAATCTGGCTCGGGCCCCGACCATGTCACACACGATAAACGTGTCACGCACCAGGACTCGGCTGATACCAGGGAATTATGGGAACGTCGCACGTGCACGTGTCTGCATCTGACGCGTCTGCACTGAACTTGTGCGTGCACGTGCGGGTTGTAATTCGGGGGGTGGGGCTTCCTCGTTACGTTACGCCAATAAGATAACATGAGTATGACATCAAAGTCTCTGTACCCTTTAAATAAATAACAGAAAAAAAAAAAAACTCATGCAGTATGGAGCCCCATTTGGGTCATAATTCAATGAATAAATGAGTCTATTATTATGAAATACAGGTGTTTATTATTATGAAATATGTATCCATTATTATGAAATATATGTGTATTATTATGAAATGTTTCCCATTATTATGAAAAAATGTAATATTATGAGACATATTTTTATTATTATTTAAACTTAGTTTAATGCATAATAGTTTATTTCAGAATGGCTTTTTTAAATTTAAGAATGAGTTTTTACATAATTGCTTCCTTTTTCATAAGAATGAGCTTTTACATAATAATGACATTTTGCCAGTGGGCGGGGCCAGTGGTTGACCTGCACGCTCATTGGCTGATCCTTCTCCATCTACGCTCTGACATCGACTAGTTTTGGCCGTGAGGTTCCCGTTAGCAGCGGGCCGTGGCGTCATCAAGGTGCGCTCCTAGTCCGATTGTAGCTATGGCAGCTTGGACTGAGCTACGGGAAACCTTGACGTTTCTTAGTCGATGTCAACTTTTAACCGTAAACTGAGGTGCATTCTGCCACCTACTGGCCTGGAGTATATACATTACACCTCTCTCGCCCACTATCGATATTCACTGTTGTGTTGCTTATGCCTGAATGAAAGAACAGCCAATCACATAAATGGCTCCGCCCTCTCTGCTGTGATTGACACACAACTCATTCTTATAAAAAACGAAACCATTATTATGTAAAAACTCATTCTTATGAAAAACGAAACTATTATCATAATAATGGGAAATATTTCATAATAATAAACACCTGTATTTCATAATAATAGACTCATTTATTAATGGAATTATGACTCAAATGGGGCTCCATACTGTACCCATTAAATAAATAACAAAAAAAAAACTCACGCAGAGCGGGCTTGGTACGTAGAATCAGCTGTGGTGATAAATCCATATTTCCGTAAGACTCCTTATATTGTGTGTTGAAAGTTTTCTTTTTCTTGGAAGTCGTAGGCTGTTCTTTTTTCTCCTCACAAGGAAACTTTCCAAAAACGTCTCTTTCTTACTCATTTTGCTAACTGGGTTAAATTTTGGTGCTCAAGTGACCGAGATGTAACCGAGAGATACCAGTCATTTTTCAAAATAAAAGATTTTTCAAAATAAAAGCTCGATCAGACTCATATAATAAATAAAACTTAAATAGCTAATTTTTTCTTGCTCTGACCTGTACCGGGCCGTGGACAGGTACCGGTCCAGGTTCAGAGCAGGTCATGGTCCATATTGTATCTAATGTGTCTAATCCTTGATTCAGTTTTCTGCATTAATTTGCCATGAAATGTGATTATAAAATGTGGTCTCTTCATCTCCTGTCATCCTTCCCTCTTTATTTTCATCAAGTCCCAGTAATAGACAACTACATTGTGCACTATTACAGTGGTTCTCAAACTTTTAATACTGCGTACCACCTGAGGAAACTGTTCAGCTCTCTGAGTACCACCATGATGCCCAGTTTTAAAATATAGCCATATACGCCTTCATAATTAGCTTTAAACACACAGGAGAGATGTTTATTCCTTATTGTGGTTATTTATTACCTAAATTGTTACTTTACTGAATCACAACTCTGAAACACAACACTGAATTTACAACTCTGTCCAACCATTCTCACATACTCAAACTCTCACACAGAGCAAAATAAAGTTAAAAGTTGTTACAGCTGCACTGCAACTGAATATGCAACAAATTATTTTTATAAGACAATTTTAATTAACTAAAGCTATACATTTCCTTTGAAACGTTTTCATAGTGCATTGTATGTTTCTGATTTTTCTTTTAAGTGGAAATGTGTGAAAAAATGTGGAAAGTCATGACGTTCCCCCGCGTACCACCAGAGAGCGCTCGCGTACCACCGGTGGTACATGTACCACAGTTTGAGCACCACGGCACTATTGGATGAAGCGCAAACCGTTTCTTGTGTTTTTATCGAACACACCCGTTAACTTGAAAGAGTAAATGGACCAATTTATTGAGCTAAAACTAAATGAATCGGTGCAGCCACAGTTCAGTGTGCAGCTTCAGTGATTGATAAGAGACACTCATGCGTTCAGAGTTGTCTGTGTTCAATGCGTCTGTTCACATATTTTTTCTTTTCACAGTTTAACGAAGAGACTGCACATTTTTTTTCTAATCTAAATATTTTTCTTTATTATATAGATCTTTAATCTGAGTTTAATCTGAGTAAAGAATTCTATATTACCCTTTTAAAAAAATTGAGCTCCTGACCTCAAAGCCTCAAAGGAAGGAGGCTGTAAATATTTTAACCGCTTGAAAAATGCCCCTGTTTCAGGCCCGACGGCATCGGTACAGTGACTGTGGAGGAGAAGGAGCGCTTTGAGGAGATCAAAGAGAGGCTACGGGTGCTTCTGGAAAACCAGATTACACACTTCAGGTGGGACTGGTGCACATTAACCGGCCGTAGAGCTGCTGCAGCGCTGCAGAGGCGGGAGTTGGAATGAAAATCATCCCTTCTGCTTCCTCAGGTACTGCTTCCCATTTGGACGACCAGAAGGAGCACTAAAAGCAACCTTGTCTTTGCTAGAAAGGGTAAGTGTCATTATAAGTTTCATATACAGAATATATATTAGGGCTGGGCTACAATTAAAATTTGTAATCGCGATTAATCGCATCGTTTCCCTGATTAATCTGATTAATCGCATTGTATACGCAAAATCAAATAATGAATTCAAAAGTAGTATAAAATGCAGTTTTATTGAAATGTTCTGCTGCCATATGAACTAAAGTGTCATAACATTTGTTGTTCAAACACTTTTAACATCAGCACTTGTCAGTAACACATATTTAGTGTAAATCTCATCTCAAAAATGTCAAAATAAAATAAAGCTTATTGCTAAACTGCCAGGGCATTAATGTCATCCTTTTTTTTTTCTGAAAAATAAAAAAAAGTCTACAAACAAAATCCTAACAATCTAGAGACCACAATCAGAACATTAAAACAGGTAATTTCTGACGGAACAGCAGAAACTTTTAACGGGGAGTTTAACTTGTCAGTTGTTACAAATAACCTTGTTTCTGTTGAATCCTCCGTCTGGGAGAACTTTAAAATGAAAATGTCCATGTTAAAGTTCAGGAACTTTACCAATCCGTAATTATCTGTGTATCATTTGTCCATTTTTTTTTAGACAGAATTGTTAATATTGCTACCTGAGTTGCTACCTGAACTGTAAAGTACACTGATTTTTACCGCTCGCCATGTCCGCATGTTTACCTGCCAATTCTTTTCCGGTTCCGCAGCAGCCAGTAACAGACTTTTCAAAACAAAAGCATGTGAGCAACATGTGTTAACGCGCGATAAAATAAATGTCGGCGTTAATATATTAATGCGTTTTATATATATATATATATATATATATATATATATATACATGTGTGTGTGTGTGTATATATATATATGTGTGTATATATTAACTCATTAATTAATTAACGCCGAGATTTATTTTATCGCACGTTAACGCATGTTGCTTACTAGCTAAAACAGACATGGAGAACGGTAAAGATCCGTGAACTTTACAGTTCAGGTAGCAACTCAGGTAGCAATATTAACAATTCTGTCTGAAAAAAAAAATCTGGACTACAACAAAACTTTGGCGTCATTCCTCCATGTTCCATCAGATCTGCTCCATGTGTTCACTGTCCTGCTGTTCTCTAGCTGGTTACTGCAGTGCGGCTCCATCCAGTGGCACAGATGTGTAATGACAACAGAAAGTCCAGTCCTCGATTATAAAACAATTTCAGTTCTGTGGCCCGTTTTTTCATTTCGTATGGTTTAAAATTGAAATATAAAAAAAACAGGCATTTTCTCATTTTTTTTGTGTTAGATTAAAAAATGAGAAAAGTAATAAAATGTCACTTTTTATTTTATTTTTTTAAATTTTTGATTGACAATTGAAAATAGAAAGAATAAATGATACACGGATTGGTAAAGTTACTGAACTTTAACATGGACATTTTCATTTTAAAGTTCTCCCAGACGGAGGATTCAACAGAAACAAGGTTATTTGTAACAACTGACAAGTTGAACTCCCCGTTAAAAGTTTCTGCTGTTACCTCAGAAATTACCTGTTTTAATGTTCTGATTGTGCTGAGACACAATAATTTGTTGGATTTTGTTTGTAGACTTTTTTTTAATTTTTTATAAAAACAGGATGACATTAATGCCCTGGCAGTGGCAATAAGCTTTATTTTATTTGACATTTTTTAAGATGAGATTTACACTAAATATGTGTTACTGACAAGTGCTGATGTTAAAAGTGTTTGAACAACAAATGTTATGGCACTTTAGTTCATATGGCAGCAGAACATTTCAATAAAACTGCATTTTATACTACTTTTGAATTTTGCGTATACAATGCGATTAATCGTGATTAAAAATTTTAATCGTTGTAATAAATATATATATATATATATATATATATATATATATATATATATATATATATATATATATATATATATATATATATATATGTGTGTGTGTGTGTGTGTGTCACTAATCATCTTCCTGTGTCTCTCTGTGAAGGTTCTGATGAAGGATATTGTCACCCAAGTCCCACAAGAGGAAATCAAAGCTGCAATCAGGAAGTGTCTGGAACAGGCCGCCGTGGTCAACTACCAGCGTCTGTCGGAGTACGCCAAACTGGAAGGTAGGTCGCCGCTCCGTCAGCGATCCCTCATGTCCGTGATGGGAAATTCTCTCTTTATGTGGCTGTTTGTGGTTGAAATAGGAATAATTTTTCCTCTCGTTCAAAACTCTTTTTAAGACAACCCTATCTCCCGTACTAAAAATGATGAATGTTGAGACTTGGCTGCAAATTTCAAGCCCTGTGTTACTCATCTAACCCTAACTCGGCTCACTGATGACTGTGTGTCAGCTGTAAATCACTCCCTCCCGCCTGGTGTTTTCTCCAGGCTTTGAGAGGTAAAGGTAACGTGAGCAAGGGATTTCTGAAGGTCAGTAATCTGCCTGAACCCCAACCCTAACCTAAAGTAACCTTGGGTACGACTTCACAACGATGAGACCTCCTGAATCGTAGGCTACAGCTGTTGTAAGCAATAATCAAAACATGAAAATGAACTCTACTGTGGTTAACAACTTTTATGTGTGACAGAAACCTCATAAAACTAGCAGCAAAAGATGAGACTGTTGTTCCCGCCCAAAACTGTGCATCATCAGGCATCAGTGGAGTCTGACTATGAACCAGACTGAAGACATAAATAAAAATATTCTGGTATGTAACATCATCTAATGATAGGAAGACTGCCATCATGTGGCTGGAGGTTGACATTTTTCATCAGATGTCCCAAACTTGGGGCCAATTCTATTTCCTCCCTTAACCCTTAATCTCAACCCTCACCCTTAACCCTCAATCTCAACCCTCGCCCTTAACCCTCAATCTTTGGCCCTCCAAAGTAAGTGTAAGTCTATCTCGTGACTTAGAAATGGGACACCCCATGAGTGCAGTTACGTCTTCAAACTGTGGGGGGGACGGCCTTACACCAAAGCTACGTCCAGTCTGTCAAGAAAACGACGACGATGACGAAGAAGACATATAAGAAGAATAAGATAATATAAATATATATAACGAAGACAATAAGATGGTTTCGTCACATTTATATCTTTATTAACTACGAAAATACTTACATTTGTAGCTAGCTTTTTTAAGCGCCGTCCTTTTTGAAGACACGATGCCTTTTGGGTAGTCTTACTTCCACGGGTGGTACCAGAGAATCTCAACATCCCTCAATCTTGTCCCTCAACTTGACTTTCTAAGAATCAGGTCAGCACTTGCACTTCACGGGAGCGCACATTTTTGAGATTGAGGGTTGAGATTGAGGGTTAAGGGAGGAGTTGGAGTTCACCCTTGGTCTCTTTCAGACAATAGCAAGAAGAAAAAAAAACACCTGGAATGAATTTGGTTTCTGCACGGATTCCCATTTAATTCCATTTAATTTCCATATTTAATCTGATCTTCAGCCACGTCACAATTATAGACAAAAAAAATACGCTGAAAATGACAACACACAAACAGTCGTGATATCTTGTCTTCACTGGTGACATTAAATAGTTCCTGTGGCTGAAGAAAAGCTAAGTGAGAAGAAATACTACTACGGTTGGTAAAAGACACTCAAAAAGCTTACGTTTGTGGCTCAGAAGAAACATCTGGAGATGTGAGCCATCCTGGAAAAAGGCAGATCTCTGCAGACCTTCGATCAAGAGTAGCTGATCTGCACGAGGCGGGAAAGGATACAAAGTCATTGGAAGTGTGAAGTGTTTCATCAGCCCATGGCCAGAAGAACCTTCTAGAAATGGAGCTGGTTTGCTCTTCTTCAAGAGGTCACCCTTCCGGGTCGACTCCAAAGCCACAGCGCCGAAGAAGAACCTGTAAGGAGCAGAGACTGGAGCTGGCAAACATCTCAGTCAGCCATTACAGAAGTCCCTGAACGGACAGGATGTCCGTGGAAGAGCTGAAGAAGTTCTTGAAAAGGGAACGCCATGAAGGAAAAGGACTTGCTTCACTACCAGAGGGTCCAGATCACATATGGAGTCAAAGTGTCCTACGCTGCCAGGGTGGTTGTCTGCCAGCTGGAGCTTAGGCTGGGGGTGATGCACAGACCCCTAAGCATGGAGGACCGTCCAAAGAACATTTGGGTGGCCACAGTCAGAACCCAGAACCTTCACCACATGGAGAGCAGTTCTCATCAGACATCGTAACAAGCAGCTCTAGAGTGAGGAAGGATCCATAAATGTCTCCAGAAGGTTGTGCAGCTCTGATCGAGGGCTGCCCAACATGAATACTCGAAGTGAAGGTTGGCGGTTTTATGTATTCAATCAGCACTGTGAACGTCAACAGAGAGACCAAGAACTGTAATTGTTTGTGTGTCGTGAGCTTAATCCCATTATTTTTGTCGATCGCGGTGACATCCTGTGATGAATGAATGCAGAAAACCAGTTTACTCCGGTGAGTTCGTACACGTTTCCTCGACGCAGCTCCGCAGGTAAAACTCCGGTGACACCAAACTCAGAAATTAAAAGAGTTGCAGCTTACAGTCCGTGGTGATTGAAACCAAACCGTCTGGTGAATTAATTCTCACCCTCAACTGATGTGGGATGCCGATGATAAATTTTATCGTACCGCTCAACGAAGGAGGTCCCTTCACGGTGGTCAGTTCTTGAGTGAGGGGTAAACAGGCTTTTCATACTGGTTCAATTCAATTAAATTTTATTTGTATAGCGTCTAGGCGCTTTACAGAGACCCAGATCATGACCCCCGAGCTAATATCATTAACTAAAAACTGCAGAAAAAGCCCCTTTAATTATCTTTCACAGCGTTACTCATGGCTTGATAGTTGTCTGACGCCTTCGCCAGGGAACAGGAAGTGAAAATGCATTCAATTCAGTTTTTATACCGACTCCTCATCCTCTCTTTCAGCCAAACCCTCCACTGCCTCTGTCTTCCAGTTTGGCTTGTCTGGTAGCTGAACGGACGCTGAGTCTTTCCTTTTTCCACTGCCTTCCTCTCGCTTGTTCTTCCTGACTTCCATGCTCGTCTAATCTTGTCCTCCTTGTCTGCTGGCTGCTGCTGGGTAACAACAGCTGTGGCCGCTGAAACAAGACACAATAAAAAATGTCCCATGAAGTCATTTTTTTCTCTCTTTCTGTTGCATGGTCACTAATTTCCACTCCTAATTAGCCATACGTTTGAGGCGTTCCTCACTCTTATCAGCCGCGAACAACCCAGTGCAGGGGACGACGTCTGCAGCCACAAATTAGAAAAAGGTGGGACGATTTGGAAAATCCGCAGTAATTCTTGGATTTACTTTGATTTTTGTTGAAGGAAAAATCCATCCATTGTTCAAGCAGCCTTGTTTTGAAACTTTTCAATGATTTTTTTAACATATTTGCTGGTATTTGCTGAAATATTTGCCCTCTTGTGCTTCTCAAAGACTCACCCTTTAAACCGATACTTCCATTACAAGCACATGTTGACGTCACCTGTCTAAAGTAACATTTATTACCTTCTTCTGACTTTGATTCAATTCAGTCAAATTATTTTCACACTGAATATATTGCAGGTCTAAAATGCTGAAATTGATGGACTAACTTAACCTAACTTGCCCGTAGGTGTGTGTGTGGTCTCTGCGATGGACTGGCGACCCGTCCAGGGTTGGACAGGCTCCAGCAGATCCCTGCAACCCTGAATTAGGGATATGTGGTTGTATGTAATGGGTGGATATCATTTGCATTTTCCATATTGTCCCAACTTTTTTAGATTTGTAGTTGTATTTAAACGTAATGAAATAAGTACATGGCTCTCTCCAGAGCTGCTGTTGTTTGCAGATTCGGATACATCTTATGTACAAGTATATGCTGGTAAACAATGCGCTGGACAACGACGGAGGTGTAAAGCGGATTTATTCTCCAAGTCATATACAGTTCAGAGAGGTCATTCAACTCACATCACTGAACGAACGATGATCATAAATGACAAACAGTCATCTTAAGCATCAGAGAAAAACAAGGGGACCTTGAGACGCTGTCTGGACGCCTACGTGTCAAAACTTAGCTACTTGATGGAGCCAGAACGATAATAAAACTATGTCCTTTGACAGACAGGAATCGAGACCAGAAGTCATGGACTCATGACACAGCAATTAAGGCCCCAAAATGCAGTTTTAATATTACACAAGATTTCCCCAGAACCGTGTAAACAAAATTCTGTAAGAATGGCACCAAAGTTCTAGGAAAGGCATGTTAGTCCACCTCTATCCTTCACACCTCTATGGAAACTCTGGCCGATGCATGCAAACGTTTTGAAATGATCAAAGTGCAGAAATTGTATGCTAGCCTTACACAGACTTATTTTCGTTGCAACATTTAGACCAACAGTAATGTCAACACTCGCACTAGTTAAACATAAGTTTAGATCGGGCCTCTGCCAACATGATAGGCTCACGGGTTCTTTATAAACAGTGTACGTACCAATAATGGATCAATGAGAAATATGGTAGCATAGCTGAAGCTCTCCATATTTTACCCTTGACAAAATCCCAGCCCTTCTTTGTGACACAATTTTAATTTTGCTAAGAAGATGTCTTTGCTACATTAAACAGCCCACCATACTTTCAAATCTCACATTCGTTAAAAAAGAAAAAAGAAGAAGAAACTGGGTTATTTTTATACTACAAAACCAGAACTATTTCAGTCAGGTTTTAGGACTCACTACAGTTCTGCTTAGAGGAGTAAATGATATCAGAAACATGTTTTATATGTGAATTAAATGACCAAACCTGGTGAAAAATGACTCCAAGGTTCCTCACAGTAGAACTAGATACAAAATAAAGCCGACCCGAGTAACTACATGGTTAGACTGTCTGTTCCTGACCCGCTCAGGTCCAAAGGTAACAACCTCAGTCCAATCTGAGGTTCCTTTGTTAGAGGAACTTAGATGTCATTTAGTCCAGCTAACTGAAAAGTCCCATCTGGCTTCATGGAGAGGTATAGCTCAGCATCACCTGGATAGCATTAGAAATGCATCTCGTGTTTCCTGGTAATATTACCTCATGGAAGCATATAAAGAATGAAAATGATCGGTCCAAGTACAGAACCCTGCGGAGCTTCAAGATCAACTCTGGTTGGGTTCTAGACTCCTGATCCACATGAAAAAACTGAAGTCACTCAAATCAGTATTCTTAAACCGAGCTAATGTGGTTATTTTAATCACAAAAACCCGTTGAAGCCTTTGTGATAGAACGCAACTTTTTTGTAAAAAAATATAATAAAGAAGAAATCTAAGAAAGGTTAAACAGTGTTGTTTTTTTTTTTTTTAAATCCTGGATCAAGACTAGGTTTTTTCAGTATAGGTTTAATAACAGTGTCCAGATTGATTACCAACAATATCTTAACAAATGTTAATTTAGATAAAAACCTACCAGAGTAGTCTGCATGAAATGGGATCCATGTGGTTTAGATGAAGCCATCATGGTCTTTCTGTGTGGAGTTTCCATGTCCTCCTCATCCTTGTCTGGGCTTTCTCGAGGTATTACGGTTCCCCACAGTACAAAAACGTGTGTGTTCGGTTGATTGGTGACTCTAAATTACCCATGGGAATGATTGTGAGCGTGAGGCCCAGGAGATTGTTGATTTCAATGGAACTAGCCTGGTTAGACAAAGGTTAATAAGACTAGTTCTGTCAAGGAGTAAAGGCTTTAAGTGGCTGTCTTTCACTGGACCGGCACACAGTAACAAGAAGGATGACATTAGAGCTCCTTCCTTGAATGGATTTATAGCATTAACATCTGTTTACAATGGAATGTTCCCTCAGATGATGTGCATTAATATACATTCAGAGTTTACTATCCAGTTTCATTTCTTATATTGCAGCTTCATAACACATCCAGCTTGGTGAAGGAACCCAACAGCTGCATTGAATTCTAACTTGTATTCAGTCCCTTGTCCTTAAGTAAGCACATGGTGACACTGCATGGAAAAACTCTCTGTTAATGGGATTAAATGAGAGAAATCTCCAGCAGAACCGGGCTAATGAAAGGTGGCTATCTACCTCGACCGGTGGTGAGAGAACAAAGATGAGACGGCAGCAAAAGCAAACAGATTAGTCCAGAGATGTTTGCTAACTCTTTAGTCCTTGGCATTGTGTCAAACTGGTGTAGCAAACTGGTAAAACGTCTTCTTTTATTGAGGTCTACACACCGGCTGATGGTCAATTAATCACACGCATGTGATAGGAGTTGGCACTTTACCCTTTTAATGCCCGTGGAAGCATTATGGGTTTTTCATGCGCTGCTTTTGCATTTTGTCTTAGTTTTTGGTAGACTTTTTCAGTAAAGGATAGTTGGTCTGAACCAAAAAACATTTATTTTTACATAAATAGATCATACATATATTAAGGATTGAGCTTGGTTTGAATGGAAGTTATAGATGGAAATTGCTATTTTGTCCAAGTTGTGCATGCAGAGGCATAATGAGGGATATATTTGTGGACCAAGGCTTAAAAGCTTTCAGCACATATTCTGCAAGTACTATGCCAACCTTTGTTGGACTGCATCGGCAGCTCTGACTTTATTCAACTAAACTTCAGCTTGCAGAGCTACTGAGATTGATGATATCTTCAGGAACCATCCCAGCATCCTTTGTGCACTGTTCTCTTCCTCACATTAATTAGTAGTTTATGTGCTTGGGCCCTGTAGTTTTCACTTCTCTTTGAGCTCACGGTTTGATACACCACTGCAATGAAATAATGAAATGATATCAGCCAAGAAAGCTGAGATTTTTAGAAGTCAGAGTTGGGCAAACTTGTTTTATATTCTTTTTTCACATAGTTAAAGTAGTGTATTGGCCCGAATATAGGACGACTCTGTTTATAAGATGACTGCTATTTTTCAAATGTCATTTTGGGAAAATAAAAATATGATGAAGGCAACAAGGTTATTCATAAAACAACTTTTTATTGTACAATTACTAAAGGAAAAACTCCCACAGAGATAACATTCTACTGTATTGAACATTTTAATGATCTCATCTTTTTTAGGAAGTATGGTTCCATACTTGCGTGTCAGATTTCCATGTTATTTAGGATCAAGGTATGGTACTATTTAATAAACTGTGTTCTCTTCAAATCTGAGAATATGACTCTGAATAAGCTACAACCATGTAGTTTAATAACTGCATTACTATTGAAGTCGAGTTTTGTTTAAGACCAACTAACAACTAATAACTAAAAAACTAATTCTGGACTCCAACAAAACTTCAAAGCCCTTTGCTCAAGTTTGCTGCGTGGTTCTTCCATTCTCACTGGTTACGATGGTGCGGCTCCATCTAGTGGCGCAGATGTGTAATTACAATAGAAAAGTCTAGTCCTCGATTATAAGACGACCCCATTTTTGAGAATATGATTTCTAGAATAAAATATCATCTTATATCCAGGCCAATACGATAGTTGTAGGGTCACGTATGTGAAAATAAAGTTCATCATCAGATAAAGGTTCTCTCCAAGAATGTACACTAGAGGTCTTCGGAACAACCCGAAAACCCGAGGTTCCTCTCAGGTCGATTCACAAGATGTGACTCCGGGTTCGAGTCGGAATCGGTACAGTTGGTCAGAGTCAGTGAGAAAAATGTGATTAAGGTTAAAGAAGTCACTAAACACAGTGGGTGTAGAAAATTTACAGCTTTTAAAATGTGATCTGGTCTTCATCAACGTCACAATAATAGATACACACATGTTAAGTTGATGACTCACTAACAGTTATAGTTTCTCATGTCTTTCTTGAACATGCCCGTCAAACTCTCAGTGCTGGAGGAAAAAAAAAAACAAACTACAGTAAGTGAGCTCCTGGCGTTCACAGCTGGTCAAACTTCCTTTGGCAGCAACAACATCAAGGAGGTGCTTTCAGCATCTCTGGAGCAGAACTGAACGTTGTTCAGGAAGAATTTTGGATCATTCCTTTTTCCAGAACTGCTTCAGTTCATACATGTTCGTCGACATCAGGTGCTAACTGTCCTCTTTAGGGGTGCAACGGTACAGGTGGCTCACGGTACGGTCCGTTCCGCGGTTTTGTGCTTCGGTACAGATTTGGTAGTTTCAGACCACCCGCTACCCTAAACAAGCGATCGCAAGATACCGAGTTTTCGGAAAGCGCAACTCGCATGTCGGCGCGTAAAAGAGCGCGTCCAAATGGCATAAATGTGCAGCTGGGGCAGCTCTCATCCAGATGTCTGCTGTGGAAGAAACCAAGGAGATCTTTGTCTCTGGTGTCAAGCTGGAAAAGGTTGGATGCGGGAATTTATTTATAACCGTTGGTGGTCGAGGAGGGACAGGAACATTAATTGTTCGTGATCTTTAAATGCACATCCAACGATTCGTTCTGCAGTATTTTAAAAAGCACATCAGCTGCGCCAAGATGCACAACTGGTAACAACTGGATCTTATGCAGGTAAGATCCGGGTTTAGGGAGGTGGAAGATTGCGTTCTGTTAACTGTTACCTCAGGGGTCGGCAACCCAAAATGTTGAAAGAGCCATATTGGACTAAAAAAACAAGAAACAAATATGTCTGGAGTTGCAAAAAATTAAAAGCCTTATAATGAAGGCAACACATGCTGTATGTATCTATGTTAGCTATATTAGCCTACTATCAAAATGACTAAGTTGGCTACAAATACATAATGAGCCTTCACGATAAAATGTTTATTTTCCCTGCAGTGCATCCTGTAGAGAATGACGCTCCCATTGACTACTCTGTTGTACGATGCCGCCTCAAGTTTAACTTCATTAGAATATTAATGATGATGCTTTGATGAAATTAAAGAAATAAAGAAATCAGAGTTTTGATGTCATTTTTATTTTGAGGATTCGAAAAAACAACATCAAAATGGAACGTGCATAACGTGTCCCTGATCTGGGCAACAAACAGAGTGCAATAAAACGCAGCCTGCATTTATAAAAAATAAAACAGCAGCCTTTTGAAAAGATAAAGTATATAAAATCTAATTAATACAGTTTAAGTTTGATTTCTGTGCAAATGCCAAGCAAGTCAGTGCAATGGTGAAACGCAGCAGCATCCTCTTCTCTTTTGACACGCAGCCAACGCAGCTATCCTCGGACCTGGGCAACAAAACACAATAATATCCCTAAGTGTCATTCCAAATATATACTGACAAAAATCAGAAATCACTTTATGAAAACAGCCACTTTGTTACTAAATATGTGCCTATGACAGGATTGTGTTCTTACCCGTTTAATGTGACTTTTGATTTCGGACATCACTGATCAGCTTCTCAACATCGGGCATGTAAGATGTAACTTTAATCTTGACGCAGGACTGCAAGCTCTCAAACATTCAGGCAATCCTTCCGTGTTGGCAATGAATGCAAATGATTCGGTCCAAGAAACGTTGAATCCTCTGTTCTCCTCAGTTATTTTTCTCTTTTTCCCTCTGGGATCCATGACCCATCACACAGCCGCCGGTTTGTTTCCAACAGCCACCTGCCTGGCATCCCGCCCTGCTGATAGAAACCTGTGTCGCAGGCTATGACGCAAATCTTCGTTGACAGAAATGTTGAAATTTAATATTTATTCTACACATTTTTACAGCATTGGAAAACGTTAGGAATGTTTGTGTCATGTTTGTCCTCCTACAGAAACCATATTAAAACAAAAAATATATTTCCCTCCCCCATCTTTTTCCATTTTCAAACATTTTTGAAAAAGCTTCAGGGAGCCACTAGGGCAGCGCCAAAGAGCCGAGGGTTGCCGACCCCCGTGTTAACTGTTTTCACCGTTGTATTCAGCAGCAAAACCAAAATGCTCTCACACCGGTGATTAAAAAAAGTTTTTCCAAATTTCTCCGCTACCGCTGGCCATGCCTGCTTGTTTTTTTTTCCTGCGTCTATGAGCTGCAGCCAACCGGCCAAAGTGTGATCGGCTGGTCACTGTGAGTGAACGGAGGCGAGTGCACGTTGACATGCAGTGGTGGCCTGTTGCCTAAAAGCCACGCACGCTCACGTGCAAGTCCAATGCAAAGTTATTGGAACATAAATACCGCAGGACATAAAAGCGTCCCGTGTCCCATGCAGGTCGTACCGAACCGTACCGTATATTACAGAGTACCGTTACATCCCTAGTTCTCTTGAAGTCATCCCACAGCGTTTCTATGGGTTTAAGGTCCAGGCCGCTGCAAAAGAAGTGGCCCAGATGTGGTCCTGTAGCCAGTATGCTGTGGATTTACTCTCCTGCTTTGGGTTATTGTCCTGGAGCATCAACTGACATGGAGGGGAACTATTTGTATAGTGTCTACTACAATACAAATCATCTCTAGCCGCTTTACAGAGACCCAGAACATGAACCATGAGCAAATATTATTAACTATAAGTCATATTATTAAGTCTTAAGTAAAGAAACAAAGGCAAGTAAAAGAAAAGAAAAACCTTTAAGCCAAACACTGGGAAGAAAAAACTCCCCTTTAAGAGGAATAAACCTTGATCGGGACCTGGATCATAAGGCGGGACCTTCTTGCTGAATGCAGGACAGCACAAAAAACTACAGGAACAGTGAAGCGCAGGTGCTCCTAATTTACTATGGTTTCAACTGAAGGAAGAAGAGGAAAGGAGAGGAGAGTAGACGGGTGAGGACACCAGTCAGTGCATCATGTTGGTGTCTCCCTGCAGCGTAGGCCTATAGCAGCATAGCTATGATGAGGCTGTGTTTCAGACCAGCCTGCTCTAGTCTGGTCTTCATCCATTCCTGTAATTGTAGCTGTGACTATTAGCCCTAACACATTATTGATTAGACTAACTGTAGGCTCTACTAAACAATAAAGTTTTCAGTTTAGTTTTAAAAGTGGATGTGGTGTCAGCCACCATGACAACATGACTTTGCATCTCTTCCTGGTCTTATGCACATCATCTACTCATGTTCATACGTCCTATCATATCACAGATCATATGTCTACTGATGCTTCTCAAGGACACCAAATTTCTAATGTTTGTCTCCAGTCGATCAAAGTGGCTCGTTATCCCACTTTCTTGCAAACTCCAGTTTACTTTGAGAAAAAGTCAACCAAAAATAATCATCAGTTGATCCACTTCCACTTTCTTCCAGCACTGTAAATGTTTAATGGGTGTATTTAAGGAAGGAACATAACTAAATTACTGTCTGCATGTTATAGGATTAATTGTTTTTCTTCTTTTATGGTGTACTCGTGAGATCAGCAGCTATAGGATGGGGAGACGTTCAGTTTGGAAATCACACTGAATCGCTTACCCTACCTTTAATGCCGAGAGGTTTTTCAAACTTCTCCAACCGTCTCGTGTAGCTGCCCAGAAAACAGTCCAACCACTGAAGAGGAAAGCTTTTATAAAGCATATATCATGAGTAAAAGTCATCCAACTATCAAGGCTCTTTTCAGGAACAACGTTTGCAGTTAGGAGTTTCTTCATTATCCGACATGGTAAAGCAGAAGTAAAAAAAAACCCTAAAACATTCATTTTCTTCACTCATTAAGCACATATTTGCTGAGTTATAAGTGAGGCAGCTTTTGTAGATGTGATATTGCCTGATTCCAGAAAATCACTTTACTCCCAGCGGCTGTGCTCATCCTCTCTGACCCCGGCCTCTCGCATGCCTCGGTATCCTCCCTTTTTCTCCGTAGGGAAAAAGAGAGAGATGTATGAGCATCCTGTCTTCTGCTTGGCGTCTCAAGTGATGGATTTAACCATTCGTGAGTACCTTCCTCATTTCCCCCCCCCCCCCCCCCCGCCAGTGTGCCCTTGTATTTCTCTCTTGCAGCCAGTGTGCACGCCAACCATCACCAGTGGTCTCGGCTCTTTTTGTGGTACCTGACGTCTTTTTGGTTTTTTGGCTGTCTGTCGTTTCAGTATGTAAAGTCAACTTGGTCCCGTCGACTGAGTGACTAACAACGCCGCCTCTGTGTCCGCTTGCTGTCTGTCCCTTCCGAACTTCCTGGTCTGTGTCTGTCTGCGACTTGAATGCATTTTTACTTTGCTTGTGTGGAAATCTTTTTAAGTGTTTCAGGTCACAGCACGTTCAACCAGACATCCTCCGGTCACTCTTAAAGGGTCTTTTCTCCAGTTTTCACCTCCAGTTGTGAACATGTCTTTGCACGAGACAATAACGAAACCGATAACAGAACGTCCTGTGAGATTTCACCATCACATACCAGGGATCAAATACGGATGGTTTGTGCTTTCTTTTAAAGAAAAACCTCTGTGTTTCAATGAAATCAGTTAAGAGGGTTGCTTTTTGACATGAATATAATGTTTCCTTGTATTTCTGACTGACTGCCTTTTTTATTTCTCCTAAACCTTCATCTCTTCTCTTACCCTTTACCTGACAATTCCCTCCCTCTTTCCACCTTTTCACCATCCTTGAAACCCATGTCCTGTCTCTTGAACTCTTACGTAGAGAAGAACTCTCAGAAAAGAAGAAAGGATGGAGGTGATGTGTCTAGCCTGTAGCGGTAAACATCCATCCTTGACCAGAAAAGCTCTTAAAACTAAAGCATAAACCGACCTGCCAGAATACTTCCCAGCACACCGCAGAGGTTTAGAAAAAGCGACGTTCAAGGGGCTCGTGTCACGATCTTGTCGTGAACGCTCTTACGTGGATGAAGGCCGTCGAGGTGAAGCCACATTTTATTCACAACAGAACACAGAGACGGCATCAGCTGGTGAAAGTGAGTTCAGGTTCGTTTTCTTAGTTGGTTTTTAATTTCATGACAGCAACTCAAAAAAAAAAAACCAGTTGACAAAAGCCTGGAAAAGTGAGTGGTACTAAAGAAAACACAACTATAATGACATGACTGGGTATAAAAAGATCAATCTTAGAGAGTCTCTGGGACGTGCAGATGTTTACTGATCTGTAATATGTTGAAGAATTATGTCCTTCAGTTTAAGATTGTGAAGATGATATTTTCGATAGTAGATGAAATAAAAGATTCCGAGAATCTGAATGAGTCTCTGTAGGCGGTGGACGGATACAACCTTCAGGTTCAGGCAGCGCCGCATTAAAACGAGATACCGACCTCTGGAACGCTTCCAGAAAACACTGTCTGAGGACGCAGCAGGTGCAGGTTAAATCTCTATCAGGACGAAGGAGAAGCAACATGTGGACGTGATCCGGAAGCACCAGAACCTGTCTTCTCCGGGCCAGAAGTCATTTAAGATGGACCGAGGCGAGGTGAGAAACGGTTCTGAAACTGTCCAGACGGACTGAAATTTAAAACTCTTTGGAAGCCACGGACGCTCTGAGGTCTGATAACAAGCCAGATGTTTCCTCTGCGTCTCTGATGGTACGGAGGTGCATCAGTGCCACATTTGACATGTTCTCTGTGCTCTGTTGCAAATAAAATACAGCTCCTTCGTTTCTAACCGGCTGCTGGGTGCTTTGACGCATTGATCTGACGATGTCGTTGACCCGTGCGTATGTGAGCATCACTTTTCTTGCCGGCTGCACTTGAACACCCCGTGGAAGTGAGACGCCGTCGTGAGCGTTCACACGCCGCGCTTAAACCTGCAAAACGTTTCCGATCCGTTGCGCTCTCTGAACTGTAGCGACTTAAAGCTGCGAATGCAGAATGTAACGCGGTGTAGCGCTATTTTTACTGAAATCACAGCCCTGGAGACAGAATACTGCATGTTTATGGATAATTTAACGCACCAGTCGCAGAGCAGACCATCACATTTAAAGACGTCATGTAGATCTCCACTCAGTACCATGAGGTAAGAAAAAATATGTGAATCCCTCTGAAGTAACTTTTTTTAATCTGTTTCGGCAAAAATTATAATTCATTGTCTTTACTGAGCTACTTTAATGATAGAAGAAACTCAGATCTTTGAAGGTTGCCGTCCATAAGAAGCATCTGCTGAGGTGGACCAGGCTTTGCAAAGACGATTTGACCAGGTGACCAGGTGTCACGTCCCGCTGACGGGCGTCTTCAACATCAAGAAGCGGTTCTGTAAAGAGCAACGGTCCAAAGTTCCTCCTGAATGTTGCTCTGGTCTCGTCCAGACGTTCTGGAAAGAGCTCGCTGATATCAGAGGAGGTTCGACCAGAATTAACTCCTATGATTCAAGGAGCGGTAGATGCTGTAGCTGTATTGTGGCGTAGATGGAAAAACAGCTTATTGTAAGGGGTTCACATACTTTTTCTTTCCACTGAACTGAACCGTAGTGTAGAATCTACATTTTAGCGTTTCCACAGGCGCCCAACAATCTGAAGACAAAAATCAGCTGTTCGCTTTAACCAAATACCAAATTCCTCCAGAACTTAATGACCCCTCTATTGAGGTCCTGGATCCTGCTCTGTGGAAGTTTTCAGCCATGTTGGCGCCCCCCAGGGTCCAGTCCTGGTCTCTTCCCCTTCTTTCTGCTCTACTCTTCCATCTGTGTATACCTTCAATAAAAGCCACTCATGTCACAAAATCTTTGGAAAATAACTTCTCACTTATCATTTATCTCGTTCTCATGTGCCCTCATTCAGGCCCAAGCTGTCAGAAAGTCTGGGGAATAAAAATAGAAATAAAACAGTCACGTCGACCCTGAAGTTAACTTTAATGGCTGATGAGTCAGAAACCAACTTCAGTTCATTTCACACCAGTTCACAGTAAATATTAAATTCCAGTTTGTCTAAAACGACGAGACTGAAACTTTCTCCATTTGTTCTCATGTCTCTTAAATGAATACGTGGTTTGTGCAAAATGAAAATGATTTTTTTTTTTTATCTTTTCAAGTCTGTTTTTAAAGGCAACTGTTGAAGTCTGGATGTTTTTAATGAGCTAAACGTGTTCGGTCTGTGAGCTGGTAAAACCTGTAACGTCTCCTTCTCAGCCTTCGCTCACAAATACGTTTCAGTGTTTCACCCCAACTTCTTCGCCACTGGATTTTGGTTAATTGTCTTTTGAGTTTAGGTCTTTAGTGGAAGGTAGACGTGCACTGCCTTTGTCTGAAGACTGAAAAATACTCTGCAGCTGACTTCTCGACTGAATAAGTAGAAACTTCATGTGCAGAAGAGCCTTGATCCTCCTGACTGCATGTTTAATACAACCATGTACTGAGATGTCTTGTTTTGTTTTTTTTTTTTTTTTAATGAATTTTCCTGATTCTCCAAACAAAAGTGGCTCCAACCACAAATAATTGATTTTTATTTTTAGAGCCCCGGCCAGCCATTATATGCCTGATAACTTCACTTCTGTGTTGTAAGTGAGAAAGCAGTCCTGATACATGAGACTAAAGGATGACGTGTTTCCACCTCAGTTTTCATGATCTAATACATGCAATCATGTCCAAAAATGTGGTACCTCCTCGTTTTATCCTGTTTAGTGTGTGATAAAAACCGTCTGACCGTGGTGGGTCCTGGTATCAGCAGATCTGGATATTAGGCATCATTTTCTTTAACTGCGCCATTATGTTATAAACGGTAAGAGTAAAGAGAAAAGGAAATCATCTGGATGATCTTCAGTGTCTCTTTGATTCAGTAGCTTTGGCAGCGATACCTGGATGGAGTCTTACCTGTATGACTTCATCAGTCCGTCACGTGGCTGTGGAGGAGTTTTAGTCTGTTTGTCTCCTCAACGTTGCTTCAGTTTCTCCAGCGTTCATTTAGAGCTCTGTTAATGTCCCACACAGCGTTTAAATTGATTTTGACGATCCATCTCGAAACCTTGATTCTGTTCGGTTCTGATGGAGATGAACTGCTGTGTTGGGTCACAGTGGTCCAGTTTCTACTAAGCTGTAGCTGCCGGACGGATGGCTTCATGTTTGCTTCTAGAAGACTGGCAGCCAGAGAGCTTCGCGGTCCACTCGGCGGACCAGGCTTGATGGCGGGTCTGAGGTGGTTCTGCTGCTCCAGACATGGTGCTGGGCGTTGGGTCGAACATCTCCACTTTGGTCTCGTCTGTCCACATCGTTTCAAAAGTCTCGTGGTTTGTTCAGCGATGTTTCCACGGCTTGTTACAGACAGAAGAGACTGTTTCCTGGCAGCTCTTTGCTTGTGCTGTCTTGGACTTTAACAACCTCGTCGATGTCTGGATGGTCGGAGACGTAGCTCGAAGGTTGAGCGATGCAAAACTGACCCTGGGGTGAATTTTGTGGGACGTCGTTCCTGGTAAGGTTGAGTCTCTTGACTCTTTTCCCCCCCGTCAATAATCCTTCTCTCGGTAGAAAGTTGTGTAAATGGCTCTATAACCCTTTCCAGGTTGATGTAGAGCAGGGGTCTCCATTCTCGGTCCTGGAGGGCCGGTGTCCAGCAGGTTTTGCATGTTTCCCTGCTTTAGCACACCTGATCCTAATTAATGGCCGTCATCATCTTGTCATGAAGGTCAGCACATGTCTGTTAATGACACAGTCACTTGTATCAGGGTGTGTAGATGGAAGGAAACATCTAAAACCTGCAGGACACCGGCCCTCGAGGACCGAGAATGAAGACCCCAGATGTAGAGCAACAGTTGCCCATGGAATTTGATTTGAATTTGATTGGAAGCCAGTGGAGCTGCTGTGGGACTGGTGTTACATGACTGGAAGAGGGAGTTCTGGAAATGATTCTGGAAGCAGAGTTTTGAACCAGTTGCAGTTTATGGATGGATTTGTCTGGTAAACTGGAGAGCAGGGAGTTACAGTAGTCCAGGCGGGATGTAACCAGAATAGCTGGTACTGTTGGGCTGTTGGGAGCGATAAGCGGAGACGAGAGATAATCCATAGGTGGAAATAAGATGAGTAGGTGACATTATTAATGTGAGACTGAAATGAAAGTGTACTGTCAAGGATGACACCCAGACTCTTAATCTGGGGGGAGGGGAAAAACTGAGGAGTTGTCAGAAGAGAGATGGATAAACTGTCAGTGTTAAGTTTGAGGACATTTTAAGAGAACCAGGAACTGATTTCCTGTAGGCAGTCGATGACAGAGGTAGGTGGGAGGGAAGAGGGTCTGGTGGACAGGTAGAGCGGGGTGTCATCCGCGTAGCAATGAAAATGTATCTTATATTTACAGAAAATACTGCCAAGGGGGAGAAGGTAAATGATGAATAGGAGAGGTCCAAGCACTGAGCCTTGGGGTACACCAGAGGAAAGGGGGACGGGTTGCGATGTGAATGTTTTCAGTTGAACCTGCTGAGTGCAGCCTGATAGATATAACTTGTGTTGTTGTTCATCTGTGGATGCTTCTGTCTGATACTAAGACCCACCACAATTATTGTTCTGCTCTCACACGAACATATATGGGATTAAAGGAGGGGTTACTAACTTCTACACAACCGTACCTGAAGTATATCATCTACATTCTAATACTTTAAAGTTCATTATCATCCTTTATACCATGGCCTCTGAAATATAAAGCTACTCTACAATCAGCAGCTTGTTTGGCTGATTCCCCCAGGCGTCTGTCAGTCAGAAGTTCCTGTATTTTCTGGCCATAGTATAATTACAGTCCTCTCGCTGAAGGTGCCATTCGGTGATGAGCCAACATGTCCTGACCGCTGCGTCATGTGATGCTTGTCAGAATTTCTGGCGTCACGCAGGCTTTTATTTTTCCACCTAACAGTCTTCACGTCCATCAAAGCTCAATGTGTCGGCGCCTCGTCACTTACCGGTTGAAGAGGCTCAGATTGATACACCTGCACAATATCAAGCGCATTGGCTCCAACTGTTAACTCACAGTCCGGCGGGTCGTATCACGGTATCAGCGGGGGGTCAGGACCTTTTGGCTCATCTGCGTGAATATATTCAAACCCGAAACAGCCGCACTGTATGTTCAAATCAGAGTACGTGGGGATGAGGGGAAGATCACGTCTCTGCATGATGCATCCTCAGCGTACGTGCCGTCCATCATGTTTCCATACGATGTCATCACTGCTCTGAGTCATCAGCTGTTATAAAACACGGCGCCGCTGGTTTCAGCCGCCCGGCGCCGCGTTCAGCACTCAGGGATGTACGGCTGACATAAAGAAGACGAATGAAGAGAGGGTGCATGAACGCAACGCTGCATGATGAAGACGATTAAAGAAAATAACCTTAAAGGAACAGTGTGTAACAATTACTGTCATCTATCAGCCAGGGATGGAGAGCAGCTGCTCAGGTGCTCAGATCTGTAAAGCTGCTGCGAGTGATGAAGACGTCCAGGTGTCCGCCCTTCCCTCAACAGCGCAGGGTTGTCATGTTTCATTTTAAAACTCTGCGGCGGTCTCCGCTGAGGACCGGTCAGGACTGTGGGCGGGGCCAGTCCGGTACCCGCAACCTCCTCCTTCCTCTCGGCCGTGTCTTTGTAATGTGGCCAGAACGCTGCTTTGACAAATGGCTGAAAGAACCTCGGTGCAGGTTTCTGCATCAGCGCTGCCATCACAGCAGCGGGAGTGATGCGAGCCGGTACCATGACAGAGCCCGGCTCTTGGACTTTTCGTCTTTGCTCCCAAGTGCACAGATACCAGTTCTTCAAAAAATACTCTTGAATGCTAATTCGTCGGACCACAGTAGATATTTCCTCTGTGTGATGGTCCATCCAAGTATTAAGTTGCCTTAGTGACTATTGTTCCTAGGGATGCACGATAACTGTTTTTAAAACCGATACCGATAACCGATAACACACACATATACCTAAGATCATTACATCAATACTATAAACAAAATCAAAACTAGTTTTGACTCTTTAAACAGATATTTATTTTTTCCAATGAAAAACTATTGGCAAGCCTATCAAACATTTTCATAAAGCTATCAAACAAACCTATTTGATATCTGACATCAACTTAAATAAGGTTCATTACTGACTGATATAAAAAATAAAGGCTCCTTGAACTGATGGAAATACATGCATCAGAATTACAAACTGAAAAAGATTAACATTTAAAGGATTTTGACTTGTGGTTCCATTTAAATTAATACCTTTAATAAAAGTAAATGAGGTTCAGTAGTTTTTATTTTTTTTAATCTCATGGAAGCTTTAGATGAGAGAAATAAGGGGAGGGAGGACTGCTGCTGGCTTGCGCATGTTAGCATTAGCTTCCGTTAGCTCACGTTAGCGCGATTTCAAAACTCCATAGAAGCAATTGTTATGTTGTAGGTGGCTGATCAGGTTTTACGTATTAAAGCTTGTGCTTCCCTCCTCGTAGAATTCACTCGGAGGATTCGTCACAAATAACCACCAAACTATCTTCTTCTGAAACTTTAACGAAGTTCCACGCCGCCATGTTTGTTGTGATCAGTACGCTGTGCTGCACGCTGCATTCAAGGTGTAACGTAAATTCCCGTTTCCTCGTTTGCTAGTCGTTCTTTCAGCCTTTTCTATTTTTTTCTTTTTTTATGTGTAACATGTGGGAAAATACTGCGAATATCAATTCAAGTCAGCAACTACCAAAATCATTACCGAGTTAACGAGTTGTTTTCTGGCACGAGGGGGTATTCTTGATTTTCCTTATTGAGTAATCGTTTTTCTGATTATGCCAACATTATTTGAACATAACATTCACTGCCGGTCATTCAAGGCTCAGAGGGAGCGAGGCACTGCTGTGTTGACAAAATATATATGTTATCGGGGCTATTCGTCGTGATATCGGACCTATCGGGATGACGTCATAATTTCCTGTTATCGGCTCAATAGTTATCGTGCACCCCTAATTGTTCCATATTGGAGTGCTTGACAAGGGTTTCTTAAGTGATGTGCCCTCGTCCACGTGGTTGTATCACCTACTGTTGAATGGCGGTTCTTTATGCAGCGTCATCTGAGGTCCTTGCTCTTCACAACTGAAATGCCTTCAGATTCCTTGAATCTTTTATTGATATTACGGACTGAAGAAGGAGAAAACCGAAATGTTTGCTGACAAAGTGAAGATTCTCCACCTGTCTTCCCAGAAGAAGCCTTTCGTGGATGCTGCTTTTGTACCAAATCATCATCATCATCATACAATCATCAAAGAAGTAAATGTAACATTCATTGCCTTTTTAAATTTTGTATTTCTATATGGCTAAATCTTTTTCTGATTCCTGGTTATATGCTGTCTACCAGCATCAGCATCTTCCCAGCGTGGAGAAAAGCCACGCCAGTGTGTTTGCTGAGATTTTTCTTTGACGGGGCCGATTCGAAGTGTGATCCTTCATTTCTCAAACACACACCGTCAGACTTCTGAAAAAGTGGCATCTTCTGAACAGCACTCTCCGTCTACCTTCTCCCACCTTCAGATATTTGATTCGTTGTTGCACACTGGAACTTTAACTGCTTCTATAATGAGTCTGTCTTCATTTGGAAATAATTACGATCTGATTTCAAAGCTTATAAACATAATTCATGCTTGTCTCTTCATAATAAATTTGAGATTGTGAACTATAGAGTGAAACCTGGATCCCTGTTTGAGCCGACAGGTCGATCCAAATCGTGTAACTAGAACCTCGAGCTCCATTGTATGAAAGAAGATTTGGCACCGTGCATGTTGATTTCTTTTGCACAGTCTAAATGTTCCCAAATGCTAACGGCTGCATGCACACATGAGTGGAGGTGTCTATTTAAGGAGGAGCAGATGGCGAGTGGAGGCTGCCTGTGCTGATCTGTGACCTTTGTGCTGCAGAGAATGTAGGCCGTTTAGTCACCCCCGCCAAAAAGCTGGAGGACACCATCCGCCTGGCCGAGCTGGTCATCGAGGTGCTTCAGCAGAACGAGGAACACCACGCCGAGGTCAGTGCGCCCGCGCACACGCCGCTCATCCGCACACACACGGAGACGCCAAACAGGCCGAGACGCTAAAAATCTGCAAACGGCGTCCCGGCTGTCACCTTAAAGCCGACACGCTTGCGTCTGCGTTCAAAAAACTAATGATACACGTTGAAGATGAGCCGGCATTGTAGCTCAGCTTCTCCTAAAGTTTGAGTTTACAAGACATTTCTGACATTTCTTTCCACTGTAACATTAACGCCTTCATAATCACACAGCTGTCAGAAATAAATGACTGTTTGAACATCTTGATACTGGCAGTGTGAAAAGTGCTTTTGTCTCTCCATTACCAAACCTAAAACCAAACTTATTTAACTCCTCTCTGCTTTCTACTTCGATGACGTGTTTTGGTTTGCTCAGGGAAAAGAGGTATGTGATGTTTTAGTGACGTACGCCCCCCCCCCGACACCTGTCAGAGATTACGTGCATGCACTGGAAGTTATTTTTGCAGAGGGCGACGTTTCTCCTCTCAATCATAACTCAGAGCTCCCAACGAAGGGCCTGTGATACTGCTTGTTAGCCTCTAGCTAGCAACAGTTCTGCCTTTGTTGATGAAAAGCAAAGACGAGCTCCTAGTCAACCGTCGTCTTTGACTAGGAGATGTTCAGTCATCTGCAGTCATGTGATAAAGGTAATATCCCCCTTTTTGTCTTGTATTTTTTTGCAAAAAAAGAATAAAAATATCATCTGATCATAGTGGATCTTTGTGTTGGCAAATCCAACCGCAAATAAACCAGATAAGGCTTTTCTCATCGCACCGTTATTCACTTTATACAAATGAATCCAAAAAAAGAGCAGAAAACATCATCTCAGTGATACTAAGGGCCCCCGTGATTCAGTTGGTGGTAGATCAAACTTTAGCAGTTGTTCTTTCCCTTTTGATGCTCTCAGCGTCTTGTGATGGAGTTCAGATAGACGTTTCAGTTCTTTGAGGTCTCTGGACGTTCTGGATTTAGATTGGGTCCAGGTCTGGACTTTCACCAGGCCAGTCCAAAACCTTGCTTCTTTTATTTATTTATTTATTTTTTAGACATTTTGATATTGATTTGCAGGTTTCGTCCCATTACACGACCCAGTTTCAACCAATCTTTAGGTGTCTCACAGTGGCATTAATATATATAATCTAATCTGGTATACGGACACATGACGTGGCTGCAAAACAGCTTCAGATCATCATCCCTCCACCACCGTGCTTGACAGTTGACACCAGTCTACCTCAGACTTTCTTCCATGTTCTTTTTTAGACTAGAGAGGCTTTCTCTTGACAACCTTTTCAAACAAATCCTATTTGTTCTTCTAACTGTGATGCCACGTGCTTCGATAATAAACCTGTTCAGCCGGTGAGGCCTGACAGGGCCTCACTTCCTGAAAAGACTGAGCTCTAAACTGTTTGGAAATGGTTTTTCCAGATTGATGTGTGGCAGCAGTTGCCTCATTAAGACCACAGCTTGTGTCTTTCCCTCTGGGCGTTCTGTTAACACACACCTGAACGCTCCAGACTGATTATAGAGGTGTGCACACCTGCAGGTGGTCCGTTCATGTAAAGGCTGATGATTGGCACCACGTGGCTCAAACTAGTCGTTTTGGATCCAACAGAAGCAGTTAGGGGGTCTTTAGTATTCTCCAGGATTGATCCATTACGCTACATTCCTGTAAAGAATAAAAAAACAAACCCAAAATAAAATTTAACAAAAGTCTTCTCAGGTTGTATTTGCACACTGCTGATCCTGATCAGATGATTTCTAAACACGATTTCACACAAGAACAAAGTAAATAGATAAAAACAGGACTGAAAGAGGGATACGGTTTGTGCACTACTCCATCACTGCCATGACGAGCTTCAAGGAAGTCGCTTTATTTTGAAGCCACTGAGAAAATGTAAGATGGTTGGGATCACAGGAAATGATCGCTGGTCTTGCATTTAAGTCTGTTCCAGCCGTGTGAGCGCAGTGGTGGAAAACTGACGCTGCCATCCCCGTTGCTACTGTTAATCAGTCCATGATGTGAAAACATCCAGAACTAAGAATTATGATAATCCCAAAGAAGACTTTTTTGGTTTGTATGTGTCAGACTCTTTTTTCCCTCCATATTTACAAGCCTCAGTCAGTGCCTCTCATGCAGTCACTATTTTAACTAACTGTAAGTTCTCACTACTATATTGACTTTATTGACACGTTCATGTAAACAGAAGTAAATAAAGTCATAACCACAAACCTCGTAGAGGTAGAAAGAACGTGTTGGCAAACGCAGATAAGCTCATACTGGGAAAGAAATAGCTGCCTGATCCACGGTGACGGTCTCAGTTCTTCAGATGATCCATGTGGTCTAAATGAGTCTACCTAGATTAGGGATGGAACGGTTACCGGTATTACGGTTAAGCACAGTAAAAATTTTACGTGATAACTATTACCGTTTATATTTGACTTCATCTCATTATCGCAGTCGATTACAGGGATATGTAACATCAGCCTCATTCAAGTCTGTGAGCGACTCGCGACTGTGTCTCACGTGAATATGTAGCTTGTAACATTGGCAGCGTAACGTTAGCATGGCGGGAAGTGGTGATAGCACGCAGGACATTTACCAACCAACTAAAAGGATGAAATCTGAGGTCTGGACATATTTTGTTATTTTAAGAATGCAGAGGAACAACTGGTGGAGGACAATGATCCTGTCTGCAGAGCACTTGTTTACATTTTATTGTAATTTGTAGAAGCAACTTGAAGGAGCTAAGGCTAATGCTTCATGCTACTGAGATGTTTGACCAAGAGTAACCGGTCGATGCGCTTCGCTAACTCGCATTTCGTAAGCGTTACTGTTGTCTTTCGATCGAAAAATGACCGGAACGATGTTCTTCTGATTGCAGTTAAAATATTAATTTATTCCATTAACTGATCCGACAACCATAACGCCGGTAGTTAGCGCCACAGCGGTCAAAAACCTTTTGCCCTTCCGGGTCCAAACACCTAACCAATAACAGGCAGCTACCTTTGTACCTGACCCTCAGGTAACAACAGAGCGACACCCACAGACACACAGAGTGAACTACAATTCAGAACAACATATTTGGCTCCTTTACAACTGTTTCTTTATTTGCACATTTATACGTATTTAAGGTTCATCTTAAAGTCCAAAGTTTATTTCATTTGAACTTGCTCTATAATTTTTGATCCTGATAATTGTTTGCATATTTTAACCTACTATGGTTGTTAAAGTATTTATTTAAATTTGCAGCAGACAAATAAGCTTTGTTCCTGTTATTTATTTTGTTTATTTAAAATAAAACCTCTTCCTGTCCCAGTTGTTTGCCGTTTTAATGCGAAAGTTTCATTTTCATTCAATTTTGGCTTCTGATGTCGTAGTATGACAAGAAAATCACAAGATTTTGTGAAATTATTTAAATGTATGCATTTTTTTGGACATTTGTACAGCAATGAAGAATACCGCGATAATATCGTAAACCGTGATAATTTGGTCACTATAAAAATATCGAGATATCAAATTTTCTATATCGTTTCATCCCTAACCTAGATCAGTCCTCCTCAAAGAGTGGGGCACAACCCCGAGGGGGGCACGGTGTGATGCCAGAGGGGCGTGTGACCCCATGAAACGTGCTCTTTTTTGCTGTATTGGAATAAAGTGTAAATGCACATATACTCCAGTAGGGGGCAGTGGCGCTCTCATTGTTACTGTGTGTTTAGGGAGTATTAGCTATATTGTGTCGGGTTTTTTTGCACAGACATGCACACACACAGCACAGAAAATACTTGAAAACCACTGAACCAGATCAACATGACAAGAAACAGAAAAAGTCAAACCTTGCCTCTTGATGAATATATGATAAAAAAAAAAAAAAAATGTTATAAATGATCTTGCAACGTTTCTAACCTTTACGCAAAAGTGCTTCTGATAGTCATGTAGCAGCTAGTTCCTGTCTCCGTCTTAGAGTTTTATTTTAAAGCTGCTGATTTAGGTTCACAACAACGGTTGGGATGATGATGAAAATCATGTTAGTTTGTTTTTTCTCTTGAAGTCAAAGCCAATGTTTCTGATTTGGGGCCGATTGATTGACAGTCAGAGCTCAAAGACTTGATCGCTGAGAGCATGGATGCAAGATCGTTTAAGATTTACATTTAGGGTGTTTCTCCACAGACCCTTCGAGCAACAGCTTTCACTCGGCAAGAGCCGACGCACCTCACGGTTCCGCCAGTCTCATGTGGGTTTGATCAGTAACCAGGACTCTCTGCGGCCATCTTTTATTCCGTTATTGATAACATGCAAATTAGGAACATGCTGCAGCATTTTAGATGCCGTGACATGAGTGGCACTGACTGAAACTACCCTTCTTCCCAACTTTCCCGCACCGAACACCTGCTGCTGAGAGCTGTTATGGCAAGTGCATGAGCCCCCCCCACCCCCACCCCCAACTCAACTACCACCACCATGAAAGCCAGTCGGTACATCCACATTTCAGTGTCGAGAGCAGCGTCGACAGCTTGATGTGAATGAGCAAACACCCCAGATCCTCGGAGGCGCCTCTCAGGAGACCCACCAGGAGTGTAGGGGTGCATGGAGGGTGTGCATGAGAGTAACGTGGTCGCCAGCGATCACTCCACCGGGTTGACTCGGTACGGAGATGTGAGCGCTGGCTCCTTTCTTCTGATTGACTCTGTGAAGGAGCTGTGGGCGAGTGTTTAAGTAGCTCCCTGCTATGCCTGTTAAGGAGCTGCTGCTGTTTCCTCAGTGGGCCAAAAGAAAAAAAAGCAAGTCATTTTTCGTGCCCAAGCGCTGTTGTTTCGCTCTCAAGTTGCGATGAAGCCTCCCCGAGAGATCACACTAACGACTTCATGAAGCAAGGAGTGAAGGAGCAAGCTGAGAGTTTTTACAATAGATCAGTTCAGTTACATTCCGCCGTCAGCCTACATGGTAAGATTTCAACTCTTAAGGGTGAATTATCATTGAGACGTGTATTGAGGACAGCTGGAAAAGTTTGTGCCTTCTGTTTGTCTGATTTATCGTCTTCCGTTTCCTACTCTTTGACTTCCCTCCACTCCCCGCTCCCTGTCTCCCCTTCCTCTCCGTCTGAAGGCCTTTGCGTGGTGGTCGGACCTGATGGTGGAGCACGCTGAGACCTTCCTTTGTCTTTACTCAGCTGACATGGACGCGGCCCTGGAGGTGCAGCCGCCCGACAGCTGGGACAGTTTCCCGCTCTTCCAGCTTCTCAACGACTTCCTGAGGATGGACTGTGAGTGAAGACGTGGGATTTACTGGGTTTCTGAATCAATTTGACACGTTTTTATGTAGCTTAAGCTGATGAAACGCCAACAGTTACCATTGCTTGTCTTCACTGAACGACCCATTACACATTCACTGTGGTGGTGGTAAAAGTAAGTGAATCCCCAGACTGATCTGGGTCCTCAGCGTGCACACCTGGAGTCCAGTTAATTAAATGGGTTTAGAAGTGTTGCTTTGAGCTGCATGAACTAATGAAAGGCACCGAGTTGTTGAAGTTTTGCCGTTCATAGAAGGTATCCACTGATATGAAGCATGCCTCACAAAAAGGAGATCTCAGGAGACTTACGGTGAAGACTAATTGATCCGCATGAGTATGAAAAGGGATACAAAGTCAAACAGTTGCACAAATAGGGGAACTACCAGGGAATATGACGTGGAAGGAGGTGGAACCCACAATCACAAGACACAAGTCTTTGGGCCAATTCCAATTCCTCCTTTAACCCTCAATCTCAACCCTCAATCTCAAAAATGTGCGCTCCCGCTAAGGGCAAGTGCTGTCCCGATTCTTAGAACGTCAAATTGTGGGACGAGTTTGAGGGCTGGATGGCCCTTAAAATTGAGATTTTCCGACACCACCCTTGGAAGTAAGGGCTACCCAGAAGGCATTGGGTAATTTAGCCAAGACATCTTCGAAAAGGATGGCGACAAAAAAAGGCTAGCTACAAACGTAAGTAACTTCGTAGTTCTTAAAGATATAAATGTTACAAAACCATCTTATTGCCTTTGTTTGAGACTTTTTTTAATGGATTAACATCGTTGTTGCGTAACATTAATTTTTTTACTTTACGATGTTTGCTGCCGGGACGGCGGTCCCTGGCCAGCTTTATGTTACTTGTATAACTTGCTGTGTAGCGACGGAGGACTGAATAATGTATCCTCTATTGTGTTATTTGCTAATATTATTTAGAGAATATACGGCGCTCGTTTCAGTGTTATTTCTATCATTTCAGGGAATACAGAGACAACACGGTCTCTGATACATTTCAGTCTGAAGACGTAACTGCACTCGAGGGGCGTCCCATTTCTAAGTCACAAGATAGACTTACACTTACTTTCGAGGTTTAAGATTGAGGGCCAAAAATTGAGGGTTAAGGGCAAGGGTTGAGATTGAGGGTTAAGGGAGGAATTGGAATTGGCCCTAAGTGTCAGGACTATCTCGTGACTTAGAAATGGGACACCCCTTGAGTGCAGTTACGTCTTCAGACTGAGGGGGGGCAGCCTTACGCCAAAGCTACGTCCAGTCTGTCAAGAAAACGACGATGAAGAAGAAGGAGACGTAGACGTAGAAGAAGAATAATATAATATAAATATATATAACGAGGACAATAAGATAGTTCTGTCACATTTATACCTTTAACTACGAAAATACTTACATTTGAAGCTCACAATTTTTGGCGCCCTCCTTTTCAAAGACATTTTGGCGAAAATACGCAATGCTTTCTGGGTAGCCCTTACTTCCACGGGTGGTGCCGGAGAATCTCAATATTAAGTGGGGGGTTCAGCCCTCAAACTTGTCCTTCAACTTGACTTTCTAAGAATCGGTACAGCACTAGCACTTCACGGGGCGCACATTTTTGAGATTGAGGGTTGAGATTGAGGGTTAAGGGAGGAATTGGAATTCACCCTTTCTCTCCACGATGGCTTCCTCCTGTTATTCCAGCAGTGTTGTCAGTCGGCGTAGATCTGGTCTTGGCCAAACTAACGGTAATGTATTTTTCGAGGTTCAGCATGTCAATATCCTCAATATCTCTGTTCCGTCCTTTACCTCAAGTTAAATCAGCGCTTTCCGAGTTAGCAGTTGTTTGCATGTCCGCTTCAAAACCAGAGGTTTGCACAACACCCAAACCCCAAATGCAGCTGTAACGGCCGGATATTGACGGGTGCTGCCACCCGGTGGATACCATTTTCACAGCACTCGGGTTTCTCCAATTGTCAGTGAGGTAGAGGTCTTTGGAACAACCCGAAACCCCGAGGTTCCAACCCGACCTGAATCAGGTCTCGGGTCCATTCACAAGACGTGACTCCAGGTTCAGGTCTGAATCGGTACAGTTAGTCTCGGGTCCGGTCGGTGCTCTCTGACAGGCTGGGTCCGCGTTTACCCGAGAGAGGTAAAGATATTGGCGGTGGCAGCTGTCACTCAGCCCCGCCCCCCTTCCATCCAATAGGCTGGGAAATGTCAGGTGACAGGTCAAGCAAAAGTAAACAAACAAACAGTAGTTTGGTTTAGCTAATGTCAGGACTCGGGGCAGTTTATTTAATTATTCATTAACGTGGCGTGTTTGTCATGAAACAACCGTGTTGCCGTAGCGTGTTATTAGCGGTTTGCCCGGCGGCTGTAAAGCACAACGGATCACCAACATGACAACGCTGGATGAGAGAACATGTTCATGACACGTCCTGACAGCCTGTAGGCTATTAGCGTTAGCAGTTGCGTATCCACAAAGAAAATAACGACGTGGATTTATTGTTGTTTACATCACGAAGCCTATGTAGCAACTGAACCGGGTAGAAGAAGACAACTTTAGGTAAGAAAATCAAGTTTTATTCAACGCTACACAATTTTAACATGAGCAACTATGGGCTGTACTGTCTCGGTTCTATTCGGGTAACTCAGTTCGGTTCGTGGTCGGACTTGGATGCCCACTTCTGCCATTGTCATGGTTACTCATTACCGCAGATGTTAAGAAGTGGCAGATTATTGGTTGCAGACAAAGAGTCTGTGGTGGGGTCATTTATTTTACCTTTCTTTTTTAAGCAGTGTATATTATTACCAGCAACGTGGATTTCCCCTTCACTGCTGTCTGCTGTAACTATGTCCGCTGCTATGCACTTCAGTTGCTACTTTCACGCAGGTGACAATGAGGAGCAAATCAGAGGGAGGCCAATTTGATGACACTAACAAGTGAGCATAACGAGCTATTTGCAGTCATCTCAGCTCAGAGAAATAAGTGGACCCCGCTCTGCCTTCTCCTTGACTCCCGACTGACAAAATGAAAAGGGGAAGCATTCCCCAGGGACAATTAGCACCCTGCAGATTGAGTCCGCTTTGTGAAGAGTGAAGTGTATCCTTTACAGGACCACAGACAGCTTCCTCCCCAGTGCTCCTGCAGGCAACTGCATGCACTTCATTAAAGAGAGATGGCTGCCCTGCAGCAACCAACATCAAGACTTGACCGTTTTCTTCAGCCACACACACATGCACATGCACACACATGCACACACTTCAGTTTTTTAATCGCTCTAGGCCACGAGAACATCTCACATTGACGGGGGTGATTTCAGAGACATTTGAGGGATGTTTCACGGTCAACAGCAGCTGTAAATCTCCATTAAAAAATGGTCTCGTTTTTTATGTGGATGATTGTGATAACTGCCAACCAGACTGGTTATTAATTAGAAGCACTTCCTTGAAATAAAAAGAATAAAATCTGAAGGTGAAGGCATAAATTGCTTTTCCACAAGTTACAAGAACGGCGCTCTCTATCAGCAGCTCTGGCTGTGGCCCACTACAGTTTTATTGTTATTCACCACATGTGCTGTCTGTAGTCGTTGACCAGTTCTCAACTTAAACCTCCAGCTAAATTATAAAGAAATACACATCAGGCTATTATCTTTAGGGTTTTATGAACAGGGGCTTCTTAAACATCATCTGGTCCTTCCCAGGTCTTGTATTGAGGTATATACAGTCATGGAAAAAATTATTAGACCACCATTTTTTCTTCACTTTCTTGTTCATTTTAATACCTGGTACCACTAAACGTCATCATGTGACTAAAACAGACAGAAAAGAAAACACTGAATGCATAAAAGCAGTGTTTTTGGCAGTACAACACCATAGCTATTGATGTAAAAACTTAAGTGATTTAGGTTATAATCAAGAAAACCATGGAAAATGGTGAGATATCAGCTCTTAAATAAAACTCTTATGAGCAATCTTTGTGGTTATGGTTATGTTTGTCCAAACAAATGTACCTTTAGTTGTACCAGGCATTAAAATGAACAAGAAACTGAAGAAAACAAGGGTGGTCTAATCATTTTTTCCATGACTGTACAACCTCATTTGAACAACACATGACATATTACACCTTATGATTATTAACTGCACAGAAACTTCAGTATGTACATCCTCGATACTCTTATAGGAATTAGAAATGTAAGATGCTGCTGGTCAACTGTGCTTGGTGAAATGATCCTCAGCAAATGGAAAATATCTGTTTAAAGATAAAAAAAAGAGGATTTGGCAGGCGGTTTTGTGGTCTGGAGGATTCAACATTGTGTTAAGGGAATGAAGTTCTAGTGGCCTTGATGCCCAGAACCATAATTCAGCTGGAAAAGCTCATACTCATCAAGCACGGTGGTAGTTAGGGGAGGATCTGGGCTGTGGAGCAACGTTACCTTTGATTTATAGAGTCAGTCATAAACTTCTCAGTATACCACGGTGTTTCAGAGGTCATCTGTCCGATCGCTAAAGCTTGTCAGAAAGTGGGTCGTCCAACAGGATAATTACCTCAAACACCGGAGCAGATCCACAAAAGAACGACTGAAAAAGAAAAAGAGTCAAGAGTTAGACCTTTACCTGACTGAAATGCTGGGGTTAGTACTTTAAGAGACCTGTGCATAAACTAAAATCTACGTACCTAGATACCCTGAACCATCGTCGTAGAGAAGAATGGATCAAAATAACCTCCAGAACCATGTGATAGACTGATCATGTCAAAAACAATTACTCCAGGGCTTCGCTGGCTCTTTTAGCTCATGTGGTGAGTTTAATTTTCATTCTACTTTATTAACATAGATAAAGGATACTTTATTAACATAGATTGATTCTTTCCTTTATCATATGGTCATAAACAGTACATAAACATGAGTGAATAGATTATAAAAAGACAAGCATGTGGCATCCCACAAACATAAAGGCCGCTTGCAAAAACTGCACACAACTATTTTTTCTCTCTCTGATCTTTTCCGCTGTCCCGCCAAGAGTCATCTTTGGGAAACCTGCAAGCTTTGCTCCGGTCTGATGACGCATGGAGTGATGTGGATTTTTGTGCTGCCTGTCTGTTCTATGGGCTGTAAAGATGTCAGCCACTCTAATCCAAGAAGCTGTTCCTCAGATATGGCCTCGAACAAAGCAGAGGTCAAGTGATAGACATCTGGCTGCAGCAACTGCTAAGGATTCAACCTGCATTAAAATATATATGCATTATAATATTCATTTTTTTAATTTCCTCACATCATACTTTGTTGTCAGAAACATACGCTCTCTTTGGTTGTGATTAATGATCACAAACCGTGGCTGACTTTGCCTCAGCCAATAACCAGTGACACTATTTTCCGTGATCTCCACTGATAAAGGATGTTTTGTATTTAAAGGGTTTCCAAAGGAGACCTCAATTTTCTTCTTTTCTTCAGTTGATCTTTCCTCATTATCAGCTTAATTCAAAACTCAAGAAAACTCAGAAACGAGGCACTGTAATAACCCTTAATATAGTTCCTGTGCACGGTTGTCGTGAGTCGTACGCTTGTCTGCGTATATTTATGTTCCCTTCTTTCATGGGTTTTCATTAAGAGGTCACATGTAGGATTCTCACGGCAGATTCAAAGAAACACCAGCAGGAAACTTCCAAAGCGTTTGACTGCTCAGATACAGCCGGTGCAATAAAACTGTGTTTTTAGCACAACTGAAAGGATTGAAAACGTTGTTTCAGACACTTGCGAGACATCAGGAAAGATCCTTTACATCTTTGCCTTTGAATAATGTATTCTGCTGTAAATTTTGAAATTAGATCAGGATTCTGCTGCCATATGAACTAAAGTGTCATAACATTTGTTGTTCAAACACTTTTAACATCAGCACTTGTCAGTGACACATTTTTCATGTAAATCTCATCTTAAAAAATGTAAAATAAAATAAAGCTTATTGCCACTGCCAGGGCATTAATGTCACCCTGTCTTTATAAAAAATTTTAAAAAGTCTACAAACAAAATCCAATAAAAGGATTGTGTCTCAGCACAATCAGAACATTAAAACAGGTAATTTCTGAGGGTAACAGCTGAAACTTTTAACGGGGAGTTCAACTTGTCAGTTGTTACAAATAACCTTGTTTCTGTTGAATCCTCCGTCTGGGAGAATTTTAAAATGAAAATGTCCACGTTAAAGTTCAGTAACTTTATCAATAAAATTTAAAAAATTAAAAAGTGACATTTTATTACATTTTTCATTTTTAAATCTAACACAAAAAAAAACGAAAAAAAATGCCTGTTTTTTTATATTTCAATTTTAAACTTGGATCAAAAACACGAAATTAAAAAACGGGCCACAGAACTGAATTAGTTTTATAATGGAGGACTGGACTTTCTGTTGTCATTACACATCTGTGCCACTAGATGGAGCTGCACTGCAGTAACCAGCTAGAGAACAGCAGGACAGTGAACACATGGAGCAGATCTGATGGAACATGGAGGAATGACCACAAAGTTTTGTTGCAGCCCAGAATTTTTTTTTTTTTTTAGATAGAATTGTTAATATTGCTACCTGAGTTGCTAC